>CM029021.1:66906475-67231475 GCA_016801055.1 Panax notoginseng | reverse complement strand
TCAAATCTAAGTAAGTAATAACTTCATAAAGGTTTGGCTCTGATACCATTGCTAGGTTTTGTGAAAATCAAAGACGTAATCAAATTGTATATAACAGTGGAAGCATGACAAAATCAGATTTAAAAATTTTCACAAACTAATTACCTGGATCATCCTTTATGCATGTTATTATTTAAAACGAATAATAAGAAGTTATGGAATCATACCCTTGTAGATTCGAGCTTCCACAGGCACGAGTTCAACTCCTAGTTCTCCATGATCTCCTTGAATCTCTGGATTGATTCCTTCTTTTGATCAAACCACCCAAACTTTTGGCCTGTAGAGGTGATCCGCTAAGGAAAAAGGATTATTCAAGAAGAATGGTAGTTGGCTAAACCCTAGTTTTTTATCTCTATAAAAAAGAAGTACTCTCCAACAATTATAATTACGTCTACTGATATCTGCCATAAGACTCCTCTTATATAGATATTAGTTAACCCTTCTAATCTAATTAGAAATAGGGTTTTATTTAATTAATTAAACTCCCTAATCTTATTAGGGATAATTAATTAAACTCTTTTAATTAATTTGCCTCCTAATCTTATTAGGAATAAATGAGAGTACTTATATTAAATTAATTTTTAAACTTCTTTAGAAATTAAAATAATAATGATTGAAATAATACTAATACGACTCCTCTTATTAATTTATATTTAATATTTATAAAATATTAAATAATAAATATTAAGCTATTTAATTCACTCTATCACCATAGATTAAATTAAATACACTTAACATATTATTACGATTATGCCATTAACTTATTAAATAATTATTCTTTCTTTTATGGTGTGACCCTTTAGGTTCTTTATATTAAACTGGTTGTGAATAAATCAATTAGAACAATTCTAATCTTATTTAAATAAATAAATTAAACTAGTAATCTATTTAAATAAATAATATTTATTCTACAATAAGAATAAGCCTCCTTAGCGATCAATGACTTTTCAGATAATACAGAGTTTAACATTAATCATAAAAGAACCATTGAGTAAATAGTTACCGTACAATTCAATCCTTCCACAATACAATGTCCCAATCAAATATAAAACATGGAATTACTGTCAAGCCTTATTTTATTTAATTATATATATTTCGATTCCCAAATGCACAACTCTGAATAAATACAAATAAAAAACTCCTTTCTAATTTCATTCCAGCTTGGCCAAGGATTCCTGGGTTGTCATTTATTGAATCACATATGACATTTCTCTTCTTTTACTAGAAGTGGTAGATTCTTAATTGACCATTCATTATCTCCATATATAACTAATTACACCCAAATATACCCTTTGATATACTCTAAGGGTCTTAAGGAATAAGTCAAAGCATAATTCATCATACACAAGATACTATGATGATCTCATGTTTAAGGATCACTTGTACTACCATCACTATAGGAATTCCTATTGACAGGCAAGTAAAACTCCATAGGTATTCCTTAGCGAGCCACGTTCAGTGAACTTATTATCTAATAAGCACCTACACACTTGCTTTAGTGTCGCCACACAAATGATTATGAGATCAATCATCCTCATCCAATGAGCAAGTAATGTATGTATCAATCTATCCGGATTCATTAATCCCCTTTTTAGTAATCCATTGATTGGGAACATTTTAGTTTTTAAGCTATCTAAGAATTTAGATCTCATTAGCATGATCTCATCATGATTCTAAAAGAATTACTTAAAATTATGGGTTTATCATATATTATTAAAATAACACCATGTAGATAAATTAAATGCATTTAGTAAATAAATACTTTTATTAATAAATAAATAAGATTGATTATAAAATATATGCTTTATCATCATACATGATTAGCTTGTATGCATACTACTTCCACATACATGGTACGAAGGGTTGATCCCCCTAAATACGATAAGTAAGGTCCATATAGTCTTCTGACTGTTAAATGTTTAAAGTAGACATACTTGATAACTTGGGACATAGTTCTTGGTCTTATGACCCTCTGATGTACTTTTGATTCTTGTTTTCTAATTTTGATTCAAAAGCTGAGCTTTCTATTATCCGATATTCCATGTTTATTAGCATGTTATTATTATCATTATTGTTATACTTGTGGGCAATCGTTGCTCACTCTTGTATAATAACATTGCTGCTAAGGTCGAAAGAGTTGAAGAGCCATTTACTAGTAAGGGAAAGGGTAAGGCAAACAAGTGATGAAGACTTGTTTATTATTTTATTTGGGAATGTTATGTTAAAAGACTTATATAAATTATGTTATGTTTTTCGCATTGATGTATTAAGGTTAGATTACCTGGGATTGATATGTTTAAGCTATTGTAACCCTTTATTGGGAGGATTTCTATTTCAGTTTTATTATTATCTTTATTTATGGGTAGTTAGATGCTATTTATTTTGGTGAGTGAACACTAAATCTGTGGGAAATTTGAGTACTTGGATTTGGGGGTGTCACAGGTTGGTATCAAAGCTGTAGGTTATGAACCTTAGGTGGGGGGAAAACCTTAGGTAGTAGCCTTATAGGAGATTGAGAACATAGTGGTGACAAACTCTTATTAAGTTTTAAGTAATGAATAAGGAATTCATTGAAGACAATAAAAGACTTTATGTACTTATGTGTTAATAACTTATGTGCTTGCATCGATTAGTAATTAAAAATTAAAATTTTGTTGTCTGGATGACTAATGTTGGAGGATCTAGTTGGGCTGGGGAGGAGGAACCCCGACTGCCTAGAAAGGAGGAGCCCTGATACATTCATGTCGTCCGGGAGCAGTTTATTCGGAGGGAGCCACCTACGTTGATCACTGTCGAGGGTCAGGAGCATGAGTTTGAGTTTGATCAAGAGGATGAGGAAGAGACAGAGGATCCTATGGAGCTACCACAGACAGATGAGGAAAATGAGGGAGAAGAGTTCCCACCAAACTCTATTACAGCTGGGATATATTATGAGATATACAACTATAATATAGAGCTACAGGATAGAGTCAGAGAGTTGGAGGAGCTAGCAGATGAATGCCAGACCACTATAGATCAGAAAGATAAAGAAATCCAGGATCATAATGGACATCTTGGGAATGTGGAGTGGAAGTTAGTTCAGGTAGAGAGTCAATAGGAGCAACTATTGGCTAAGAAGGAGAAACTGAAGAGTGATATAAGAGAGGAGTCCGCCAAGCGAGTAAGAGCCGAAGCTGCTTATGAGGAGGCTTCTCAACGTGCTGATATAACTGATGAAGAGGTGCATGTAAAAAGGGCTAAGATGGGTGAGATGGATAATTCTTTCCATGAAGCGATGGATAGAGCCCATGACTGAGTTATGTATTATCCGACTCAGTTCGACGAATTGCCATGGTACATGTTAGATCGCAGAACGATGTTCCGTATCATATTGGAAGAGGATAGCAGTAAAGTTATGCAATATGTTAATATGCCTTAATAGGAAGAATAATATGTTATGTGAATCATTATTAGAGTTAGTAGATGTAAATCTCGAGTGTTTATATGCATAATGGGATAAGATGAGAATGTAATCCTGAAACTTTAACAGTTCAGGAAAGTTAATGTGAATAGCAGTGATGCTATCTTTCTATGTTTTAAAAGTTATTAACGAATAAACTATCGATGTTTATTCAAGATGTTAAGCTTTTATCTTAAAATGTTTAATTTAAGTCTTAAATACTTAAGAGATTGAGTAATGATCTAATAAGCGTATATTTTAAATAGAAAATACCGCCAAGAAGACGCCCAACCCATCAGCAAGCTCAAGAGGGAACTATGAATAACAATAATGAGGCTGACGCCAATCCTGTTCAGCAGTTGGTGAACCTATTAACGGGAGCATTTGTGAATCAGCCGTAAGCTCCACAAGCTACGTTGTTTAAGGACTTTAAGGTAGTAGGACTGCCAGAGTTTAAGGGTTCGATGAGTCCAATCGAAGCCCGTACATGGGTAATGGAGATGGAGAAGGTGTTTGATGTTGCGAGGGTTAACGATGACCAAAAGACACCTTAACAACCCTTAAGCTGAAGTTAGAGGCCAGCTATTGGTGGTAGGTGAACAAGGTTTGAGGAGGACAGGGTGTGATCGCATGGGATAGGTTCGAGGAGATGCTCTTTGAGATGTACTTCCCAACGAGCTCTTAGAATCAGATGGAGGTTCAATTTCTGGAGTTGAAGCAGGGTAACATGTCTGTGCTAGAGTATGCCGCGAAATTCAACGAGTTGGCTGGGTTTGCAACTTATCAGGTGAATATGGATGAAAGGAAAGCTAAACGGTTTGAACAGGGGTTGAAGCCATTGTTGTACATCAAGGTGTCAATGTTTCAAATGAACATTTTTGCAGGAGTTTTGGAGAAGGCAATCATTGCAGAAGGTGGAAGCGATGCTCTGACCAGGTATAACCAGGAACAGAAGAAGAAGAAGAATGAAGGTGAGAACAACAAAGCTAGTGGTAGCAATAGTGGAGGTGGTAATAATCAGAAAAGGAAGTGGAATGATAATATGTCTACTGTAAATCAACAACGAAGTCAGATGAAGAATGTGGAGGCTTGTCCTACCTTTGGGAAGAATCACCTGGGGGTATGCATGAAGGGGAAGAGAGTTTGCTAGAATTGTGGTCAGGAAGGCCACATAGCGCTAAATTGCCCTAATCCTAAGAAGGGCACTTGCTTCACTTACGGGTCAAGGGATCATCTGGTTAGGGATTGTCCTAAGAAGGCGGTAAGAGGAGTAAGAACATGTGGAAGTATGGGAAACAGCGGTGTTAGCACTATGACTATCACTAGATCAACACTGTAAAATTGACCTACCGCCAGAACTTTCAACATGACAGTGCAGGATGTTTTCCAGTCAAGGGATGTGGTGTCAGGTATCATTCCGATCAATGATATAAATGATTACGTATTATTTGATGTGTGTGCTACTTGTTCATTTATATCCGATGATTTTGCTAAGATTGTAGAATTGCCTAAGGAGGAATTAGAATGCCCTTTGAACATAAAGATTGCGAATAGAGAAGTAATTCCTATTAGGTTTGTACACAATAACTGTAGAGTAGATATAAAGAGAAACGTGATGATTGTAGATCTAATCCCGATTAAACTTGGAGAATTTAATGTTATTTTGGGAATGGATTGGTTATTCAATTATGGGGTGGTAATTGATTGCCAAAAATAAAGTGCATTAACCTTATGACACCATCTAAGGTAGTATTTTATGGCAATAAGTCGCCTAGATAAGCAAGTTGTCTAACGATGATGCAAGCCAGGAGGTTGTTGAGATAAGGTTGTGTAGGGTATTTTGTCTACATAGTCGATACTCGAAAGGAGAGTGCAAAATTGGAAGAAATACTCGTCGTTAGGGATTTTGTAGATGTGTTCCCATATGATCTGCCAGGACTGCCGCCTGACAGAGAGATTGAGTTCATGATTGATTTAGCACCAAAACTACCCCGATATCAAAGGCCCCGTACCGCATGGCTCCGGTGGAGATGAAAGAATTGATGGTACAACTACAAGAACTTTTGGACAAAAGGTATATCCAACCGAGCTTATCGCCATGGGGAGTGCCGGTGTTGTTCGTTAATAAAGAAGGACAGATCGATGCGGCTTTGCGTTGATTATAGAGAGTTAAACAAGGTCACGATTAAGAATAAATATCTATTGCCAAGGATTAACGTTTTATTTAACAAGTTGAAGGGAGCTATGTGACGCCCCCAAAGTAGGTATACATCACCTATTCTGAGTCACCAAATACATGGTACATAATTCAAATACAAACTTAATTTATACAACTGATAAGTGCCCTGTAGAATATGACAAAACATAAGATGTGAGTTGTAATACAAATATTGTCTTCTAGACAGTATTCAAACTCAAAAATAAGTCCTCAATACAATTATTATCATACTATTTCACAGAATAGTGAGGACTACTAATGCAGCCATCTGGACCGTCACTCCGTTCCCTGACTAGTCCCAGCTATATTCTCATTTCTTGAAGAGAACAATGAAAGAAAAGGGTGAGCTCAACTAGCCCAGTAAGAAATTTTATGACTAAGATAATGCAAAATAAATTATCGTTAGCCTTGAACAACGTTAAACTGACAAAAATATAATAAACATCAAGTTTAACTGCAGCGGAACAAACAATCCATTAGAAGAGTCAAGTAGAGCATGATATCTACTATCTTCTATGATTTTAAAAGTTTATCATCAATTTTATTGCTGAGACTCAGCTTAATAATTAATCCACATCATCGAATCATTCCTGCACTACGGCCAAGGATATTCATTAGTATCACGACCACGAATTATCCATGCACTACGGGCCAAGGATATTCGTGTTTTCATCAATGGCCATGATCAAATCAACAACTGTCCATCAATGCACTACGGGCCAATGAGGACTTTTATCACATCATTTGTAACATTACGGTAATGATTGTACCGAATAATCCCTGGTCATAATCATATCAATCAATAGTACATCTATGCACGTAAACCACATATGACTTTTATCATAATATAAGCATGAGGATGATGACAATGATATAAGAATTCAATCAAAAGAGATCAATGATAAATATTAAAGACTTTAAATTTATCTAGAGCTTAAAAATATCCAAATTGTCAACATGATACTGCTTTGTGGAGTAAAATTCAAGAATAATATGCATGCATCAAAAATAATCTTGGACAGAAAAGAAATCAATTTTTGTCGTGAATAGTACCTCGTGAATAGTACTTCAGGAATAGTACCACGGCATGAAAAATAACCCGAATACCCAAGTGATTAATACCCGAGTGAATAGTACTTGAGTGAATAGTAACTTATGAATAGTAACTCGTAAATAGTAACTCGATATGAAAAGTATCCCGAATCCTCGGGTGAATAATATTTGAGTGAATAGTAACCGAGTAAATAGTAACCCGTAAACAGTACCCCGGGTGAAAATATATATATTTAATAAGAAAGTTCATATCAATATTCCAATGAAACGATATTGGATGAATCGCAAAACTCAAGGATATTCCACTAATTTTAGGAATTATAGAAGCAATACTTACCACGGTAAGTTTAGATGAAAAGAAATAATATAAGAAACTGCAAATAGATTTTCACTGTCATGCGGTAGTCCGCATAGACATATCATTTCTCCAATTTAATAACAATTGAATACGAAGGGTTATTCACCAGGCATGCGGTAGCCCGCGTAGACAGGTTATTCTCACAGAATAATAAAGAATGGAATAACAAAAGGATTTCACCATACACGCAGTAGTCTGCGTAGACAGGTTATTTCAACAGAATAATAAAGAATGGAATAACGAAAAGAATTCACCATGCATGCGGTAGACGCGTTGACAGGTTATTCCAACCGAATAATAAAGAATGGAATAACAACTCTTACGAGTATTGAAAGAAAATAACACTCTTCATGAATACGAAAGAAATAATACCCCTTACGAATACAACAAATAATATCCCTTACGAATATTGAATGAAGATAATATTTCTTACGAATACGAAAAATAATATCGTAAGTGAATGTGAAATAAATAACATCCTTACCTTAGTAGAAGATTGAATACTGAAGTAGGGTAGTAGTAGAATACTCCTTTTCTTTCTCTCTATAGTTTCTCTCTCTAGAGTGTCAGTGAATTCGTAAGAAATAATGAGGGAATAAGCTTCTATTTATAGGAAAAATGACTAAATAGTAACTAATTCATGAACGACCCAGAATAATTTACTTTTAAACGGACGGTCCATATTGATTTACTATTAAAACTTAAAGCAACGGTCCATATTGATTTACTATTGTAACTTTCCACCAGCGGTCCATATTGATTTACTATTATATCTTCAACCAACGATCCATATTGATTTACTATTATAACTTCAACAAACGGTTTGAAAAATTAGCATATCTCCTCATGAAATAATAAGTAAAACTTATAACAAACACCTCATAACAAATCCCTTTATTTATATCAAAAATTGAATAAATTTTTATCACAAATCACTTATCTATAATAAACACATTTGTAATCTATTAACAATTATTCATCATTAATATTATAACTCACACTATTTAACAACCAGATCATTCCCAGGAAAGATGAGGCTTTTCGATAAGGATTTCTCCCTATTGGCGCGGAATTAGGTGACCAAACCTTTCCTAGACAGAACTTTCTAGACATCGTCAATATTGCAAATAATAATATGAATAACTTTGTCGTCTCAATTATTGATTAAATAATATAAAATATTATGCAGATAATAGTGTGACAATAATTGAATCAATATTATGAGAGATGTTATGCAGCAACTACTGTAGCAATAATTGAATAAATTGAGTGGCTTCTTACGTGAGCATCAATAATCAATACCGCGTACTACTATGCAATCACGCGTATTATTGTACTTTTACCATCGGGTATTTCAATAGTTTAACGGTAAAACTTTCGCTGTTGTTTTATAAAAAGATATTTCTGTCATTTTCTAACTCTGACATTTATTCCGTTGTGGGGTCTACCAATGATGGTGTCGTCGTACAAATATTCTTCGACAAAACGAATATTTCCCGACCAAACGAATATTTTATATCAACTTGCTTACTTTGCAAAATTTTCACATATCATCCTTAACTTTAAACTTTTATCAATTTAATCATTAAATAGAATAATAATTATAAGAAAATTGAATACTTTCATTTCATAAAATTTGGAGTCTTACAATCTCCCATCCTTATAAAATTTTGCCCTCAAAATTTACGTACGTACTAGGTATGCCGAAGAGGTGAGGATACCTTATTTAGATTCTATCTCTTGAGGTATAACCTTTGACCGTAGAATATATTCATTCTTATCCAACATTTTAACACGTATCTCCTCATACGTTAAATCTTTTGCTTTCTCGTCTAGTTCTAATTCAATAATGTGGTTCAGGTCATCCATATATTTATGTAACATCGATACGTGAAAAATATTACGAACACGCGACATACTTGACTGTAAAGCGAGTCTATAGGCCACAGTTCCTACTCGATCGATGATTTCAAATGGGCCAATAAAAATGAGGGTTGAGATTTTCCTCTCTTCGTCGATTCTTGCTTTTAGAATAACGTCTTCTTGAACCTTCTTCTTCACATTCATCAGCTCAGAATCTATAGCTTGAGCGGCTTTAACTTTATCGATTAAAGTCGATTCTAATTATATATTCGCTATCTTCACGTAGGTTCTTGGAGCCTTTAACTCTATCTCCATCTTTTGTAAGTCGTACGAAATGGGTCTTTATGTTAACAATATCGCACTCGCATACTATCTTCCACTCAACACGTCAGCTGCCACGTTCGCTTTTCTAGGATGATATTGAATGGTATGGTTGTAATATTCAACAGCTCGAGCTAACGTCTTTGGCACATGTTACGTTCGTTCTGGGTGAAGAAATATTTGAGGGTTTTAGGATGAGTTTTGTACTAGGGTCAATACAAAATTTGATTACACTCTCTAGGGTAGGCTAGGAAGTTCTTTGGGGAATACGTCAAAAAATTCACTAACAACAAAAATATTATTCAAATCTGACGTATTTTTGTTCAAATCCGTGACGTGGCTAAGAAAGCTTGACATCCATTTTTTAATAAACGAATGACTTTATGGCTTGATATGAAAGTGTTCGACTTTAATGGTTTGGTTACTTGAATTTGCATAACAGGTTGGTTAGGAATTTGAAAGCTAACAACCTTACGAAAATTATCGATTTTAGCGTGATGAGTAGTTAACCAATCAATCCCTAAAATTACATCAAACGCAAGTATTTTCAAAAAGATAAGGTCGACAGGTAACGTAAGGGTACCAATTTGAATCAAATAAGACTTATAAATAGTGGATGTAATGAAGGATTCTTCCAACTGAGTTTCAACAGATAAGTCAAAGTCTAATTTCTTCAGGGTTAAATTTAAACATTGAGCGCAAGTAGGAGAAATAAAAGAATGGGTAGAACCGGTATCAAATAAGGTATAGACTTCGCTAGAGTTTAAGATTAGCTTATCTGTGATCACCTCGTTCGGATTTCTTACTTTTTTGGAGGTTACGACAAATGCTCTCCCTTGAACTATAGATTTTGTCTTGTCTGGGACGGCCTTTGATGCCTCCATCCCTATTGGACTTGACTTCAGTGAACGACAAAATCAGGCTAGGTGACCTTCTCTTCCACAATTGTAACATACTTTGGACTGCTGCGTAAAGTTTTGACTGATATGTCCCTCCCCTCCGCATTTGTAGCATACGATCGATGATCGTTCTCATTCTTTAACAACGGGTGCTGGTGCTAACGTATTTCCATCATTATTGAATCTCCTCTTCTTGAAATTTCCACTTTTATTATCGCGGCCATGATTACCACTGAAGTGGTTACCATTTCTGGCATGTTGATTCCCTCCACGTTTGTTGTCACCACTTCAATGACTGCTACCACTAGTATTATCATTTTACTGGCTGCTCTCTCTTTGTTGGGTTGACTCGTTATCGCGCTCCAATAACTGAGCCCTATTTATAACATCTAAATACAAACACAGTTTGTGAGAAATTAGATATTGACGTATCTCGGGTTTTAATCCTCTTAAAAATATCCACGTCATTCTCTCCTCATTATCAACTAAGTGGGATGCAAACCGGGATAACTCGGTAAACTTAGCTTCGTACTGCGACACGGTCATATTATTTTGATCCAGCTTGATGAACTCTACCTCCTTCATGTGATGAATACTTTCGGGAAAGTACTTGTCGTTGAATAGTTCTTGGAACTTCCCCCAAGACATCTTCAGTGCGGTAGGCTGAGTACGCTTTACAGATTCTCACCAGTAATCTGCCTCTCCTCGCAACATAAAGGTGGCAAAGGGAACCTTTTGCTCCTCGAAGCATCCCAAGACATCAAATATCTTGGTGATCTGCTTTATCCATGTCTTTGCCTTAACTGGTTTTGGCTCTCCAATAAACTCCGGTGGTCCTAGCTCCTTGAACTGTTTAGCGGTGACCGTCCGAGAGTTGTCAGTGTTTCCACCTTCATTTTGAACAGGAGTCATTCTCGCCTAATATTGCATGAATTACATAAAGCCTCCAAACATCCCATCGTTCATTATTTGGTCAGCGTTGTTATTTTCCTGAGGATTATTGCCATCCTGACGCACATTATCTTGGGTATTGATCATTGGTGACTCAATGGTCTCGTGTGCTTCATTGCTTATCTCCACATTTTCGGATGTCATTTTCAAGCACTGCCACAAAATAAGGGTTAATTAAAAAAATTGGCATGCCACATATTATCCATATACTCTAACCGACCAATTAAAAAACAAATAAACTTAGGTAGGTCATATTAGTGAAGGAATTACCCGTCTCTCCCCTCCTAGTTCTAGTATCATATCTCAGACAATGATCGTATCCCTAAGCTTTGATACCAACTGTGACGCCTCCAAAATAGGTATACATCACCTATTCTGAGTCACCAAATACATGGTATATAATTCAAATACAAACTTATATTATACAACTGATAAGTGTCGTGTAGAATACGAAAAAACATAAGCTGTGAGTTTTAATACAAATATTATCTTTTAGACAGTATTCAAACTCAAACATAAGTCATCATTATAATTATTATCACACTATTTCACAGAATAGTGAGGACTACTAATGCAACCATCTGGACCGTCACTCCGTTCCTCGACTAGTCCCAGCTATATTCTCATTTCCTGAAGAGAACAATGAAAGCAGATAGTGAGCTCAACTAGCCCAGTAAGAAATATTATGACTAAGATAAAGTAGAATAAATTATCGTTAGCCTTCAACAACGTTAAACTGATAAAAATATAATAAACATCAAGTTTAACTGCAGCGGAACAAGAATCCATTAGAAGAGTCAAGTAGAGCATGATATCTACTATCTTCTATGATTTAAAAAAGTTTATCATCAATTTTATCGCTGAGACTCAACTTAATAATTAATCCACATCATTGAATCATTCCTATACTACAACCAAAGATATTCATTAGTATCACGACCACGAATTATCCATGCACTACGGGCCAAGGATATTCGTGTTTTCATCAATGGTCATGATCAAATCAACAACTGTCCATCAATGCACTACGGGCCAATGAGGACTTTTACCACATCATTTGTAACATTACGGTCATAATTATACCGAATAATCCCTGGTCATAATCATACCAATCAATAGTACATCTATGCACGTAAGCCACATATGACTTTTATCATAATATAAGCATGAGGATGATGACAATGATATAAGAATTCAATCAAACAACATCAAGGATAAATATTAAAAAATTTAAATTTATCCAGAGCTTAAAAATATCTAAATTGTCAACATGATACTGTTTTGTGGAGTAAAATTCAAGAATAATATTCATGTATCAAAAATAATCTTGAATAGAAAAGAAATCATTTTTTGTCGTGAATAGTACTTCGAGAATAGTATCCCGGCGTGAAAAATGCCCCGAATACCCGAGTGAATAGTACCCGAGTGAAAAGTATCACGTGAATAATAACTCATGAATAGTAAATCGATATAAAAAGTACCCTGAATCCTCGGGTGAATAATATTCGAGTGAATAATAACCGAGTGAATAATAACTCGTGAATAGTACCCCAGGTGAAAATATTGATATTTAGTAAAAAAGTTTAGATCAATATTCTAATGAAACGATACTGGATGAAGCGCAAAACTCAAGGATATTTAACTAATTTCAGGAATTATAGAAGCAATACTTACCACGACAAGTTTAGATGAATAGAAATAATAAAAGAAACTGCAAATGGATGTTCACTGTCATGCGGTAGTCCGCGTAGACAAATCATTTTGACAATTTAATCACAATTGAATACGAAGGCTTATTCACCAGGCATGCGGTAGTCCGCGTAGACAGGTTATTCCCACAGAATAATAATAAAAAATGGAATAACAAAAGGATTTCACCATGCATGCGATAGTCCGCGTAGACAGGTTATTCCAACAGAATAATAAAGAATAGAATAACAAAAAGAATTCACCATGCATACGGTAGTACGCGTAGACAGGTTATTCTAACAGAATAATAAAGAATAGAATAACGAAAAGAATTCACCATGCATGCGGTAGTCCGCGTGGACAGGTTATGCCAACAGAATAATAAAAAATGGAATAACAACCCTTACAAGTATTGAAAGAAAAGAACTCTCTTCATGAATACAAAAGAAATAATACCTCTTGCGAATACAACAAATAATATCCCTTACGAATATTGAACGAAGATAATATTTCTTACGAATACGAAAAATAATATCGTAAGTGAATATGAAATAAATAACACCCCTTACCTTAGTAGAAGATTGAATATAGAAGTAGGGTAGTAGCAGAATACTCCTCTTCTTTCTCTCTATAGTTTCTCTCTCTAGAGTTTCAGTGAATTCGTAAGAAATAATGAAAGAATGAGCTTCTATTTATAGGAAAAAGGACTGAATAGTAACTAATTCATGAACGACCTAGATTAATTTACTTTTAAACGGACGGTCCATATTGATTTACTATTAAAACTTAAAGCAACGGTCCATACTGATTCACATTAAACTAGCGATCCATATTGATTTACTATTATAACTTTCCACCAGCGATCCATATTGATTTACTACTATATCTTCAACCAATGATCCATATTGATTTACTATTATAACTTCAACCATCGATCTGAAAAATTAGCATATCTCCTCAGGGAATAATAAGTCAAACTAATAACAAACACCTCATAATAAACCCCTTTATTTATATCAAAAATTGAATAAATATTTATCACAAATCACTTGTCTTTAATAAACACATTTTTAATCTATTAACAAGTATTCATCATTAATATTATAACTCACAATATTTAACAACTAGATCATTCCCAGGAAAGAGGGGGCTTTTCGATAAGAATTTCTCCTCATTGGCGCGCAATTAGGTGACCAAACCTCTCCTTGACAGAACTTTCTAGACATCGTCAATATTTCAAATAATAATATGAATAACTTTATCGTCTCAATTATTGATTAAATAATATAAAATATTATGCAGATAATATTTGACAATAATTTAATCAATAATATGAGAGATATTATGCAGCAACTACTGTAGTAATAATTGAATAAACTGAGTGGCTTCTTATGTAAGCATCAATAATCAATAGCATGTACTACTATGCAATCACGCGTATTACTGTACTTTTACCACCGGGTATTTCAACAGTTTAACGGTAAAACTTTCGCCATTATTTTTATAAAAAGATATTTCTGTCGTTTTCTAACTCTGACAGTTATTTCGTTGTAGGGTCCACCAATGATGGTGTCGTCGTACAAATATTCTCCGACAAAACGAATATTCCCCGACCAAACGAATATTTTATATCAACTTGCTTACTTTGTAAAATTTTCACATATCATCCTTAACTTTAAACTTTTATCAATTTAACCATTAAGTAGAATAATAATTATAAAAAAAATTGAATACTTTCATTTCATAAAATTTGGGGTCTTATAAGCTAGATACTTCTCAAAGATAGACTTAAGAAGTGAGTATCATCAGTTGAAGGTGAGGAAAAAAGATGTACCAAAGATAGCTTTCAGGACTCGTTATGGTCACTACAAGTTTCTAGTGAAGTCATTTGGTCTAACGAATGCTCCTGTAGCGTTTATGGACTTAATGAACAGGGTGTTTAAGCTGTTTTTGATAAATTCATGGTGGTGTTCATCGACGATATTCTAGTGTATTCTAAAACCAATTAGGAGCATGTGGAGCATTTGAAGTTGACATTAGAAGCATTAAGAATAGAGAAGTTGTATGCCAAGTTTTTGAAGTATGAATTCTGGATAGAGCATGTGCAATTTATTGGACATGTGATTGATAAGGACAGAATTTTGGTAGATCCATTAAAGGTTAAAGCTGTACTAAATTGGGATCAGTCGAAGACACCGTCGAAAGTAAGGAGTTTTCTAGGACTGGCAAGTTATTACAGAAGATTTATTCAAGACTTTTCCAAAATCGCGACTCCGCTGATGAATTTGACTAGGAAATCGGTGAAGCTCGTTTGGATGGAGAAGTGTGAGGAAAGCTTTCAAGAATTAAAGAAAAGGTTAAGTACGACACCTGTGTTATCTCTTCCGGATAACACAGGAAATTTTGTTGTGTATAGTGATTCATCGCAGAAAGGACTAGGATGTGCGCTTATGCAGAACGATAAGTTCATTGTGTATGCGTCCCGTTAATTGAAGGATTATGAGAAGGGGTATTCGACCCATGATTTGGAGTTGGCCGCGGTAGTGTTTGCTTTAAAGATCTGGAGACACTATCTCTACGGGGAGAAGTGTGAAATATATACAGACCATAGAAGGATTTGAACATGCGTTAGAGGAGATGGTTGGAGTTGATAAAGGATTATGACTATGAGATTTTATACCATATGGGTAAAGCGAATGTTAGTGCCGACACCTTAAGCATAAAGGGTTGAGAGAAACTGTCTATGTTAACCGCTCAGGAGGAGCTAATTTTAGCAATGGCAAAACTGGAGTTGGAGGTTAAATATCCTAAGGAGTCGGACGAAAAATTGTTTTAGTTGGGAGACGGCCCAACTTTGGTGGATGAGGTTAAGGAAGCACAACTTCATAATGAGGAATGTGAAAAGATAAGGAAAAGAATATCTGAAGGTGATGAAGTGAAATTCAAAGTCGATACGGAAGGGTTACTAAGATTCGAGAAAAGAATTTGGGCTCCGCCAGTATCAGAGGTAAAGGAGAAAATTTTGAGTGAGGCTCATATTTCACGGTATTCGATTCACCCGAGGAGTACGAAGATGTACCAGGATCTCCGATAACATTTTTGGTAGCCGAATATGAAAAGGGACGTTGCCGATTGTGTGGCCAAATGCCTGACATGTCAGAAAGTTAAAGCAGAACATCAAAGCCTGAGTGGGTTGTTACAACCATTACAAATCCTAGAATGAAAATGAGAGCATATCACAATGGATTTTGTAATAGGTCTTCCGACGAATCAGAAAGATTTTGACGCAATATGGGTTATCGTGAATCGACTGACGAAATCAGTGCACTTCTTACCAATTAAAATAAGATTTAACCTAGATCAGTTGGCGAAGTTGTATATGAAGGAGATTATTTCAAGGCACGGTGTGCCAGTATATATTGTTTCTAATCGAGATCCGTGTTTCACATTGAACTTTTGAAAGAGACTACAGGAATGCATGGAAACGCAGTTAAGAATGAGTACGACATATCATTCTCAGACAGACGGACAGAGTGAAAAGACAATCTAGACATTGGAGGATATGCTAAGAGCTTTTATAATGGACTTGAAAGGAAATTGGGATGATCATCTATTGTTGGTGGAATTTTCTTACAATAATAGTTACCACGCAAGTATTGACATGCCGTCTTACGAAGAGTCGTACGGCAGAAAGTGCAGAACTCTATTATGCTGGGATGAAGTTGGCGAACATTAATTTGTAGGACCAGAATTAGTACAACAGACCGTCGAGATTGTCAAGGAGATTAGGACATTGTTGATAGCAGCTCAGGATAGTCAAAAGAAATATGTCGATCAACATCGACAGAATCGAGAATTTCAAGCTGGTAGCTTCGTTTTCTTAAAAGTATCTCCTTGGAAGGGAAAGATCAAATTTGGCAAGAAGGGAAAATTGAGCCCGAGGTTCATTGGACCCTTTGAAGTATTAAGAAAAATTAGTGAAGTCGCGTATGAGATAGCCTTACCTCCGGCATTAGAGCATATCCATAATATTTATCATGTATTGATGTTACGACCGTATAAGCCCGATTACCAGCACGTTATCGAATATGAACCCCTACAATTTGAGAAAGATTTACCTTATGAATAAGTTCATGTTCAGATAGTCGACAAGAAGGAACAAGTGCTCAGAAATAAAGTAATACCTTCTGTTAAGGTAATTTGGAGGAACCACAACGCTGAAGAAGCTACGTGGGAACTCGAAGAACAGATGATGAAAAATTACCCTAATTTATTTGCTTAATCTATGTGTAGCGATTCTGGGGACATAATCTTTGTAAGGGTAGAATATATCATGACAAATAATTGAATTGTGATTCTGGGGACAAAATCCTTTTAAAGGAAAAAAATGTGACGAACGCGATTTTTGTAATTATTTTTAAATATTTATTGAATAAAATAAATATTTTATTAATTTATTTATTGAGTTAAATAAATATTTGATGAAATTGTGGTAGATTAATTTAATTAAATGTGTTACATTAACTAAATTAATGTTGAGTAATGTTATAGTTCAAAGTGTGAATTTAATTGGGATAATTAAATTAAATAAGTTATTAAATAATTATAATGTTGTTCTAATTAATTTAATAAGTAATTAGAGATTTAATAATTTGTCATAATTAATAAATGAGAATTTTAATTATGTGATAATTTGATTTAATTTATAATATTGACTTTGTAACGAACGAGAATTTTGTGTTTAATTTTAAATATTTATTAAATTGAATAAATATTTGAGTTAGTTTATTTATTAAGTTAAATAAATATTCGATGAAATTGTTGTGTAATAATTTAGTTAAGTGTGTATATTAACTAAATTAATTTATGGTAATTTTATGGATTAAAGATTTAATTTAATGAAATAATTAAATTAAATTAATTATTTAATAATTATAATATTGTGTAATGGTGTTATTTTAATTTAATTGATTAATGGAATTAAAGGAATGATTAATTTAAAAGGTTAATATTTATTAAATAAATATTAAGAATTATGTTGGCTAAGTAAATATTATGTTCATAATTAAATATTATGATTTAAATTTAATAAGTGTGACATTTGTATACTATATAATAAGGGAAACATGAAAATAAATTAAAAGGAGGTTTGAAAGGGTTTTGCCAAACATGGCCTTGTGTCCTTTGGCATAATTCAACTGATAAAGTTTTTGGGTTTTTTTTACCTGATGACTTAAGTTGGCGATTAATGTTATATTAGTTTTGTGTTTTACGTGTTTTATCAGTTTAGTATTATACATATATTTTCCTAAGTCTAAAAGCAAGAAGGAATAATATAGAGAAGAGAGAAATTGAGAGAATTAAGAGACAAGGTTGAGAATCAAAGAAGGAGAAGGAGAAGAAGAAAGGAATCATCTTGTTAATTATCTACTCCAAGAATCAAAGAGGTAATAACCTATTCTATAAACTCTAGTATATGTGTTCTTGGAGTTTTCTTTTGAAACATAGATTTTATGGGATGATTTGATAAAAATAGATGTTATATATATGTTGGTAGATGGTTATAATATGTATATGTTGTCTAGAAATGATTTTCAAAAATTAAAATCCATGGAAACATGTTTAGGATGAAGAACTTAGTTATGTGATAATATATGTATTTTGGCTTACTTTGAGACCAAAATTAGTGGTTGAATCGTGTGTTAACCTATAAATTGGCAATGGCTTGTGTTAATACATTCAAAAAAGCAAATAACGCAAGTTGAATGAATTAATTTGGTTAAAAAACGAATTCGTAGTGAATGAATTCGCTAAACATGTTAAAACATGAAATTTTATTATAAACATGAGTTTTGGGTCACGATTTGGAATAGTTAATGTTTCTGTAAATTGTTGATTCTTTGGTATGTTGTATTTCTATGAATTATGAATCCATAAAATCAAAAACAGACTAATTTGGATATGTATAGCTTTACTTATGAAAATTAGAAGGAGAAAAAAAGGTCAAAAATGTAAGAACAGTAAACTGCTAATTTTGGTTCTGCTAGTAGGCGCCAGTTGCACTATACCCTAAGTCTATTGGGGCGTAGTTGCTCTCTTGAGCGCAGCTACACTGTTTCCAAAGCTTATTTAGGCGCAGTTGTGCTCATAGTGTGTTAGGTGTGACTGTTTTGACCTCTTTTAGTAAAACGACCATTACGTTTTCATACGAACTCCAATATAGGTGATTCAGGAAGATTCAGAAAGATAATGAATAGACCTACAACGTTCATTCTTTAAGAGTTTCGATTTGAGGTCGGGAATAGGGGTAAAAATGGACATCCTTGGGACTGATGTGAATTCGGAGGCAATCAGAGGGCGTCGAGCATGCGCGTGTGCAAGTGAAGTGCTTCTGACGATAAAAGATGTTGTTCTAAGTTATAAAACATGAATATTATGAAGTATAATAATGCTTAACATTAATAAATGATGTATTAGATAAGTTGTATAAGCATACTAAGCATACACAAGAGAGACGAATCGGGCGTGTGACGAATAAATGTCGAAACGCCGTGACAAGTGTTAATGAACATAAAAAGTGTTACAATTCCATTAAAATGAACATTATAAGATATGAAATTGAGTTAATATAAAATTAATAAGGAGTCCTCATAAGACTAAAACACTTGAATGAATTTTGAGTATGACTAAGAAGAAATATAGTATTAATTAATAAGTTATATTAGATTGAAACTCAACATTGTAAGAGTTGAGAATATGATTTGGATGCTAAAAGTCTTATATTATATTTTAGTGAGTTTTTAGATTCATGTTATGTGGTTGATTAATAGGTTAAACCTTAAGCTAAAGGTTATAACTTAACTAAGATGAGAATTTAATCTATGAGGATAATGTGTATGTGGCTAATTGATGTGATAGTCCTAATGGTATGTGTAGGATATTGGAGTATGTGAGTTGTAATTGTATAGCTTGCGTAAGAGGCAAGTTCCCTAACCTTTGCTACTTTATTATTCAGCAAGGTTTTCTTTTCACCGTTTTTTTGTTATACTTATGCAAGTCTCCTAATCTTACTTTTGCGTTATACAAGTTTCTTGAATCTATTATTCAACTTAGCAAATTCTCTAACCCTAATATTTTATTATGCAGGTTCCTATTCCTAACTTGTTATTGTTATGCAAGTTCTTTAACCCTAATTTATTGTTGAGCAAGTTAATTAATCTTAGTTTCTTCATCCTAAACGAGATTGCTTTGGTTATTCAAAGTCTATAATTTTATTGTAAGAAAGGTGTTTAGTCAGAGAAGAATAATTATTGTTATTTCTCTATTCACCAATGTCATTGTACAATCTTACATTGTTGTACCGAACTTTTAGTTGACTAGCAACTTTTCTATTGATTCAACTAATCCTTAGTTGATGAATGTTCTATAAACTAAATTATCCTTGAAGTCAATCCAAACCAAATTACCTTTGGTTTGCTTATGTACCCACACAGTTTTGAAAGCATGTACTCGATGATTAACACTTGTTCAATTTAGAAACTATTGAAACTCTATCTCTTAATGATTCATTGATATACCTTTTTCATGAAGATATTGTAATCAAACTCTTGAATAGTTATTGATCCCTATTTGATTCAACCAGTACTTGGTTGATGAGCGTTTTAAAGATTAAGAATTCCTTTGAAGCTAATTCCAAACCAAACTTCCTTTGGTACGGAACCTAATGATTAAAGATGAGATAAACAACCTTATTAAAGGGGATATTTTAGAGCTACGCAATAACGTTAAAATATTTGCTTAATACATAGTACAAAGGGTTGATCACCTGGAGTACGAGATGATGGTCCACATAGTCGTTTAGACTTTTAAAGGTTACAGTAGAAACACTTGTTAACCTAGGACATAGAAGATGATTATGGTCTTTTAGACTGTTAAAGGTTAAAGTAGAAATACTTGACAACCTAGAACATAGTTCGTGGTCTTGTGACCCTCAGTGTATTCTTTTGATGTTGATATATGTTGCTAACTTAAAAGTTCATTATTCCTTTGAACTAATAGCTTTTGAATTAGAGTTTATTGTTCTGGTAAGAGTACATTACCATTGAAATCTCAATCAATTATCATTCATAGACTATTATTGTATATTGTCCTTCTTGTGTGCAATTTTTTGATCACTCTTGCACAAAACAATGCAGATGAGGTCAAGAAGTTCGAAGAGCTTTCTACACGCAAGGGCAAAATGCTTGATTAGATGACGTTTAATTTACCTTTTATTTATGAAGCTTGTGTAATAGACTTGATTATGATTATGTTTTAATATTTAGCTGATGATTGAAAGAATAAAGGCTAGATGACCTGGGATTTATTTGAGCTTATGTATCCCTTTAATGAGAGGATTATCTATTATGCTTGTGAGATTTATTTATACCCTTTTTTTTATGGGCAGATAGATGTAATTTTGTGAAACAGTGAACACCAGATCTGTGGGATTGAAGTACCCAGATTTGGGAGTGTCACAAGTTAGTATCAAAGCTTTAGGTTACGAACCTTAGGTGGGGAAACTTTAGGCTATAACCTTCTAGGAGATCAAAAACATTGAGGTGATAAACTCTCATCGAGTTCTAAGGAATGAATTGAGGGAATTCATAGAAGATAAAATGATAATAGACTTTATGTGTTTATGTGATAACAAACATATGTGCTCATGTGTATTATATGTAATGAGTGGTATGAGTAGTAAATAAAACTTAAAAAACTTTGTTGTAGGACTTGGGCATGAGCATGAGTTTGATCGTGGGAATAAATTTGAGGAGGTAAAGGTAAAGATAAAAGATGAGAAAGACGAGGAGGATCCTGAGTGGTAATTTCTTAATTATATCAAAGCTAAAGTGATCGCTGAAGTGTATTGTAAGATCCCGACTGTAATATCCTGAGTGTTTATGATAACGATCTTTAGAAAAGGAAATGAATGTAGTATGAAATATAAAATCTATATTAAGGTCATGTGTTAAAGTTATTCAACGAAGAGATTTGATGAAAACCTAAGTAAGGTAGGGTTTCGGTGATTCTGAGGACGGAATCCTCATAAGTAGGGAAGAATGTGACGAATGATTTATTTGAGTTGTGATTATGGGGACAAAGTCCTTGTAAGGGGGGAAGGATGTAACAATCTAGAATTTTAATGATAGTTTTTAAATATTTATTGAGTTATATAAATATTTAATGGATGTGTTTATTGTTGAATAAATATTTAATTTGATTTGACTTGATTGGTTAATTATTTGTTAAGTAAATAATTAAGGAGTTAAGAAAATTAATTGTTATGAGATAATATTATAATTTAATTTAATAATTAAGTTAGAGAGTTTATAATGATTAAATGAGTTATTATATTTTAATTTGAATTTGTAATTAAAATGATATGTTAGTTGATTAAATAAAGTTATAATTATAAAGAAAATTATAATTATGTTGTATTGATTTATGTGTTAAAGTAATTTAATAAATTGTTATTAGAATTAATTAAATTGAATATTAAAATTTAATTGAATAAAGTGTGACAAATAACCTTTCTATAAATGAGTTATTAAAATAAATTAAAGAAGTTTAATTTAGTTTGGCTAAACAAGGCTTAATGCATATTAAGTCTTTAATTTAAATATGTTTTACCAAACAAGGTGTAAGATTTAATGGGTTTTTTTTAGTTAGCTAGCCAAACAAGCCTTATGGCTTTTAATTTTCAAAAAAAATTATAACTGATGTCAGTTAAAGTTACAATTATATTATATAGTTAATACATATATTATTACCTATACGTTATATTTGGTTTAGTACGTAAGTTAGAATTTAGAATAGGGAGAAAGACTCAGAAGAAGAAAAAGGAAGAGAAGAATAAAATTACAGAGGAAAGTAAGAGAGAATTGGAAGAAGTCTAGAGAGAGGAATTGGGGAAAAAGAAAGCTTAATAATAAAAAGAACAGCCATCATCTTCTCAAACTAAGGTATCATTTTAACTCTTTTATTTTTAAAGTTTTAGTTTTTGTTTCTCTTCCTAGAATTCTCTGTAAAATCTTTGTAGAGGTTGAATTATTTGTTATATATAGTTTTATATGATAAATTGGTTGTTATAAAGTTGTTTTCATAAGTTTATAAATGAATTCATGTTATGTATGTATTTTGTGAAGGAAATCATATTATAGTGAATTGGTATGAATATTATATATATATATATATATATATATATGTGTGTGTGTGTGTGTGTGTGTGTGTGTGTGTGTGTGTGTGAATATGGCTTAGTTTAAAGTAAAATTGAGGTTTAATTCTCGGTATAATATATAAATTGACTGTTGATTTTGAACGAAGATGAAGAAACTAAAACATAGTATGTTTAATTAACTGTTTTGGTTGAAAAACAAAATCACAGTGATGATTTTCACTGAAACTTTTAAATAGTGAAGTTTTAGCAAAAATAGTGAAAATTAAAGGTTGTAATCTTGATGTTTATGTTGTTTAGGTGATTAATAACGTGTTAGAAAACATTAGTTTATGTTTCTGTAAACATATTACACATTGGGTAGGTTGTTATGGTTGTTAGAAAGGAGTTTGTAGGCCTAATTTGGCTTCCTATAGTGTTCTGGATCAAAAAAATTAAAAATGCAGAAGGGCCCCGCCCCCCCCCCCCCCGACGGGCCCCCTAGTACAAAAACCCCCGTCCCGGCGGGGAGGGGGGTAGTCTGTCTAGCCAAATTTTGGAAAAAAAAATTGAGCGGACATTTTTTACTAAAATGAGCATAACTTTTTCATACGAACGTTAATTTGGGCGATTCAAGATGATACGGAACAAGGACGAGTAGACTTACAACTTTTATTCTTTAAGTTTTTCAATTTGAGGTCAGGGACAGGTGTCAAAATTATTATCTTTAGGACTATTGTGTTTTTTCAGAGGCAATCAGAGGGCGTCGAGCATGCACGTATGCAAATGTAGTGCTCTTGACGATAAAAGATGTTGTTCTAAGTTATAAAACATGAATGGTAGCAAATATAATGATGTTTACCATTAACAAATGATGTATTCGATAAGTTGTATAAGCATACTAAGAATACACAAGAGAGACAAATCGGGCGTGTGACGAATGAACGTTGAAATGCCGTGATAAGTGTTAATGAACGTAAAAAGTGTTTTAAGTCAAATGAAATGGATATTATAAAATATGAAATAGGTTTAATATGAAATCAATAATGATTCCTAGCAAGATTTAAACACTTGAATGAATTTCGAATATTATATAAGTCGAAAAGTTAACACAATCTAATTGAACATTGGGTGCTAATTAATAGGAAAGATTATGAGATGTGGAGTAGAGTTTACATTATAATTACTATGTGTTGTTTTGTGACTAATAGTTTATATGTATGATTATATAATTGTGTAGGGCACGTGAAGTGCAGATAACTGTAAGTTGTTAATCTGTTATTGGTAAACAACGATCAAGGCAAGTCTTTCAGTTCTTATTTGCTATGTGAACTTGATGATTAACTGTTTTAAATCTTTATCGCAAAGAGCATGATGTGTTATATATATGTTGAAAGTATGAAATGTTAAAGTGAACTTATGAGTACGTTGATTGAGTAAATCATGCTGATTGAGTAAGGAACTTAATCTTTATACTTGTTATATGAACTGTAGCATGTATATTATGTTAGTCTAATGTTTATGAGATATATGTTGAGCATGTTATTATATGCTACGTGATGCATGAAATCTGTTATATTTTGTTGGGCTGTCGAGCTCAACCTTGCAAATAACCATTTTTGCAGGTCAAGATTTCAAGGTAAAGATATGTGCTAAGTGAATTATAGAGATCCATATTCGCGAAGATTACTTATGTTTTATGAGAAATGTATTTAATATTTTGTATGTAACAAGTTGTTGAATTGTAAGTTGAGCTATCCGGTGTATTTGGATATCTATTTATGATGTAAGACTTTGTATAGTCATTTTGTTATAACGATTCGTGATATAAATTTGAATCGAAGAGATGTAATGTAAAGGTTGCGATTTAGGGCAATTCAGAAGGAAATGTATAAACGTTTAAATATTTCGCATTTTTAGTAATTTTAATATCGAATAATGATGTAAAGATAGATTAAGGTTGTATTGTTAACGATCAAGAAGGAGAATATTATTGTATAAATTTTGGGGTCGTTACAGTTGGTATCAAAGCTGTAGGTTATAAACCTTAGATAGGAGTACCTTAGGCTATAACTTTAGAGAAGGAAGGTGAAGATAATGAAAGAATAAGCTCCAATATAGTTTGAACAATAAGAAGTAATTTAAGAAATTTATAAAGAAGGGATTAAAGCATGCGTGGGAGTATTCCAGGATGAATCTCGCAGAGTTATAAGGAATATGAATGTGGGGTTACCCAACTCCAATAATAAAGATGTAAGGTGATAATAAATAGACAATGTCTATAAAACGAGAATGATAAAGAAGTTAAGAATAGAAAGTTATATTTAAGTATGGTAAAATTGTACTCTTTAATAGTTGATGTATGGTATATGGGCTAAACGATTCCTTCATAGAGCGAAGGTATATACGAACTAGTAACTCGAAACCTAGTTTGTTGGTTGTTTGTGGAAAACCACTCAGCGTACCATATTAAAACTGTTAGAGACTCGATGTGTACCAAGTATAGAAATGGATACGCATGATGAAAATGTGGAACTTGAATGAAATGTTGAGCAATGTAAACGAAGTTAGAAATTCTTAAAGGAAGAATTGTTATATAAACAAGAGAATTCAAACAAGAATCTTGAAGAGATATAAAGATAAGAAATGGGAGTTACCTAACTCCCATAGCCAAGATAACGAATAATTTCGTAAATGATGAAAAAGGAAAGAAAGAGGATCGTAAATCAAAACGACCATGAGTTAAGAAAAGACTTTTAGGCGAGATGATTATAGAATAAGATCACGGCGTGATCTATTTAAGTTATAAAAGAAAGATGGTCTGTAATGTGTGAATAATTATAGCTTTATGCTATGAAGATATTGTACTATGAAATAGTATGAGGTAAACTCGCGAGGAGTTATAAATGATGATGTATGAAAAATTCGTATCGAGCAAAGAGCAAGTTATAAGCAAGATAGAGTTAGGTGGGATTTCAATTAAGGACTTATGTGATGGCTGAGTTGTACAAACCTTTGTATGGGCGAGGGTTTTTTGCTTGCACTCAGTTTATCACATTGATAATCATTAGAATAATGGTGTTGCGCTATCAATGTATATGTGGTGAAAAGGTGATTCTTTTCTCACGTGTATATTTGATAGTTAGAAACTACTAAAATTAGTTAGATATTATTAGGGTTAAGTGCGAGTTCTTAAAACTAATGCATATGGTAAGTTTGTGACTCATAATTGTAACATTCCATAATTTTAAAGTGTGACATTAAATATTTATTGATTTATTTAAGTATTTAATGGATATGTTTATTGTTGAATAAATAATTGTTCAATTTGAGTGATGTGGTTTATTTAATTATTTGTTGAATAAATAATTAAATATTAAATATTAAATATTTATTGGCAATATTAAATATTTATTGAATTATATGGCAATTTGAGTTGATGTGATTTAATTAATTATTTGTTGAGTAAATAATTAAGGAGCTAAATAAATTAATTATTATGAGATTTTATAATAATGGAGTTTAATTTAATAAGCTAGAGAGCTTATAATGATTTTAAATAAATAATAATATTTAAATGAAAAATTGTAGTTTGAAATATTAGTTGATTAAATAAAATTATAATTGTAAAAAGAATTATAATTGTTTATGTGTTAAAGTAATTTAATAGATTAATGTTTAATTGATTTATTAATTTAATAAAGGTGTGACTAATAACCTTGCTATAAAGGAGTTATTAAAATAAATTAAATATGGTTTAATTTAGTTTTGTCAAACAAGGCTTAATGCATAATAAGTCTTTAATCTATTAGGATTTTAGCAAACAAGGTATAAGGATTAATCTATTATATTTTAATTCAATTTACCAACAAGGAGTAAGGATTAATAGGTTATTTTTATTAAGCTTAACCAAACAAGCCTTATGGCTTTTGATTTTCAAAATAAGATAACTGATGTCAGTTAAATTATATACTAAATATATCTATTATTACATACGTTATGTTATTATACGTAAACTAGAGAAAGACTCAGTGAAAGAAAAGAGAAGAAGAAGAAGAAAAGAGAAAAGGGAAATAAAACTTGAGAGAATTTCTTGAAGGTTTGAGAAAGGAATTGGAGAAAAGTAATTGATAGTCAAAAGTAGCCATCAACTTTTCAATCAAAGGTAGGAGCTTAACCTTTTTCTTTAAAAGTCTAGTTTTCTTCTTCTTCTAAAAAAAAAAAAATTCTCTGTAAATAATTATGGATGATGAATTTCTTATGTATATAGCTTTAGATGATGATTGTTGTTGTAAAACTATTTTTCTTGAATGTATGTATGATTATAATCAATTTCTTTATGTATGTATGCAAATTATGAAGAAAATTTATTACAGTGTTCATATGAAATATATATATGAGTATGGCTATTTTAAAATAGAAATTAAGGTTGTAATTGTTGTTAAATTGATAAATTGATTATAAGAATTGCTAGAGTATGAAAAATCATAATCATGATGCTTGGAAATTTCTGTTTTGATTGAATAACAAAATCACATTGTTGAATTTCACGGAAAATATCAAAAATGGTGTTTTTGCCAAAAACATTAAAATTTGGTGTTGTATAATTGATGTTTGTGCTAATTGATGGATAGAAACATGTTAGGAGTACTCACAATATGTTTATATGATGTCTATATGTAATTTTCATGATAATCAGTCTATTAGATTCGAGCTTTTTGGCCAATTTGGCTTTTTCTTTCATGGTTGCCGAAGCTGTCAGTCGACGCTGACAGTTCGCGCCGCGGCGCGGTCCAGCAGTTCATTGTTGGCGCCGCAGCGCCATCACCATGACGTAAGCACGGTCTGTTGCACAATCACTGCGCCGCAGCACCGGCTCATAGTATAATCGCTGCACCGCAGCGCCGACTCAGAGCCGCAGCGCGAGCCACAGTACAAACTGTGCG
This sequence comes from Panax notoginseng, assembly GCA_016801055.1. Taxonomy (NCBI): domain Eukaryota; kingdom Viridiplantae; phylum Streptophyta; class Magnoliopsida; order Apiales; family Araliaceae; genus Panax; species Panax notoginseng. Next base: position 67,203,507 of record CM029021.1, on the reverse strand, counting down.
AAACTGTCTGACAGTTTTGTTTAAATGTACAAAACTTGAAAATAAATGTTATGTGTTTATCATAATAATGTTAAATGATAATTTCAGTATGATTAGACTATGAACTATCATGTTATTAAGTATTATCTACTTGAAAAATAATTGATTATGTGAATGGGTAATTCAACCCATATGATGAATGTCATTGTTTATATAAATATACAATGTTGGTTAGGACTAATTATATCAATATGACATATGTTTAGTGTATCAATTCAAGTGGTAAAAGTGTAGCTTGTGCTAAAGGCAAGTTTCCTAAACCTACCTTTTACATTGAGCAAGTTTCTAAGCCTTAACTTTTGATATTTAGCAAGTTCTTTATTGTATAAGTTTTCTAATCATTGGTGTTATTGAACTAATTATTGTTGCAATTTCGATTATCATATAATGGTGTAAATTTATTTGGAGTAAGTTATTCTTGTACTTAACTTGTGGTTTAGCATGTATAATTATATACATGTTGTGGATGTTTATTATTCAATTAACTTTGTCTTATTATTGTTCATGCAAGGTAGGTTATAATTATTCAAATTGTATGCTATTAGATTATCCCTAAAGCATGATGTCAATTTATAAACATCAATTAAACTATGATTATTTCATAGTATACAGTTATGTCGTTTGTAATCAACTAAACCTTAGTTGATTACCGTTGAATTTTAAATTACCCCATGATGTATCCAAACCAAACTCACTTTGGTACGGACTTGTATTCTAAATACTGAGAAGAACAACTCTTTTATAAGAGGTTACGCTTAGCGTTGAAATGATTGTGCACAATACATTGTACGAAGGGTTGATCCCCCTAAGTACGTGAAGTCCTTATAGTCTTATGACTGTTAAAGTTTAAGTTGAAAAAATTACTTATAACTGTGGACATGATTCGCGGTCATTAGACCCTCAGTAAAGGTTAAAGCTTTCCAAAAGTTAATAGAATATATTGTTAAATTCTATTGAGCTTAATGTTGACAAATGATGTAAAAGTTTAATGATTTAATTATTGTTATTTCAAGTGGGCCTTGTTTGCTCACTCTTGCCTGTAAAATTTCTTACAGCTAAGGTTGAAACTGGTGATGTACCTAGTACCAGTAAAGGGAAAGGAAAGACGAAACAATGCTGAAGACTTGTAATAGTTGAATAGTTTATTTTCAGACTTGATTTAAAGATTGTAATGAAGTTTATTTTAATTTTCCGCATGAATGATTGTTTGTAAAGGTTAGTTAACCTGGGAGATTTATTTAAGTTTAATCCTGTATGGGCAGGCTTTGTTATTCAATTTTATTATAATTGGGTAGTTAGAAATGAATGTTTTGATTACGTGAACACCAAATCCTGAGGAAATGAAGTACCAGAATTTGGGGGTGTCACAGGTTGGTATCAGAGCTTTAGGTTATGAACCTTAGGTGGGGGAAAAAAAGCCTTAGGAAGTAACCTTTGAAAAGATAGTGGAGATAACTCTTATCGAGTTTTAAGAAAGAAGTAATAAAACACTTATGTGCTTATGTGTTTATAACTTATGTGCTCGCGAGTGTCGAGTAGAATGATTAATAACTAAAACTTTAAAATTTTGTTGTCAGGATGACTAATGTCGGAGAATCCAGTCAGGCTAGGGAGGAGGGACCTCAAATGCCTATAGAGGAGGAGCCTCGCGACATTCAGGTAGTTTAGGAACAACTACTGCCACGGGAGTTAGCCCCGTTGGTCACAGTAGTTGAAGATGAGGAGGATGATGTGGAGACAGATGAGGAGGATGAGGAAGAAAGGATTCCACTTAACTCGATAACAGGCCGTATTTACGATGAGGTGCATGACCGCAACATGGAACTTCAGGATACAGTTGAGGAATTGCAAGAGATAGTAGCTGAACAACAAACTGCAATGACACAGAAGGACGATGAGATCCTGGATCGTGAAGAACGACTGACTAACGCCAAGGAGAAATTAGTACAGACTGAAGGAGAGAAAGAACAATTGATCGAGATGGTTGCTTAACTGGAGAGCAAGCTGAGAGAAGAAGCTGCTAAGAGGGCAAGAGCTGAAGATGCATACGAGGAAGCTTATCAACGAACTGGAAGAGCAGCGAGAGACGCGCATGCAAAGAGGATGAAGATGGAAGAGATGGTAAAGTATTTAACACCGCAATTAATCGAGCTCAAGATCGGGTCATGGGATATCTGATTCAGTTCGAGACGCTGCCATCATTCGTGTTAGATCGCAGAACAATATTTCGAGTCATGGAGGAAGAACGTGATAGGGCTACGAAGTACCTTAATAGATCATCGTAGAAAATGTGTCGGTAATGTACGTAATAAGTATTAAATAATGTGTAAGTCCCTAGTGTTAAGTAACCATGGGATATGATAATAATGATATTGTCCTGAAACTTTTGTAGTTCAGGAAAGGAATGTAGATAGCAGAGATGCTATTGTGTTATGTTTTCAGAAAGTTTATGAATAAATAAATGTTATTATTTTGTTCAAAGTGTTATGTGCTATGTGGGTATTTCTTTTATAGAGGCAAGTTAATTAGAAATACTTAAAGAAGTTGAGTAATGGTCTAATAGATGTGTTATTTTAACAGAAAATGCCTCCCAGACGTCAGCCAACACGACAGAGAACCACTGAAGGAACTAACAATAACGACAATGTTGATGCGAATCCCGTTCAACAACTAGTAACACTACTGACAGGAGCGTTGCAGAATCAACCTCAAAACCAAGGTACAACATTTAAGGAGTTTAAGGCGGTTGGACCACCTGAATTCCGTGGGTCCATGAATCCAGTCGAAGCACAAACCTGGATTATGGAGATAGAGAAGGTGTTCGATATCGCTAGGGTAGGGGATGATCAGAAGACTGCTTTCGCAATGTTCATGTTGAAAGCAGAAGCTAGTTATTGGTGGCAGGCTAATAAAACTCGTGAAGGGCCAGGAGTGATGACTTGGGATAGGTTCAAGGAGTTGTTTTTCGAGACCTATTTCCCAGAGAGTTCGAAGAGTCAGCTGGAAGTACAGTTTCTAGAACTGAAGCAAGGGACGATGACGGTATCTGAGTATGCCGCAAAATTCAATGAATTGGCGAGGTTTGCGCCATATCAGGTTAGCACAGGTGAGCGTAAGGCGAAGAGGTTTGAACAGGGACTGAAGCCATGGTTGTACAGTAGGGTTTCCCTGTTCCAATTGAAGACGTTTGCAGCAGTGATGGAGAAAGCAGTACTCGCTGAAGGTGGAGGCGAGGCGGTGACAAAATTTAACCAGGAACAAAAGAAGAAGAAGAATGAGAATGAGGTGAAGAATGGTGGTAGTAGCAGTGGAAACAACAACAATAACAACAACAACAACAACAAGAGGAAGTGGAATGGGAGTATGGGTACTGGAAACCAGCAAGGTAACCAGCAGAACAAAAAGTTTGAAGCATGTGCGACATGTGGAAAGTTTCACAAGGGTGCGTGCTTGATGGGAAAACGAGTTTGCTACAATTGTGGCCAGGAGGGTCACATCGCCCCAAATTGCACTCAATCAAAGAAGAATGCGTGCTTCACGTGCGGATCCAAGGATCACTTTGCTCGTGAATGTCCTAAGAAGAAGGAGGGAGTGAAAACCAGAAGCAAAGGAGATAATAATGGAGGTGCATGGGCTATTACAGGACCTGCAACATCAATCAAACCCACAGCCAGAACCTTTAACATGACTGTGCAAGATGTTGTGCAATCAAAGGATGTAGTTTCAGGTATTATCCCAATCAATGATATTGATGCATATGTATTATTTGATTTGGGTGCTACTTGCTCGTTTATATCTGATAAATTTGCTAAGAGGTTAGAATTGCCTAGAGAAGAACTGAATTTTCCTTTGAACATAGAAATTGCGAATAAGGAAATAATCCCTGTTAGATTCGTATACAAGAACTGTAGGATGAACATTAAGGAGAATTTCTTGTTGGTAGATTTGATTCCGATTAGACTGGGGGAATTTGATGTAATTTTGGGAATGGATTGGTTGTTCAAATGCGGAGCGGTAATTGACTACCAAAAGAAGTGTGTAAACCTTATGACTCTATCAAAGGTAGTATTTTATGGTAGCAAGTCGCCTAGACAAATGAAATGTCTGACGACTATGCAGACCAAGAAATTGTTGAGTCAAGGATGTGTGAGCTATTTAGCTTACATAGTCGATACTCCAAAGAAGGGGGTAAAGCTGGAAGAAATACCAGTAGTGAGGGAATTCGAAGACGTTTTTCCAGAGGATTTGTCAGGACTTCCGCCTGACAGAGAAATTGAGTTCGTGATCGACTTAGTACCGGGAACAGCACCGATATCGAAGGCCCCGTACAGAATGGCTCCGGTAGAAATAAAGGAACTAATGGTTCAGTTGCAAGAGCTGCTGGACAAGAAATATATTCAACCAAGCGTATCGCCGTGGGGAGCGCCAGTTTTATTTGTGAAGAACAAGGACGGGTCAATGCGTCTTTGCATTGATTATAGGGAGGTTAACGAAGTCACTATTAAAAACAAATACCCGTTGCCAAGAATAGATGACTTGTTTGATCAACTGAAGGGTGCTAAGTACTTTTCGAAAATAGATTTGAGAAGTGGTTATCACCAATTGAAGGTAAGAAAGGAGGATATACCACGAACGACATTCAGAACTCGGTATGGACATTACGAGTTTCTGGTGATGTCTTTTGGTTTAACCAATGCACCTGCTGCGTTCATGGATTTGATGAACAGGGTGTTTAAACCATTCCTAGACAAGTTTGTAGTGGTATTCATTGATGACATTCTAGTGTATTCCAAAACTCAAGAAGAACACGTGGAACACTTACGTCTGACATTGGAGACACTAAGAAAGGAAAAATTGTACGCGAAGTTCTCTAAGTGCGAATTTTGGCTCGACCGTGTACAATTTTTGGGGCATGTGATTGACAAAGATGGGATCTCAGTGGATCCGTCGAAAGTGGAAGCAGTAATCAATTGGGAACAACCAAAAACACCATCGGAAGTGAGGAGTTTCTTGAGACTGGCTGGTTATTATAGAAGATTTATTCAAGATTTTTTTAAGATAGCCACTCCGCTAACAAATTTGACAAGAAAAATTGTAAAATTCGTTTGGACGGAGAAGTGCGAAGAGAGTTTCCAAGATTTGAAGAAGAAGTTAAGTGTGGCACCTGTATTGACTTTGCCAGATAATACAGGAAATTTTGTGGTATATAGTGATGCCTCACATAAAGGGTTGGGTTGTGTTCTTATGCAGAACAGCAAAGTTATTGCCTATGCATCAAGACAATTGAAGGATTATGAGAAGGGGTATCCGACTCATGATTTGGAATTGGCTGCAGTGGTGTTTGCTCTAAAAATATGGAGACACTATCTTTATGGAGAGAAATGTGAGATCTACACAGACCACAAAAGTCTGAAGTATATTTTCACTCAGAAGGATTTGAACATGCGTCAAAGAAGGTGGATGGAATTAATAAAAGATTACGATTGTGAGATCTTTTATCATCCGGGTAAAGCGAATGTAGTTGCAGATGCTTTAAGCAGGAAAGGTCGGGAGAAGTTGATGCTGATAACAACTCAAAAGGAGCTCATTTCAGCAATGACAAAATTGGAGTTGGAAATTAAATTTCCAAAAGAATCTGACGAACAACTATTCCAGATAGAATCTGATCTAACTTTAGTGAACAAAGTGAAAATTGCTCAATTACAAGATGGAGAGTGTGGAAAAATCAAAGAGAATTTGGGTGAAGGCGGAGATGTAAAATACAAGGTCGATACCGAAGGTTTACTACAGTTCGATGGACGAATTTGGGTTCCAGCAGTGCTAAAGCTGAAAGAAGAAATTCTGACTGAAGCTCATAGCTCAAAGTATTCAATTCATCCAGGAAGCACGAAAATGTATCAGGATTTGCGCCTACATTTTTGGTGGCCAAATATGAAAAGAGATGTTGCTGAATGCGTAGCGAAATGCTTGACATGTCAGAGAGTAAAAGTCGAACATCAAAGACCCAGCGGATTACTCCAACCGTTAGAAATACCGGAATGGAAGTGGGAACACATCACGATGGATTTTGTGGTGGGTCTTCCAACTACTCAGAGAGGATGCGATGCGATTTGGGTAATAGGGGACAGACTGACGAAATCAGCACACTTTTTACCAATAAAGATTAGATTCAATCTTGATCAGTTGGCAAGATTGTACATTAAGGAGATCGTTTTGAGGCACGGAGTGCCAGTATCAATTGTGTCTGATAGAGATCCGCGGTTTACATCGAATTTCTGGAAGAGACTACAAGAATGTATGGGAACACAGTTGCAAATGAGTACGGCTTATCATCCACAAACAGATGGCCAAAGCGAACGAACAATTAAGACATTGGAAGATATGCTTAGAGCATGTGTCGTGGACTTTAAAGGAAGATGGGAAGATCAACTACCATTGGTGGAATTTTCTTACAACAACAGTTATCACGCGAGCATCGGCATGCCACCTTACGAGGCATTGTACGGCAGAAAGTACAGAACCCCACTGTGTTGGGATGAAGTCGGTGAACGCAAACTGTTAGGACCAGAACTGGTACAACAAACTGCTGATGTTGTCAAACTCATCAGGACAAGACTGGTCACAGCTCGAGACAGACAGAAAAAGTATGCTGATCAACACAGACAAGATCGTACATTTGATGTAGGAACTTTTGTATTCTTAAAAGTTTCTCCATGGAAAGGGAAAATTCATTTCGGTAAAAAGGGAAAGTTAAGTCTGAGGTTTATTGGACCCTTTGAAGTGCTGCGAAGAGTGGGAGAAGTGACTTACGAGGTAGCTCTACCTCCAGTATTGGAAAATATTCATAATATTTTTCACATTTCGGTGTTACGACCATATAAACCCGACTACAAGCATGTGATCGAGTATGAACCTTTGCAGTTCGAAAAAGATTTGACTTATGAAGAGGTTCCTATCCAGATAGTCGACAGGAAAGAACAAGTGCTCAGGAATAAAGTGATACCTTTTGTGAAGGTGATATGGAGAAACCACAACGCTGAAGAAGCTACGTGGGAACTCGAAGAGAAAATGTTGAAGGAATACCCTGAGTTATTTGTTTAATCTGTGTCTTCGATTATGGAGACAGAATCTTTGTAAGTAGGGAAGAATGTAACGAATGATTTGTTTGAATGGTGATTCTGAGGACAGAATCCTTGTAAGGAGGGAATGATGTAACATTCCATAATTTTAAAGTGTGACATTAAATATTTATTGATTTATTTAAGTATTTAATGGATATGTTTATTGTTGAATAAATAATTGTTCAATTTGAGTGATGTGGTTTATTTAATTATTTGTTGAATAAATAATTAAATATTAGATATTTATTGGCAATATTAAATATTTATTGAATTATATGGCAATTTGAGTTGATGTGATTTAATTAATTATTTGTTGAGTAAATAATTAAGGAGCTAAATAAATTAATTATTATGAGATTTTATAATAATGGAGTTTAATTTAATAAGCTAGAGAGCTTATAATGATTTTAAATAAATAATAATATTTGAATGAGAAATTGTAGTTTGAAATATTAGTTGATTAAATGAAATTATAATTGTAAAAAGAATTATAATTATTTATGTGTTAAAGTAATTTAATAGATTAATGTTTAATTGATTTATTAATTTAATAAAGGTGTGACTAATAACCTTGCTATAAAGGAGTTATTAAAATAAATTAAAAATAGTTTAATTTAGTTTTGTCAAACAAGGCTTAATGCATAATAAGTCTTTAATCTATTAGGATTTTAGCAAACAAGGTATAAGGATTAATCTATTATATTTTAATTCAATTTACCAAACAAGGAGTAAGGATTAATAGGTTATTTTTATTAAGCTTAACCAAACAAGCCTTATGGCTTTTGATTTTCAAAATAAGATAACTGATGTCAGTTAAATTCTATACTAAATATATCTATTATTACACACGTTATGTTATTATACGTAAACTAGAGAAAGACTCAGTGAAAGAAAAGAGAAGAAGAAGAAGAAGAAAAGAGAAAAGGGAAATAAAACTTGAGAGAATTCCTTGAAGGTTTGAGAAAGGAATTGGAGAAAAGTAATTGATAGTCAAAAGTAGCCATCAACTTTTCAATCAAAGGTAGGAGCTTAACCTTTTTCTTTAAAAGTCTAGTTTTCTTCTTCTTCTAAAAAAAAAAAAAAATTCTCTGTAAATAATTATGGATGATGAATTTCTTATGTATATAGCTTTAGATGATGATTGTTGTTGTAAAACTATTTTTCTTGAATGTATGTATGATTATAATCAATTTCTTTATGTATGTATGCAAATTATGAAGAAAATTTATTACAGTGTTCATATGAAATATATATATGAGTATGGCTATTTTAAAATAGAAATTAAGGTTGTAATTGTTGTTAAATTGATAAATTGATTATAAGAATTGCTAGAGTATGAAAAATCATAATCATGATGCTTGGAAATTTCTGTTTTGATTGAATAACAAAATCACATTGTTGAATTTCACGGAAAATATCAAAAATGGTGTTTTTGCCAAAAACATTAAAATTTGGTGTTGTATAATTGATGTTTGTGCTAATTGATGGATAGAAACATGTTAGGAGTACTCACAATATGTTTATATGATGTCTATATGTAATTTTCATGATAATCAGTCTATTAGATTCGAGCTTTTTGGCCAATTTGGCTTTTTCTTTCATGGTTGCCGAAGCTGTCAGTCGACGCTGACAGTTCGCGCCGCGGCGCGGTCCAGCAGTTCATTGTTGGCGCCGCAGCGCCATCACCATGACGTAAGCACGGTCTGTTGCACAATCACTGCGCCGCAGCACCGGCTCATAGTATAATCGCTGCACCGCAGCGCCGACTCAGAGCCGCAGCGCGAGCCACAGTACAAACTGTGCGGAACTGTCTGACAGTTTTGTTTAAATGTACAAAACTTGAAAATAAATGTTATGTGTTTATCATAATAATGTTAAATGATAATTTCAGTATGATTAGACTATGAACTATCATGTTATTAAGTATTATCTACTTGAAAAATAATTGATTATGTGAATGGGTAATTCAACCCATATGATGAATGTCATTGTTTATATAAATATACAATGTTGGTTAGGACTAATTATATCAATATGACATATGTTTAGGGTATCAATTCAAGTGGTAAAAGTGTAGCTTGTGCTAAAGGCAAGTTTCCTAAACCTACCTTTTACATTGAGCAAGTTTCTAAGCCTTAACTTTTGATATTTAGCAAGTTCTTTATTGTATAAGTTTTCTAATCATTGGTGTTATTGAACTAATTATTGTTGCAATTTCGATTATCATATAATGGTGTAAATTTATTTGGAGCAAGTTATTCCTGTACTTAACTTGTGGTTTAGCATGTACAATTATATACATGTTGTGGATGTTTATTATTCAATTAACCTTGTCTTATTATTGTTCAAGCAAGGTAGGTTATAATTATTCAAATTGTATGCTATTAGATTATCCCTAAAGCATGATGTCAATTTATAAACATCAATTAAACTATGATTATTCCATAGTATACAGTTATGTCGTTTGTAATCAACTAAACCTTAGTTGATTACCGTTGAATTTTAAATTACCCCATGATGTATCCAAACCAAACTCACTTTGGTACGGACTTGTATTCTAAACACTGAGAAGAACAACTCTTTTATAAGAGGTTACGCTTAGCGTTGAAATGATTGTGCACAATACATTGTACGAAGGGTTGATCCCCCTAAGTACGTGAAGTCCTTATAGTCTTATGACTGTTAAAGTTTAAGTTGAAAAAATTACTTATAACTGTGGACATGATTCGCGGTCATTAGACCCTCAGTAAAGGTTAAAGCTTTCCAAAAGTTAATAGAATATATTGTTAAATTCTATTGAGCTTAATGTTGACAAATGATGTAAAAGTTTAATGATTTAATTATTGTTATTTCAAGTGGGCCTTGTTTGCTCACTCTTGCCTGTAAAATTTCTTACAGCTAAGGTTGAAACTGGTGATGTACCTAGTACCAGTAAAGGGAAAGGACAATGCTGAAGACTTATAATAGTTGAATAGTTTATTTTCAGACTTGGTTTAAAGATTGTAATGAAGTTTATTTTAATTTTCCGCATGAATGATTGTTTGTAAAGGTTAGTTAACCTGGGAAATTTATTTAAGTTTAATCCTGTATAGGCAGGCTTTGTTATTCAATTTTATTATAATTGGGTAGTTAGAAATGAATGTTTTGATTACGTGAACACCAAATCCTGAGGAAATGAAGTACCGGGATTTGGGGGTGTCACAATAATAATATGGTATGTTTTAAACCCCAAAACGAATGGACGCCTATGGTCTGACTAGGATAAGTTCTTAAACTCATATTATTGTGGCAAGTTCCTGAACTTCCAATGTGCGGTAAGTTTGATGAACTATACTGGGGGTATAGGAAGTTTGTAAGTTGAAATACAAGAATATTTAGTATAAGAGCATTAGTGGTGCTAGAAATAAAAAGAATTAATTAAGTAATGAAGTAATGGAGTAAAAATTGAAGTTGATGGATACCTGGATATTCTAAATCTACTATCTATGCTAGACTTTCAAAATTTATTGACTTCGTGCTGATGTTTGCACTTCTACCTTCTTGAAAATTTTTGGATCAAATGATGAAACCAATGAGTTTTAAAAACAATACTGTTATCCGTATGTCTATGCTAATTGCTTCGGCTAGACAAAAATGATTTGAAATATATCAAAATATATTTTTTATATCATTAATGCATCATGGAACCTGGTGCAGAGATGATAAAAACGATGGAGTCATCAATGCAGCATTACTTAGTGTTGGATGTGATCTAAGGATCGTCAGCCCACTATGGTATGACGTAGTATGATAAAATCACCAAATGACGGAATCCTCAAACGGACTGTAAATACAGTGCGGTATCATGACATCATAAATTTTTTTTTGAGATTTCTTTAAGATATGAGAATATATATATATATATATATATATATATATATATATATATATATATATATATATGTATGCATATTTTGATTGATGTCTGAATTATTGTAGAAGTCTATGTTGTTCGATTCAGCTAGACGAATATTAAAAGATGTTCATGAAATTCAAGCGTTTCTTGAGAAGTTATGTCAAACCAAATTGTTTTGGTGCGGATTCAGATGCTAAAAAGTTGAGATGAATAACCCATTTATAAGGGATTACGCGGAGGCATTTAGATGTTTGTGCACAATATATTGTATGAAGGGCTGATCCCCCTAAGTACGAGGGGTCCCTATAGTCTTATGACTATTAAAGTTTAAGTTGGAAGAATACTTATAACTATGGATATATACGCATAGCGTTTAGATGTTTGTGCACAATACATCGTACGAAGGGCTTAACACCCTAAGTATAGGAGTCCCTATAGTCAAATGATTGTTAAGGTTTAAGTTGAAAGAGTACTTATAACCGTGGACGTAGTTCAAGGTCTTATGACCCCTCAGCATGATTTGCAATCTTTTAAATTCCTGAGTTATTCATACTGCTTCCCAATTATTGAGCAATTATGGAATATTCTTACTATTCTAAAAGGCGAATGTGGTAAGGATGATATTCCTTAGAAATAAGTAAGTCGTAGAATGTGACACTGAATGATGAATATATTGAATAAGTGAGAAATTTTGAAATGAGAATGAGATAAGTTATCAAAGAATAATGTAAAACTTTTAATAGAAAAGTTAATAATTGTAGAAAGATCTTTGTGGAAAGAAGTGGTTATAAAACTCAATGAATGAATAAAGCATTAACGTAAAATCTTTTTTGATAGATTGAATGAATAAAGATTAATAGATAAAATTTCGAGGATGAAATTCTTAGAAGAATGGGTGAATGTAATATCCCGAGTATTTATGATAACGATCTTTAGAAAAGGAAATGAATATAGTAGGAAATATAAAACCTATATTAAGGTCATGTGTTGAAGTTATTCAACGAAGAGATTTGATGAAAACCTGAGTAAGGTAGGGTTTCGGTGATTTCGAGGACGGAATCCTTATAAGTAAGGAAAAATGTGACGAATGATTTATTTAAGTTGTGATTCTGGGGACAACATCCTTGTAAGGAGGGAAGGATGTAACAATCTAGAATTTTAATGATAATTTTTAAATATTTATTGAGTTATATAAATATTTAATGGATGTATTTATTGTTGAATAAATATTTAATTGGATTTGACTTAATTAGTTAATTATTTGTTAATTAAATAATTAAGGAGTTAAGAAAATTAATTGTTATGAGATAATATTCTAATTTAATTTAATAATTAAGTTAGAGAGTTTATAATGATTAAATGAATTATTATATTTTAATTTGAATTTGTAATTAAAATGATGTGTTAGTTGATTAAATAAAGTTTTAATTATAAAAAAATTATAATTATGTTGTATTGATTTATGTGTTAAAGTAATTTAATAAATTGTTATTAGAATTAATTAAATTAAATATTAAAATTTAATTGAATAAAGTGTGACAAATAACCTTTCTATAAAGGAGTTATTAAAATAAATTAAAGGAGTTTAATTCATTTTTGCCAAACAAGGCTTAATGCATATCAAGTCTTTAATTTAAATATGTTTTACCAAACAAGGTGTAAGATTTAATGGGTTATTTTTAGGTAGCTAGCCAAACAAGCCTTATGGCTTTTGATTTTCAAATAAAATTATAACTGATGTCAGTTAAAGTTATAATTATATTATATACTTAATACATATATTATTACCTATACGTTATATTTGGTTTAGTATGTAAGTTAGAATTTAGAATAGGGAGAAAGACTCAGAAGAAGAAAAAGGAAGAGAAGAAGAAAATTACAGAGAAAAGTAAGAGAGAATTGGGAGAAGTCTATAGAGAGGAATTGGGAAAAAAGAAAGCTTCATAATCAAAAGAATAGTCATCATCTTCTAAAACTAAGGTATCATCTTAACTCTTTTATTTTTAAAGTTTTAGTTTTTGTTTCTCTTCCTAGAATTCTCTATAAAATCTTTGTAGAGGTTGAATTATTTGTTATATATAGTTTTATATGATAAATTGGTTGTTATAAAGTTGTTTTCATAAGTTTATAAATGAATTTTTTGTTATGTATGTATTTTGTGAAGGAAATCATGTTATAGTGAATTGGTATGAATATATATATATATATATATATATATATATATATATATATATATATATATATATGAATATGGCTTAGTTTAAAGTAAAATTGAGGTTTAATTCTCGGTATATTATATAAATTGACTGTTGATTTTGAAAAAAGATGAAGAAACTAAAACTTAGTATGTTGAATTAACTGTTTTGGTTGAAAAACAAAATCACAGTGATGATTTTCACTGAAACTTTCAAAAAGTGAAGTTTTAGTGAAAATAGTGAAAATTAAAGGTTGTAATCTTGATGTTTATGTTGTTTAGGTGCTTAAAAACGTGTTAAAAAATATTAGTTTATGTTTCTGTAAAATATATTACACCTTGGGTAGGTTGGTATGGTTGTAGGCCTAATTTGGCTTCCTATAGTGTTCTGCATCAAAAATTGCAAAAACGCAGAAGGGACCCCCCTCGACGGGGCCCCCAGTACAAAAACCCCCACCCCGGCGGGGGGTAGTCTGTCTAGCCAAATTTTGGAAAAAAAAACTAACCGGACATGTTTTTCTAAAATGAGCATAACGTTTTCATACGAACTCTGATTGAGGCGATTCTAGATGATACGGAACAAGGACGAGTAGACCTAAAACTTTTATTCTTAAAGTTTTTCAATTTGAGGTCGGGAACAGGGGTCAAAATTGTCATCTTTAGGACTATTGTGTTTTCGGAGGCAATCGGAGGGCGTCGGGCATGCACGTATGCAAGTGTAGTGCTCTTGCCGATAAAAGATGTTGTTCTAAGTTATATAACATGAATGTTAGTAAGTATAATGATGTTTAACATTAACAAATGATGTATTAGATAAGTTGTATAAGCATACTAAGCTTACACAAGAGAGACAAATTGGGCGTGTGACGAATGAACGTTGAAACGCCGTGATAAGTGTTATTAAACGTAAAAAGTGTTTTAAGTCAAATAAAATGGATATTATAAAATATGAAATGGGTTTAATATAAAACCAATAATGATTCCTAGCAAGATCTAAACACTTGAATGAATTTCGAATATTATATAAGTCAAAAAGTTAACATAATCTAATTGAACATTGGGTGCTAATTAATAGGAAAGATTATGAGATGTGGAGTAAAGTTTACATTATAATTACTATGTGTTGTTATGTGACTAATAGTTTATGTGTATAATTATATAATTTTGTAGGGCACGTGAAGTGCAGATAACTGTAAGTTGTTAATCTGTTATTGGTAAACAACGATCAAGGCAAGTCTTTCAGTTTCTATTTGCTATGTAAACTTGATGATTAACTGTTTTAAATCTTTATTACAAAGAGCATGATGTGTTATACATATGTTGAAAGTATAAAATGTTAAAGTCAACTTATTACTACGTTGATTGAGTAAAGCATGCTGATTGAGTAAAGAACTCAATCTTTATACTTGTTATATGAACTGTAGCATGTATATTATGTTAGTCTAATGTTTATGAGATATATGTTGAGCATGTTATTATATGCTACGTGGTGCATGAAATCTGTTAGATTTTGCTGGGCTGTCGAGCTCAACCTTGCAAATGACCATTTTTGCAGGTCAAGATTTCTAGGTAAGGATATGTGCTAAGTGAATTATAGAGATCCATATTCGCGAAGATTACTTATGTTTTATGAGAAATATATTTAATATTTTGAATGTAACATGTTATTGAATTGTAAGTTGAGCTATCCGGTGTATTTGAATATCTATTTATGATGTAAGACTTTGTATAGTCATTTTGTTGTAACGATTCATGATATAAGTTTAAATCGAAGAGATGTAGTG
The DNA here is from genome assembly GCA_016801055.1 of Panax notoginseng. Classification (NCBI taxonomy): domain Eukaryota; kingdom Viridiplantae; phylum Streptophyta; class Magnoliopsida; order Apiales; family Araliaceae; genus Panax; species Panax notoginseng. The sequence goes on along the minus strand of CM029021.1, from coordinate 67,188,474 downwards.
TAAAGGTTGCGATTTAGGGCAATATAGAAGGAAATGTATAAAAGTTTAAATATTCCGCATTTTTAGTGATTTTAATATCGAATAATGATGTAACGATAGATTAAAGTTATACTGTTAACGATCGAGAAGAAGAATATTATTGTATAAATTTTGGGGTCGTTACACCGACTTTTATGAAATAAAAGTCAAGTTTAATTTATGTTTATTAAAGTTGTAAAATTTTAAATTGATAAATGGTCAAACAAACGATTAATCGGATAAATGAACTAATAAAAGAGGAGAAAATTTAACTATGATTGGTGTGGGCCCCATGGACGGCTGAGTGATGAATATTACGGGGGACAAGGAGACAATGGGAGGAGAAGAGAAAGGAAAAGAAAGAGAAATAAACAAAAAGAAAGAAGAAAAAAAGAAGAAAAAAAATAGAAGAAAAGAAAGAAATTATCATATCCTTCATTCACACCCACTCTTCACTCTGCAAAATCAGTAGAAAGGATAAAGAGAGAAGAAGATTGATCAGATGAGAGAGAGAAAGAAGATGAAGAAGAAAAAGAAAGAAAGAAGAAATGAAAAAAAAATCAAGAAAATGTATGTTTAAAAAAATATTTAATTTATTAGATTTAAGCTTTTATGAATTTTATGTAAAGAGTATATATTTATGTATTTATTGGATGAATTAAACTTATATGAATAAGAATCAAACGAGAGAAATCAAGAAATCAAATGAAAAATAAAATCTAAAAATTTTTAGAAAAATTAGTTTACTACTTGATTTTGAAAAATCCATAACTATTTGTGTATATATAATGAGTTAGGAGATGAGTCATATATCAAAAGAAAACCCTGGAAGTAAGCTATACGCAAAAATTAAAATCACCCAAAAATTCATTGTGGATTTGTCGTGGTGACTGTTTGAATGAAACTGGTACGAAGGACTCGTAGTCCAAAAAATCAGTGTTCTTAAGCTCTATTGCGTGTGTTATAATTTTTAATCCGAACGTTGAATCGTTATAATTTTTGGATATGTTATACATATATAAGTTGAGTATATGTCCACAAATTTTGAACCATTAAAGATTAACGTATGGTTTGTTATGAATTTTAAGAGGTGACTGATTCAGAATTTTTATAGCAGAATTTTTAGCAACATGCTTTAATGATTAAAAAAGTATAACTTAATGATTTTAAATCCGATTTGGGTGATTTTTTATGCTAAATTGGAGTATTTGAAGTCTAGTTTCTGTTAAAATTAATTAAATTGATAGTTAAATTTTGGTTAATGGTGATAATACCATAACAGCGGACTGATGTTTTTTAAATAAATTGTCATATATGGGTTTCTTTAGTTTTTTTATTCATTTATAAGTTTTTGGAATATAATGCGATAAATAAAGACAGCTTGAATAAATAATGAATTATTAGTTGGTTTATATGTAATCTGAGGTAAATATGTTTTGGTGTTGATCCCGACTTTTAATATAATTAGTAAGGTATTGATTTGATATAATGATATAGTTATGAGTGATATGTGCAAATTTTGTAAAGTAAGTTGTCATAAAATATTCGTTTGGTTGGAGAATATTCTTTTTGTCGGAGAATATTCGTACGAAGGCGTAATCAGTGGTGGACCACATAACGGAATAACTGTCGGATATAGAAAGTGACAGAAATAACCTTTTTAAAAATTGACAACAAAACTTTTACTATTAACTATTGAAATACCGGTGATAAAAATACAGTAATACACGTGATTCCACAGTAATACGCATGATTCCACAGTAGAACACGGTATTACACTGTAATTTATATTATTAATTATTACGTAAGAAGTCACTCAATATTTCATTCAATAATTGTCACAGTAGTTATTGAACAATGATTCGTATTATTATTTCTTACGTAAGAAGTACTGTGAGTCTATGTTAATAATTGTGAATAGTTGTTGAAAGATTGAAAATGTGTAAATAATTGATGAATAAAAGTTGTTGATTAAATATAAGTATGATATGCAGATGTTATTCAATTATTTTTTTTTTACAAAAGTACGTTTGGCATGACTTGCTGACACTCTACTTTTCCTAAAGTAATCTGGACCATAACTTGTTAAAACGTGTACAAGTTGGTTTAATTTTCTTCGTGGGACCATAAATTCCACTACAATTATTTTATACATCGCATTTGGTTATTTTGTCAAAGCGTGTGTGCTAATTGTTTCCTCAATTTTCAGTATAAATAGGGTGCTCGGTTGAGTAACTAAACACACACCATCACTACACTAAAAATATAAAATTCTTTTACTACAATATTGTGAGTATTTCTGTTGAGTGTAAGGTTACTCCAAGTGTAGATAAGGAATGCAATCATTGTTTAAATTGGTCAATTTTACAGGAAAAAAAAATCAAATCACATGCTAAGGTAAGGGGTATCATTTTTATGGTAAAGGAATATCATTTTCTTTCGTACTCCATATTATGGTAAGATATTATTATTCGTTTCTTCATCTTATCGTTAAATGGTGAAAAGTCCTGAAATTATTAGAATATCCTTAATAGTTTGTGTTTCATCTAATATCTTGACCTGAATCTTTCTATTCCAGTTTTGAGTTATTATATTTGAGCCTAGAACTTCACATTTACTTGAACTTTATATTCTATCAAGAATTCTAATCGATTTTCTGAATATCAAGTTGGTAATTTGGACTCTAGATAATTATGTTAAAAATCACTAAGATCTATTTTATCTTATTATTCTGATTATTTATGTCCATTCATTATTTATATATCATTGTCATCATCCTCAGACTTTAATGTGTGTTGGAAAGTTATCTTTGGCCCGTAGTGCAAAGATGAACTGTTGGTCGGTATGATTATGATCATGAATTGTGTATTGGTATAATAATGACTTGTAATGTTACAAACAAATGATGTGGTGAAAGTCCTCTTTGGCCCGTAGTGCAAAGATGGACTGTTGATTATTGGTTTTACAATTATATATCTTTAGCCCGTAGTGCAAAGATGGACTGCTGATTATTGGTTTTACAGTTGTATATATTTGGCTCGAAGTGCAAAGATGGACTGCTGATTATTGGTTTTACAGTTGTATATCTTTGGGTCGTAGTGTAAAGATGGACTGTTGATTAATGGTTTTACAGTTGTATGTCTTTAGCCGTAGTGCAAAGATGGACTATTGATTATTGATTTTACAGTTGAATATCTTTGGCCTGGAGTGCAAAATTGAATTTAATGGCATAATTATAAATATGAACTGTGAATTGGTATAACCATGACCTTTGGTGTTTCAGATAAAGACATGTGGTAAAAGTTCTCTTTGTCTTAGGTACAATGAAGAACTGTTGATTGGTGTTACAAAAAATAAATATTGATGATGGACTTTTAATTTGGAGAAGATAGTAGACATTATGCTCTACTTGACTCTTCTAATGGATTGTTGATTTAGCTGCATTTATGGTTGAAAACTTTTATCATCTACCATATGTTCTAAATATCTGATTTATTACTAATGAAGACTATTGATAATTTAATTATATTAAGTCATAAAATTCTTTACTAGGCTATTTGTGCTCACCCTTTTACTTCACAATTCCTTTCAGGTAATAAAAGTGTAGCTGGGACTAGCAGAGAGAACATGGGTATAAAATGATGTTTCGAATTAGTCGCAATCCTAATCAAGTTATGAAACGGTGTGGCACAATAATTATACTGAGAACTTAAAATGTGTGTGTCGTATTTTATACATCATTTAATATTTAATTTTGATGAATAACAATATGGTGAGGTGAGCTCGAATTTGGAAGCGTAAAAAATGCACTCCATTAAAATGAGGAGAACATAAATCTTCTCGTGTTCCTTGGGGACTTGAAATATTTGCTGCTGTATTTTATATGGCATTGTAATAATTTGAGTATGAATATTGTCGTATTATATACGTTATAATATTTGTATTAAAACTCACAGTATACATTATAATATTGTCGTGTTCCTTGGGGACTTGAAATATGTATGATCATAACAAAGAGGTATAAGTTATGGTCGAGAAGTTAAAAGGTCAAGTTGTAGAGCACCAAGCCACGATAGCGCAAGAGAATGTTATGATTCAAGACCTTATCGCACGACTGGGAGGTGTAGAGCAGGTATTAGCTCAGTCAAGATGTTAAAGATGATAGTTATTAGCTGGGAACGAGATTGCACAGGAAGATTTGAGAAATGAGTTAGTAGAGCGAGGGAGAGAGAGCTAAGGATGCATGGGTGAAGGCTTTTAAACATATAGATCACGTTGAATATAGGTCAAAAAAAGCCAAGCAATGGATATGGCTAGGGATTTAGACTTCCACTATCCTGTACAAGTTGAGGATTAATTTTGGTACGTAATGGATCGCAGGACGATGACTTGTGTCACGGACCGAGAGCACTATGGAGCGGTGTAACGTAGAATGCCCTTGTAGGTTTCAAGAAAAATAATAAGATAATAAATAAGTCATGATGAAAGTTGATAAGATGTAAATCCTAATATTTGAAATAAATAAAGGGATATGATGAGGTAATTCTGGAATTTTATTATATATGATGTAGTAGCAGTGAGGCTATTTTTGTTATGCTTTAGAGCAATAAATGAATAAAGATATCATTGTTTATTAAGATATATTATGAGTTATCTAAAAGTGGTTGAGATAAGCTTAAATGTTTTAATTCGTGAATGAATGATGATCTAATAGTGCAAATTTTAAATAGTAAGATGCTGCCTAGAAGAAGACAGCAGCGTCAGCAGACCCCCGAGGAATATACATTCAACAATAAGGCTGATGCTAACCCAGTGCCGTAGTTGGTGAATTTGCTAGTGGGAGCACTTGCAAATTAACTGAATTCCTGAATGTATAGTCAAATCTCGATGTTTCAACCGAATTCGTTCACAACAGGGATGGAGAGGAAGATTGTTGTAGACATGGAATGTAATGCGCTGACATACAATCAAGAGCAGAGGGAAAAGAAAGGTGAAAATAGAGATAAGGCAGGAGGTAGTCGTAGGGGTAATGTTCAGAAAAGAAAGTGGAACGAAAATGTCACCGCTAGAAATCAGCAAGGGAATGAAAAGAAGAAGGTAGAGGCGTGTAGCAACTGTGGAAAGAAACATGTAGGTGTTTGTTTGAAGGGAAATAGGGTGTGCTTCAATTGTGGATTGGGGGGCCACATTGCACCAAATTGTCCAAGCCCGAGGAAGGGAACATGTTTCATGTGTGGGTCGAAGGAGCACCTGGCTCAAGATTGTCCAAAGAAAGTGGCTAGAAAAGCAAGCGGAAGCAAAGGGGCAGTAGTAGTGGTAAGTTGGTTATTATAGAATCAGCTCCGCCGAGTAGACCAACCGAACATTCACTCAACATGATGATGCAACACGTAATGCAAGGTATGGTTCCGATCAGTGATCTAAATGGTGGCATGTTATTTAATTCAAGTGCCACTTTTTAATTTATGTCCGACCAATTTGTTATGAAATTTTATTTGCTTCAGGAGGAGTTAGACCATTCCCTAAATATAGAAATTGCAAATAGTGATTCCTGTTAGGTTTATGCATAGAAATTATCGGGTATATATTAAAGGTCACGTGATGTCGATGGATTTAATTTCAATTTGACTTGGGAAAATCTGAGACTATCCTAAGATTGGATTGGTTGTTGTACCATGAGGCAAGAATTGATTGTCAATGGAAGTGTGTAAACCTTTTGACTTCGAGGAAGTCAAAGGTAATATTTTATTTTTCGGTAGTAGGTCGCTTAGACGATCGAGTTGTCTAGCGATGATGCAAGCTAAGAGGTTGTTAAGAAGAGTGTGTGGGAAATGCAAAGTTTTCAAATTAAGAATTTGGATAAAGCGTGAGCAATTTCTAAGTTACGTAATTGATTAAAAAAATTACTACAAGGAAGGGTGTCTGACTCACGATCCAAAGTTAGCTATAATGGTGTTTTCCTTGAATGTTTGGAGGGTATTATTTCTACGGGAAGATTTGTGAGATATGTACAGACCATAAGTGTCTGAAGGGTATCTTTACACAGAAAGATTTAAGTATGCGTCAATGGTGATAATTGAAGTTGGTCAAGAATTACAATCGTAAAATCCTAAATAAATGTGGTTGTCGACGCCTTAAGCAGCAAGGGTAGAGAAAAAGTATTTTTTTAGCTACTCAACAGGGGTTATAATTGAAATGGTTAAGTTGTGGGTGGAGGTAAGATGTTCGAAGAAGTTGGAAGGGAAGTTGTTTATATGGAAAACCCTTCAACTTTATTGGACAGAGTAAAAGGGTGTGTAACTCCAAAACGAGGGGAGTGAGAAATACAAAAGAAGGAAGGATATCAAATTCAAGATTAATACCGAAGGGTTGTTGAAATTTGAAGAAAGAAACTAGGTTCCGCCAGTATCGGAAGTTTAAGATGTAGTTTTTAATAAAACTCATAGTTCGAGATATTCGATTCAAGTAGGGAGCACGAAAAAGAATCAAGACCTTCTATGAAACTTTTGATGGAAAAATATAAAGTGAGAGGTTCTACAATGAGCTTAACATGTCAAAAGGCAAAGCAGAATATCAGAAGCCAATTGGTTCGTTACAACTATTAAAGTGGACATGGCGATAGATTTCGTGGTAGTTCAAAATTAGCATATTCTTTTCGATCAAAATTAAATTTTATTTGGGTTAGTTGGCAAAGTTATATGCCAAAGGAATTGTTTCAAGGCACGGTGTTTCAATATCAATCATGTCGAACCAAGATTCACGATTCACATCTAATTTTTAGAAAAGTTTGCAAGAGCGTGTGGAACCGCAGTTAGAAATGAGTACGTTATGTCATCTGCAAATCGATTGGTAAACTAAAAGGACAATCCAAACATCAGAAGGCACGCTAAGTGCTTGTGTTATGGATTTCAAGAGGAATTAGAACGACCATTTACTTTTAGTTGAGTTCGTCACGAAAAACATTGGTGTATCGTATAGCAGATTGCAGAGATAATCAAGTAATAAAAGAAAGATTGTTAGCTACTCAAGACAAACTGAGGGAATATGTGGACCAACATTATCAGAAGTGAGAATTCATAGTAGATAGCTTCATTTTTTTTTAGAACATCTCATTTGAAGAGAAAGATAAATTTAGTAGAAAGGGAAATCTAAGTCTGAGGTTCTTAGTTTTACATGTTGCGAGAGTAGAAGAGATGGTTTATGAGGTAACCTTACCTCTACAGTTAGTATTCGCAATGTTTTCAAGTTTCATGGCTATAACCGTACAGACCTTATTATAAGCATGTCATAAAGTATGAATTGTTGCAATTTTAAAATATTTAATTTATGAAGAAGTACCTGTTCAGATAGTTGACAGGACATAGCACTTTCTCAGAGATAAAGTGATACTTTGTGTTAAGATAATAAGGAGAAACCATAACGCTAAAGAAGCTATGTGGGAACTTGAATACAAAATGGTGGAAGATTATCCTTAGTTATTTGCTTAGTATGTGTATATCGATTCTAGGCACAGAATCTTTTTAAGGGGGAAGAATGTGACGAATGAATTTATTGAGTCGTGATTAGTAGTACGTTGAGGATTTCGCCATTATGTGACTTTGTCATATTACCTCATACTATAGTGGGCTGACGATCTATCGATCACAACCAACACTAGGTTCGACTGCATTGATGACTCCATCGTTTACCATTTTTACACCATATCAAATAATGCACCTGGTTGGAAATACATTTTGAAAATTTTCAATTCATTTTTGTCTTAGCCGAAACAATTAGCATAGATATATGGATAATGGTATTATTTTTAAAACATCATTAGTTCAATCACATGATCCAATGTTTTTCAAGAAAACAGAAGTGCAAACATCAGCACGAAGTCAATAAATTTTGAAAATCTAGCAGAGCTAGAAGATTTAGAAAATCCATGTTTCTCCACCAACTTCAATCTTTACTCCATTACTTCATTCTATCAATCTCTAACACCATCACTGCTTACTATACCAAAATCTCTTAATTCATAACATATATATACCGGATATAGTTCATCAAACATACCACACTTTTGGAAATCCAGGAACTTGCCATAATCATATGAGTTTAAGAACTTATCCTAGTCAGACCATAGGCGTCCATTCGCTGAGGGGTTCAAAAATATTTCATATGATTACGAGTCACGAACTTACCATATACATGAGTTTTAAGAACTCGCGCCTAATCTTAATATCGTCTATCTTAATCTTAATAGTCTCTATCTATCACATATGATATGAGAAAAGAATCACCTTCTCACCATAAGCATATCGATAGCGCAACACTGGCATTCCATTGATTATCATTGTGAGGAATCGAGCGTGAGCACAAAGCCTCTGCCCACACAAAGGTTTGTACAACTCAGCTCTCACACGAGTCCTCAACTGAAAACCCACTAACTCTATCTTACTCTTAACTTGCTCTTTGCTCGATACGAATTCTTCGTATCTCATCACATACAACTCATCATGAGTTCACATCGTACGATTTCACAGTACATTCTCTTATAGCATCAAGCTATACACACTTAGTCATTATAGATTATTTACCACTTCACAGCTCAATCCGATCACGTCATGATCATTAATTTACCTTAGGGTTCTTTCCCTATTATCAACAAAACTCCACTCGAGTTCATTCTTATTATCTTTGTCATATAGACACCATCTTAGCATTTTTATTATCGGAGTTAGGAAACTCTTGAATTCTCATTCTCTTAGATACTTCAAGATTCTTCTTTGAATCTTCACTTATACATATTAATCTTTATCTTTCTCTCCCTCTCAGGTTATAGCCTAAGGTACACTTACGTAAGTTTATAACCTACAGCTTTGATACCAACCTGCGACACCCCCAAATTCGGGTCCCTTCGAACCACGAATCCGGTCCGCCACGATATTACTACCGTCAAACTATTTATATCTTTTATTCATAACTTAATGAATATATCTTTGCTTATTACAATTTAGAAAATAAATTCTTTCCAATTCCACGATCTACATAATGACCCCGAACTTTTATAAGTTTCACAACTTGGTCTTTTACTATTACTATTTTACATCACATTCGATTTTATAAAAATATGCAGAATAATTTAAACTTTTTCAATCTCTTTTGAAAATAAATCTTTTATTAATTTCTTAACTTGAATAAATTATAAATCCCTGAATCAAATTATTCTATGATTCACTATATTCGAATCACTGTATAAATTTTTACTCCTCGATTCGAATTTCTCTATGTACCGCCTAATACAACTTTACAAGCTAACATGTATTACACATCATAAACTACTATCAAGTATATATACTAGAACCTAAACATGGTTCAGGAGCATATATTTAATTAAACAAATCAATCTCCTTTGATGTGATTGAACTTTATCAATCAAGTAGCACGTAACTTTACCGTGAGTCCTTAACCAGCAAAAGTGGTTATTTGCAAGGGTGAACTCGACAGCCCAACAATTCTAACAGTTTTCATGTAGAACATAGCATATAATAGCATATTCAGTTAATGCATTCATAATCAATTAACATTTACTACACATGTTACTTCACACATAACAGACATAAAGATTTACTCCACAAGCATATCATCAAAGATCAACTATCAACATTCATACATATCTCATATGCATTTCATATATATACATCAACGTTCTCATAGCATAATATAACTCACTAACAGTTGTAGAATTCATATATCAAATAGGAACTGAAAGACTTGCCTGATTCGTAGTTTATGAACTACGACTTAACTACTTAAAGCATGTGTGCACTTCATATATTCCAACACAGTTATATAATCATGGATTCATATCCATTAGCCATACATTCATACAGTCTCAATGTAATAATAATGTTACATTATTCTCTAACTAGGTTCGTAAAACCTACACTTCACTTTCTCATCATACGCTTAGAATAGCTAGGTAGGTATAGTACACCTTAACCACTCGCACTTGACATCAATATTCATATATAACTATCACATACTTGATTCACTATGTGTTCGTTACACATTTCAAACTCATAGATGAATGTTTCATATAGTTCTTGCATTTTGCAAACTTTAATGAATTTTAACAAACTTGGGTTTTATATAACCATTACATTCTCTTAGGCTTAAAACATTATTCATGACAAGTACTATAGCTTAGGACAGTACAATAAGTAAGTTGCCAAAATCAGAAAGCAAATAAAATGTCCAGATCGAACTGTCTTGCAGCGCAGCTGTGCTGAGGTTAGGCTTGGGACTAGCGCAGCTGCGCCGTCCCCTGGCCAGACCAAAGTTGAATATTTATTTTCTGGTTTCAGTCCAAAATTCAACACACATACACACTTACACTTAACATGCATACATGCTAGAGGTCTTTACGTACTTGTATGACCACTTCAAGTTCACCCTTATATGTTGGGTCTTTAGTTTAGGATTTTCACGAAATCAAAACCAAGTAGGGTTATGTAATCACTAGGTGTACTAATTAGTCTTATGTTCTCATAAAGAGGTCACATAATCTGTACTATACATGCTCTTACATATTCATGTCTTTTATTCGTAGCTAGCATCGCTTAACACTTTCAAACATACTTAAAACTCATGTTTGACTAAATTCTCTTTATGTCCATCATTTATGAATTATGTTTAGAGGCATAGTAAAACATAACATGGCATTTCAATTCTTTAGAATCTAAATACTCATGTGTAATGCAACCTAAGTTCGAAAACATGCTCGAGGTTGCCTTTGAAATCATCTTACATAAATGATGCAATATAGCACATATAATTCAACTTTGAAATTCTTACCATAAGTAACTAAGTCATGTTAACATATTTTCAAGTTCAGAAACTATATCTTATAGCATTCATGTCCATTAGCTTATTATACTAAGCCTTTCTTGAAAATTTCTCTAACACGAGCTCTAATAAGTTTGATCATGGCAAGACACTATAAACGTCATATCATGCTTATTTATATATCTAAAATCCATCATGTATATAGACTACTACGATCAGAACTTGTAGAACATAAGTCTCATCAAAGTTCATATTTTCATTAGTAAAGCTTACTAATAATTTCAACATGTTCATGCTTCCTTTCGAATCATATAAACACAAGTTAACGGGTTATTCATGCATTTCTAAACCATACCAACGTACTTACCAAGTTAGTATATAGATATGGCATACATACCTATCAAGTTCTTAAAGTTCTAAATCCATTTTAAACTTTACACTTTCATTACTCACGTATGCTAATTTAGTAAAACACGCTCACATTAGGGTAACATACTTGTGTATACACATTACACTTGCTTGCATGTTAGTTTATGTCATAGTAATTGACTAACACTTGGCAGAATATAAAACAGAACTCAAAACTGAATTCAGGGGCGCCTCAATGTTAATCCGGCACAGCTGCGCCATGACTGGTTTGAGCCAGGAATAGTTTGCTTCGGTAGAAAACTAGCCCAACCACAGAAATTACTCACGAATTCGATTCTAACTAGTCATATATCAGTTTAAACATGCTTATATCATTATATAACAACTATATGAACATTACCCAATCCTTTTTAACATCTAACTCCACCAAATCAAAAATTTGACATTCAAGAACTCAAACTTATTTTTGACAGAGAATGAACTTGGAAAACAAGGAATGGAGTTATACCTCCACAATATGAATGAACTTGATACTAATTGAACTTCCAGTGTCCTAGAATACTTGTATGCTCTTAATCTCACACTTTGACAATTCTAAGCAATGGAAATTGGAGAAGGAGAGTTCTCATTTGTAGAATACCCATTACCCAGACAATGAAATTTTTCCCTAAATCAAACTCATGGATGAAAGGATTGCATGAAGGGTAAGGAGGAGTTGTTGGATATTAGTTGAAACTCATCATAATCACCACTCCCCCCCCCCCCCATAATCATCAGCTAGAAGCTTGGAAGAAAGAAAAGAAAATAGGCCTTAGCCTCTATGCGATTCACGTGACTGAGAAATGAGGAGCAAATTGGACACTAAATTTGGGACAAGCAAATTATCTCAGCATTCTTGCAACACTCATACCCATTACTACTCTTATGTTATATTTTATACACATCTCAACCATACATTAGTTATAACTTAATGTCATAATATGATTTAATATTTCAAGGTAGTAGATGTTATGCAACATACATATAATCCATGTACATTTGTCCACATAATTTAATATTTATAACATGTGTGGACTTAAATTAATTGCTCACTGATAACTTAATAACTCCTTTTAGTAATAACATATTTATTTACTCCCATCTTTTAGAGTACACATATAATTGTCTCATCACATGGGATGAGATAACCAAACTAAATTAAATAAACTCCATGATTTAATCACTTTTACCATATGTATATCATTAGTTCCAATTAAATGTCACACTTCAATTAGTCTTCAGCCATATGTATTATATATTACTACTACTCACCTTTTCCATATTACACATAGTAATATTATTTAATGATTATACCCACATTAATATTTTAATTAGGCTAAATATCATTTAGTTGGGTACTTTCAACCCACCCAATAATTAATTAATATTAATCATTTCTTTTCAATAATTATTATGCATTCCTCTAATTAATAGAATATAATATCGCTTAATTAACCAATATTTACTTCGGGTTGATTAATTTAAACCTTTATTCAAGTCATGTATTGTTAACCAAATGAACACTTAGTCCCCCTTCATGACCTTATAAGAGTTATTAGTATGCATGGCTTGCAATCACATTTCATAAACTGACTCAGAGTTTTCTATAGACCAGCGCTGCTGCGCTGGTCACAGACTTGGAAATGGTGCAGCTGTGCCATACCAAAATCAGAGGCAGACAAGTTATGCCTTAGCAGAAATGAAACCTATGATTCTAAATACTTTACACATCCTCCTTAAGTGTTAATTTGTCTAACATCAATCCCCTCTTTGATTCCACATCACCGGTTACTATTTTCCTTAATAATTTAAGGATCGCACTTCGAGTTCTAAAACTCTATTTTCTTTATTAGTTTAACCAACTATACATTTCCTTTATGGTTTCTTACCATTAATAACACAAAACTCAAATGTAACACATACATACATTCCTTTCATCTTCACTTCTCGTCGTATATCGAATTACGTAATAATTCTCTAACCACTTTAAAGGTATATCGATTTTTTACTATCATCAATAACGTACATTTATACAAGTCTAAACCTAGCACGCATCGAGTCTTTAATAGTATTCATTATAGTACACTTAGTGGTTTCCCACAAATAACCAACAAATTAGTTTTCGTCTCGTCTAAACTGTTTTCACAGTGAGTTAGATCGGTTACTAATTCGTATATACCTCCGCTCTCTGAAGGAATTGTTTAGCCCAACTCCTATACATCCACCATTAAAGAGTACGGTTGCATTACCTTAGACTTGATACTCACTCGTACAATTACTCAAGAAATTGGTGATTATCAAAGATATTTAATGTCACCAACTTACTATTATAAAATAATTTCACATAAATTATTTAATATCGATAGATAAATTTTATCCATCTTCTTACTATTTCATCTCTACAATGTATAATAAATATATAATAACGATTTATATTTATTAAACACAACATCACTTATTACATAGCTCATGTTACCCTATATAACACAATACCACATATCTCGCAACACATATATATATTTTTATTTGAACCCTTCACATGCCTTAAGAATTTTATCTACTAAATTCTTATTTTAATATTTTCTAAAAATTCGGGTTCTTACATCATCTCCCCTTTATAAGGATTCCGTCCTCGGAATCACCGAAACCTCCTCTATTCGGTGCTATATCGAATAATACATATTCTTTTGAATAATTTTATTCATTCTCTTTTAGGAAGTTTTATTATAACTTGCTCATTTGCATTCTACCACATTCTCCTTTCTAAGGAACATTCTACTCACTACATTCATCACAAAGAAGAATAAGAATCTTCCACGATTTCTCAATAATCGGGAAGTAGTATGAATAACTCAGATTCCAATTTATGTTGAGGGGTCACACAAGACCGTGAACTAGTGCTTCAACACAATCCTTCACACTGCAAATCAGAGTGTTTATCTATCACAAAGACTAAAAACACTCTCCACGCGTACACTAGGTGGCCAACGTATTGTACCACTACGTTGGGCCGCAACGTAGTGTTTTGTAATGACTACATGTGTTATGCTCAGAATCATTGTCCCCAAAAATATGTCCCCAAAAATATGTCCCCTTATAGGGTTGTTCACCTCAGCTTTTCCACATCTGAATCCGCACCAGAGCAATCGGTTCGCCATAAATACTCAAGAATGCTTGAATTTCACAAATATTTTTTCAACAGTCGTCAAGCCGAATCAAATAGCTTAGACTTTTATCAACAACTTGAACATCAATCTAAATAACTTAGCCAACTTAATTGACCTTCTTCATAATCTGAAAGAAAACCAAAAATTCTTTTATGACATCATGATACCGTACTAGATTAGTAGTACGTTGAGGATTCTGCCATTATTTGACTTTGTCATATTACCTCATACCATAGCGGGCTGACGATCTATCGATCACAACCAACACTAGGTTTGACTGCATTGATGACTCCATCGTTTACCATTTTTACACCATATCAAATGATGCACCTGGTCAGAAATACATTTTATAATTTTTTAAATCATTTTTGTCTGCCGAAACAATTAGCATAGACATATAGATAACGGTATTATTTTTAAAACATCATTGGTTCAATCACATGATCCAATGTTTTTCAAGAAAACAGAAGTGCGAACATCAGCACGAAGTCAATAAATTTTGAAAATCTAGCAGAGCTAGAAGATTTAGAAAAAATCCATGTTTCTCCATCAACTTCAATCTTTACTCCATTGCTTCATTCTATCAATCTCTAACCCCATCACTGCTTACTATACCAAAATCTCTTAATTCATAACATATATATACCCGATATAGTTCCTCAAACTTACCACACTTTTGGAAATCCAGGAACTAGCCATAATATTATGAGTTTAGGAACTTATCCTAGTCAAACCATAGGCGTCCATTCGCTGAGGGGTTCAAAAACATTTCATATGATTATGAGTCACGAACTTACCATATGCATGAGTTTTACGAACTCGCGCCTAATCTTAATATCATCTATCTTAATCTTAATAGTCTTTATCTATCACATATGATATGAGAAAAGAATCACCTTCTCACCATAAGCATATCGATAGCGCGACACTAGCATTCCATTGATTATCATTATGAGGAATCGAGCGTGAGCATAAAGCCTCTGCCCACACAAAGGTTTGTACAACTCAGCTCTCACATAAGTCCTCAACTGAAAACCCACTAACTCTATCTTACTCTTAACTTGCTCTTTGCTCGATACGAATTCTTCGTATCTCATCACATACAACTCCTCATGAGTTCACATCGTACGATTTCACAGTACATTCTCTTATAGCATCAAGCTATACACACTTAGCCGTTATAGACTATTTATCACTTCACAGCTCAATTTGATCACGTCGTGATCATCAATTTACCTTAGGGTTCTTTCTCTATTATCAACAAAACTCCACTCGAGTTCATTCTTATTATTTTTGTCATATAGACACCATCTTAACATTTTTATTATCGTAGTTAGGAAACTCTTGAATTCTCACTCTCTTAAATACTTTAAGATTCTTCTTTGAATCTTCACTTATACATATTAATCTTTATCTCTCTCTCTGTCAGGTTATAGCCTAAGGTACACTTACCTAAGTTTATAACCTATAGCTTTGATACCAACCTGTAACGCCCCCAAATCCGGGTCCCTTCGAACCACGAATCCGGTCCGCCACGATACTACTATCGTCAAACTATTTATATCTTTTATTCATAACTTAATAAATATTACTTTGCTTATTCAAATTTAGAATATAAATTCTTTCCAATTCCACGATCTACATAATGACCCCGAACTTTTATAAGTTTCACAACTTGGTCATTTACTATTACTGTTTTATATCACATTCGATGTTATAAAAATATGCGGAATAATTTAAACTTTTTCAATCTCTTTTGAAAATAAATCTTTTATTAATTTCTTAACTTGAATAAATTACAAATCCCTAAATCAAATTATTCTATGATTCACTATATTCGAATCACTGTATAAATTTTTACCTCTCGATTCGAATTTCTCTATGTACCGCCTAGTACAACTTTACAAGCTAACATGTATTACACATCATAAACTACTATCAAGTATATATACTAGAACCTAAACATGGTTCAGGAGCATATATTTAATTAAACAAATCAATCTCCTTTGATGTGATTGAACTTTATCAATCAAGTAGCACGTAACTTTACAACGAGTCCTTAACCTGGAAAAGTGGTTATTTGCAAGGGTGAGCTCGACAGCCCAGCAATTCTAAATGTTTTCATGCAGCACATAGAATATAATAGCATATTTAGTTCGTGCATTCATAATCAATTAACATTTACTACACATGTTACTTCTCACATAACAGACATAAAGATTTACTCCACAAGCATATCATCAAAGATCAACTTTCAACATTCATACATATCTCATATGCATTTCATATATATATATATATATATATATACCAACGTTCTCATAGCATAATATAACTCACTAACAGTTATATAATTCATATATCAAATAGGAACTGAAAGACTTGCCTGATTCGTAGTTTATGAACTACGACTTAACTGCTTAAAGCTTGTATGCACTTCGTGTATTCCTACACAGTTATATAATAATGGATTCATATCAATTAGTCATACATTCATACAGTCTCAATGTAATAATAATGTTACATTGTTCTCTAACTAGGTTCGTAAAACCTACACTTTACTTTCTCATCATACGCTTAGAATAGCTAGGTAGGTATAGTACACCTTAACCACTCGCACTTGACATCAATATTCATATATAACTATCACATACTTGATTCGCTATGTATTCGTTACACATTTCAAACTCATAGAAGAATGTTTCATATATTTCTTGCATTTTGCAAACTTTAATAAATTTTAACAAACTTAGGTTTTATATAACCATTACATGGTTTTAGGCTTAAAACATCATCCATGACAAGTACTATAGCTTAGGACAGTACTATAAGAAAGTTGCCAAAATCAGAAAACAAATAAAATGTCCAGATCAAACTGTCCTACAGCGCAGCTACGCTGAGGTTAGGCTTGGGACTGGCGCAGCTGCACCGTCCCCTGGCCAGACCAAAGTTGAATATTTATTTTATGGTTTCAGTCCAAACTTCAACACACATACACACTTATACTTAACATGCATACACGCTAGAGGTCTTTACATACTTGTATGACCACTTCAAGTTCACCCTTATATGTATGGACTTTAGTTTAGGATTTTCATGAAATCAAAACCAAGTAAGGTTATGTAATCACTAAGTTTACTAATTAGCCTTATGTTCTCATAAAGAGGTCATATAATCTGTACTATACATGCTCTTACATATTCATGTCTTTTATTCATAGCTAGCATCGCTTAACACTTTAAAACATGCTTAAAACTCATGTTTGACTAAATTCTCTTTATGTCCATCACTTATGAATTATGTTTAAAGGCATAGTAAAACATAACGTGGCATCTCAAGCCTTTAGAATCTAAATACTCATGTGTAATGCAACCTAAGTTCAAAAACATGCTCTAGGTTGCCTTTGAAATCATCTTATATGAATTATGCAATATAGCACATATAATTCAACTTTGAAACTCTTACCATAAGTAACTAAGTCATGTTAACATCTTTTCAAGTTCAGAAACTATATCTTATAGCATTCATGTTCATTAGCTTATTATACTAAGCCTTTCTTGAAAATTTCTCTAACACGAGCTCTAATAAGTTTGATCATGGCAAGACACTATAAACCTCAGATCATGCTTATTTATATCTGAAATCGATCATGTATATAGACTACTACGATCAGAACTCGTAGAACATAAGTCTCATCAAAGTTCATATTTTCATTAGTAAAGCTTACTAATAATTTTAACATGTTCATGCTTCCTTTCGAATCATATAAACACAAGTTAACAGGTTATTCATGCATTTCTAAACCATACCAACGTACTTACCAAGTCAGTATATTGATATGGCATACATACCTGTCAAGTTCATTCCTAGAGTTCTAAATCCATTTTAAACTTTACACTTTCATTACTCACGTATGCTAATTTAGTAAAACACGCTCACATTAGGGTAACATACTTGTGTATACACATTACACATGCTTGCATGTTAGTTTATGTCATAGTAATTGACTAACACTTGGCAGAATGTAAAACAGAACTCAAAACTGAATTCAGGGGCCGACTCAAAATTGTTCAATAATTGCTACGTTGATATTTATATTATTGTTGTTTCATTAATTATCACTACACATTATTTCGTATTATCTGATCAATAATTCATATTATTTTAATAATATTATTAGATAACATTATTGATAATATCTAGAAAGTTATGTCTAGGAGAGGTTATTTAATTGCGCACTAGTAAGAAGAAATCCTTACCGGAAGGCCCCTTCTTTCTTGGGAACAGCATGGTTGTCAGTATTGTGATTCTGTAATATTATTTGTGAATAATTAATTATTGATTTATATGATAAGAAAAATATTTATTTATGTGGATATAAATGGAGAAATTTTTAGAAAAGTGACAATTATTGAAAATTGATATTTTATCTTTTCTGTTAAAATAATTCATTTAAATTAATTATTATATTATAATAATATAATAATGGTGATATTTTTACAATGAATGTGTGATATATGAATAAATAAGGAGGAAGAGTATTTTTGTTACATTAAATGCTAAAAACATGTTAAACTATGGCCTGTGACACGCCGCATCCCCAACCAATGGCCTGTGACCCGAGCCGCAGTGCCAACTCAGCGCCGCAGCGCGAACCACAGTGTAAACTATGGCGCCGCAGCGCGAGTTAGCAGAATGGTCTGACAGTGTACTTTTTGTACACGAAATTTTAAGAAACATTATGTGATGATAGTAAGACTGTAAAATGTTGATTTTAGTATTTCTATACTATGAATAATTATGTTATTAAAGACCAACTTGTGTTATAACTTGGTTATGTGATTAAAAATCTAATTTTAAATGATGAACGTACTTAGTTGTGTTTGTAAAGTGGTAATGGCTAACTATGTCATGATGACATATGTTTATAGGATATTGTGATTCGTATTGATTCGGTTTAATCTACGTGCAAGGCAAGTTCTTTAACTCTATTTTTTACAATTGTGCAAGTTTTCTAATCTATTATCTTGTTAATTCGAGTACTATTTTCAATTCGATTACAATATAATGATGTAAGTTATTCTGGAGCAAGTTATTCTTGTATTTAACTTGTGGTTTAGCATGCACAACTATATATACTAATGTCGAACATTTCTATCGTTCAAATTGTTATGCATGCTTATTCTTGTATTTAACTTGTGATTTAGCATGCACAACTATATATACTAACGTCGAACATTTCTATCGTTCAAATTGATATGCATGCTTAGTATTCAATTCTAATTAACCTTGTCTTAGTATTGTTCAAGCAAGGTATGCTATAGTTATTCAAATTGTATGCTATTAGATTATTCCTAAAGCATGACTTTAGTCTACTATGATTGATTCAATCACGATTATTCTATAGTATAGTGTTATTGGTTTTATTCAACTACTCCTTAGTTGATGTTCTTTGAATTCCAAATTTTCTTGAAAAATTATCCAAACCAAACTTACTTTGGTGCGGACTTGTATTCTAAATACTGAGATGAACAACTTTTTTAATAGAGGTTTACGCTTAGCGTTGAAATGGTTGTGCACAATACATTGTACGAAGGGCTGATCCCCCTAAATACGAGGTCCTTATAGTCTTATGACTGTTAAAGTTGAAGTTGAAAGATTACTTGCAACTGTGGATGTAGTTCATGGTCTTACGACCCTCAATGATGTATATTTTCCATATTTTGGGATTTCAGTTTCTAATTATTATTGATAGAGTACTATTCACTTTTGATGAGCCTATTTCGACAGTTCTTATTGTTATACTCCTGTTGATTCCGTATTATATCCAGTGAGCAATTGTTTTGATCACTCTTGCATATTTATAAACTCATTGCAGTTAAAGAAGAGAAGGTAAGTGAACCTTCGTCTACTAAAGGAAAGGGAAAAATGTACAAGTGATGAAGACTTGTAATTTTATCTTTATCATTATGATAACAAACTTTTAAATATGATGTGATGTAATAGATTTTAAATTCCGCATTTGAATGTTTGTAATTAAAGGTTAGATAACATGGGATATTTTTATTTAAGTTTAATCCTTTATGGGCAGGTTTTTATTATTCAATTTTATTATGATTGGGTAGTTAGAAATGAATGTTTTGATTAAGTGAAGACCAAGTCTTGAGGAAATAAAGTACCAAGATTTGGGGGTGTCACACTTTTGAAGTAAGGGATGCTATTTTTTTTATAAATGATATTATTTCTTCCAATATCATTATGTCGAAGTATTGATATGAATTCTATTGTAGAATTTCTACCTTTTTGTGTCGGAATTACTATTCACGTATACGGCACTATTCACGAATACAACACTATTCACAGAAAAATAAAATTTTCTCTTCTTTGTCCAAAATATCTATTATGGTTACTATCTTTGATTGTATCCATGTTTTGATCTTTATTTTTGAATTCTGCTCCACAATTGATTATTATGGAGTATTTTTGAACTTGGATAAACTGTAGTACGAATCTCTAATATTTGTCCTTTTATTTCACTAGATTCATTTTCTTTAAGATATTTTTCATCATCCTCAGTCCTAAATGATGATATTGCTGAATATCTTTGGTCTGAAGTGCAAAGATGAATGATTAACTGATGAATATCTTTGGCCCGTAGTACAAAGATGAACATGTGTTTAGATGAACATGACCAACTGATGATACAAATGAATATCTTTGGTCTATAGTGCAAAGATGAATATTTAATTCAAGATGTATATTGATTGATGTTACAGTGATAAAATATTGATGATGGACTTTTAAATCTTAGAAGATAGTAGAATTCATTCTCTACTTGACTCTTCTAATGGATTACTATTTTCGCTGCAGTTGTTGATCTAAAATTTGTTGTCTATTATATTCTATAAGATTTTTCCCTGTTGAGGACTAACGATAATTTGTTCTATATTATCTTAGTCATATTATTCTTTACTGGGCTAGTTGAGCTCAATTTGTTTTCCTTTTTGTTCCATTTTTCTTCTCAGGAAGCGAGAATATAGCGGGAAGTAGTCGGGGTGTGGAGTGATGTTCTAAGGCAGTTGTTATAATAGTCCTCACTATTTTATAAAGTAGTGTATCAATAATTATAATGAGAACTTATTTAAGTGTGGGTATTGTCTAGAAGATAATATTTGTATTTTAACTCACAGTTTGTGTGTTGTCGTATTTTGCACGACAATTGTATTAATAAAGTTATAGTTATTTCTGTACCATATTTTTTTGACGACTCAGAATGGGTGATGTATACCTATTTTGGGTGCGTCACATCTGATCACCAATGTTATTGTACAATCTTACATTGTTGTACCGAACTTTTAGTTGACTAGCGACCGTTCAATTGATTCAACTAATCCTAGTTGATGAATGTTCTATAAACTAAATTACCCTTGAAGTCAATCCAAACCAAACTACCTTTGGTTTTCTTTTATACCCACACAGTTTTGAAAGCATGTAGTCGATGATTAACACTTGTTCAATTTAGAAATTGTTGAAACTCTTATCTCTTATTAATTCATCGATATACCTTGTTCACAAATATATTGTAATCAAACTCTTAAATAGTTATTGATCCCTATTTGGTTCAACCAGTACTTGGTTGATGAGCGTTTTAAAGATCTAGAATTCCTTTGAAGCTAATTCCAAACCAAACTTCCTTTGGTATGAAACCTAATGATTAAAGCTAAGATGAACAACCGTATTAAAGGGGATTATTTTAGAGCTACGCGATAGCGTTAAAATGTTAGTGCATTACATAGTACAAAGGGCTTATCACCTGGAGTACGAGATGATGGTCCACATAGTCGTTTAGACTGTTAAAGGTTACAGTAGAAACACCTGTTAACCTAGGACATAGAAGATGATTATGGTCTTTTAGACTGTTAAAGGTTAAAGTAGAAATAATTGACAACCTAGAACATAGTTCGTGGTCTTGTGACCCTCAGTGTATTCTTTTGATGTTGATATATGTTGTTAAATTAAAAGTTCATTATTCTTTTGAACTCATTGCTTTTGAATTAAAGTTTATTGTTCCGGTGAGAGTACATTACCATTGAAAGCTCAATCAATTATCATTCATAGACTATTATTATATATTGTTCCTCTTGTGGGCAATTGCTTGCTCACTCTTGCACAAAACAATGTAGATGAGGTCAAAAAGTCTAAAGAGCTTTCTACAAGCAAGGGCAAGGACAAAATGCTTGATTAAATGATGTTTAATTTATCTTTTATTTATAAAGCTTGTGTAATAGACTTGATTATGATTATGTTTTAATATTCTACTGATGATTGTAATAATAAAGGTTAGATGACCTGGGATTTATTTGAGATTGTGTAACCTTTAATAGGAGGATTATCTATTATGCTTGTGAGATTTATGTATACCCTTTTGTTTATAGGTAGATCGATGTAATTTTGTGGAACAGTGAACACCAGATCTATGGGATTGAAGTACCCGAATTTGGGGGTGTCATAGACTTTTATTTAATTGAATTTAAATAATGTTATTTGATTAATTAAAGTGTGAAAAATAAACTATATAATAAACAAGTTAATTAAAATAAATGGAAATGAGATATTTTTATGCAAACCAAACATGGCCTTAAGAACATGGGAGAAGTTAAGGCCATGAAGTACTTAACTGCTACCCATGTTCTGCTAGTTAGTCTTATATGTATTATATTATATTAGACTTATGCTTTTACGTATTATATCACCTAACTAAGTCAGAAAAACTCAGAGAGAAAATTTTAAAGAGATTGAGATTGAAGAAGAAGTTTAGGAAAATTAAAGGAGTTTTTTTTATCATCCTCTAGCAATCTAAACAAACCATCAAGGGTAATTCCTTTATCTTACATTTTAATTTACGTTCTTAAAGTTCTTTATGAAAATCAATTTTTAACTCTCTATAATTGAATTTTTATGAATGATTGTTGAATATATTGTGTTGTATGTGTTTATAACATGTTGTATATGATTTGTATGTGATTTAGAATAATTAAATCCATGAAATCAGGTTTAAAATTGGAGTTTTGAAGTTTACAAAGAGATAATATTTGAATATGGCCTATATGTACAAAAGTTGATGCCTAAATTGTATGTTAAATGGTAAATTGATGGTTGATTATGTTTATTCATGTAAAAATGAAAAGAATGAAACTTGTATGGACTGATTTGGTTGAAAATCGAGTTCGTGGTAGTTGATTTCGTTAAGAATGTCAAAATGGAATTTTTCACAAAAACAAGAAATTTATAGGTTTAAATTTAGTTGTTTATGTAATTTATGTTGTTAAAATTAATCTAGAAAGGTTGGATTAAGTTTTTGTAAAGATTATGTAGTTTAGGTATGTTTAAATTGTTATATGAACAAAGAAATTGGATGTTTTTGGCCGTGTTTTGTGTTCTTTGCAAACTATAGGAACTAAAACTGGTGCATCGCGCTGCAGCGCCTCTTAGGAAGCTTAATTGCGCGCTACGCTGCAGCACCTATAACAGACCAATGGGCAGCACTGTAGCGCCTACCGCGCTGTAGTGCTTGTATTTAGTACTCTGGCCACGCTGCATCGCCTCTCTGCAGTTTTGCCCAAAAAATTTTAATTTTTTGTTCAACTCCAGAAAATGAAATCTAAACCTAATCTAATGAACATGGAAGTGTATTAATCATATAATGAGATGTTAAAACGGAATTTTTAAACATGTCAATGATGTTTTTACGTGATTAATTGATAAGTCGAATGTGTATTTAAACTTGTTATCCGTGAAGTCTAATAATATGGTTAAGAGCTAATGTTTATGGGTTTGATTAATATAATCAGACTTAGAGATAAGTTAAGACAAAAGAGAATTTACTCATTATGTTAGTTGCTTTATAATTAATTGGTATTGTGAATGTAATGGTATGTAGGATTAATTTAGGAACATGAATAGTAAACGTATAATCTACGCATAAGGCAAGTTCCTTACCCTGTCTTGATTATGATTATGCAAGTTTCTTAACTATACTTTTAATTGAGCAAGTTCCTAAACCTTACTTTTACATTGTGCAAGTATCCAAGTTCATAAGTCCTATTCTTATATTGAGCAAAGTCTTACTCTTGTTTATTCAAGTTCATGATTTCAAATGAGATGTTCTAATTCTTCTAAAGTAATACTTCAATTATACAATGTTTATTCAACTGTATACCTTTGAGATTCACCGTTTGATTCGAGTATCAATTATATTATTGAACCTTGAATGACTAGTATATGCTTACAAAGTATATATTTTATCATTATACATGATTAGTGTGACATCCCAGATTTTTTAGAAATTATAAATGAGAATTTTATAAACAAAAGTATTATTTATGAGATATGTTGGGTGTGAGTATGTGTATGTCATATATTATAGAATATGTGAATTGATGTGAAGAGAATGTTATATATTAATTTTAATATATATAAATATTTAATTGAATTATTTATTGAGTTAAATAAATAAATTTTGTTTTGATTATAGAGTAATGTAATTAAGTGTAGCAGATTAATTAAATGAATATTTAGTATTTAATTTAATTAATATAATAATTTTATGTTATAGTTTTAATTTAATTGAGATAATTAAATTAGATGAGTTATGTGATGATTGTTACACAAAATTATAATTAACAAGTAAATATAATTATGGGACAATTTGATGAGATTGATTGATGTTAAGCTATTGATTAATTAAAATAATGAGTATTTGCCAAACATGGTCTTAGGCTTTTCAAGTTTAAATTGGTGTAACCTATGTATTAACTAGTAATTAGTATATCTAATAATTACTATGAGTTACATATATTATATATTACTAGTATTGTATATTATATGTATATACTACAAGTTAGTATGTTAGTTTTAGAAAACAAACTAAAGAAAGAAGAAGAGAGTTAGAGAGAGTTGTAGGAGAAGAAGAAGAGGAAGAAAAGGAAGAAGAAAGGAAAGTTTTGAGAAGACAAAACAAGCCATCATCATCATGTTCATCTCTCTCTTAAATTCATACTAATAAGACTATAATCTAAATATCTTGTTTTAATTATATTTTATGTTCTTCAAAATGTAGGGTAATGGTTCTATAGAAGTTGTATTGAGAAATCTAGAGAGATAGAGGAATTGAGATGAGCTAGAAGAAGAAGAAGAAAAAGTTAGAAGAAGGTAACTTCTAAACTCTTATTTAATCCTTGATTTTTTGGGTAGATTTATGTTCTAGGATAGTAGATCGTGCTTAATCAGTTTGTATTGATTTAATCTTGGACTATCAAGAATCAAACAAGAGGATTCAAGAAAGAAAATGAAATGGAAAGAAAATTTGAAGAACAAAATTCGTAGGTTTTGAGTAATTGTGGACATATCTTGTGAAATTCATATCTCTTTGGGTATGATGAGTTAGAAAATGAGCCTTATATCCAATCGAAGATATGGAAGTAAGCTATATTCTGAAAGTGGAATCACATGAAAACTCCTTGTAGATTTCTCGCAATCTCTGTTTTAGTAAGGCTGGTACGAAGGGAAAATAATCTGTCTAGAAAATCAAAACTGTTACGGTTTCTAACTTTGAAAAATTCATATAAATTTGACCATGAGATTGAGTATTGATTTTATTTATTATCAATCTCGCATACAGTGTAGGTTGTGCAAGGACGCGAAGTATTAGCGTGTTGGTAAAACGCCGGTTAAGGCAAGTCTTTCAGTTCCTTTTTGCTATGTGAACTTGATGATGAACTACTTTAAAATTTTAGTGTATGATGTATTGTATATGTCAAAAGTATGAAATGTAAAAGTCAATCTATGACTATGATGATTGAACTATGAATGTTGATTGAGTAAGGAACTCAATCTTTATAGTTGTTATGTGAACTAAACATGTATGCTATGTTTGTTTATGATTATTCTTGTATGTTGAGCATGTTATTCTGTGCTACGTGATGCATGAAAATTGTTAGATTTTGCTGAGCTGTCGAGCTCATTCTTGCAAATAACCATTTTTGCAGATTCAAGAATTGAAGGTAACGCTATGTGCTACTTGATTGTTATGGATCAAAAGTGATATATGAAGATTTAATATCCTAGCTAAGTTGTTATTCTTGTAAACCATGTCTAATGTTTCGAATAATGTATTAATGTTGAATTTTAATATTGTTTTGCGAATGTAAACTATTGTAGTATTAAAATGATTCTGAGATATTTAGATGTAAATGTTGAAGGTTTTGGGAACGAGGATAGTTTGTAATAGAAAATTTTAATTATTCTGCAAATTTCAATGGTTGTATTATCGTTTAATGATGTAAAATTAGAGGTTGAATGTATTATTAACGACCGAAGTCGAGAATTAAATTGTATGAATTTTGGGGTCGTTACAGTTGGTATCAAAGCTGATAGGTTAGAAATCTTAGGTAAGAGTACTTTAGGCTATAACCTTAGAGAACAGAGGTAAAAATAAGGAACGAATAAGCTCAAATAGAGTTTGAACAATAAGGGATTAAAACTTGCGTGAAATGATTCAAAGAAGAATCTCGCAGAGTTATAAGGAATGTGAATGTGGGGTTACCTAACTCCAATAATAAGGATGTAAAGTGATAATAAATAGACAATGTCTATAAAAAAGAGAATGATAAAGAAGTTAAGAATAGATAGTTATATTTAAGTATGGTGCAATTGTACTCTTTAGTAGTTGATGTATGGTATCTGGGCTAAACGATTCCTTCATAGAGCGGAGGTATATACGAACTAGCAACTCGGAACCTAGTTTGTTGGTTATTTGTGGGAAACCACTCAGCGTACCATATTAAAACTGTTAGAGACTCGATGTGTACCAAGTGTAGAAAGTGGATACGTATGATGAAAGTGTAGAACTTGAATGAAATGTTGAGCAATGTAAATGAAGTTAGAAATTCTTAAAGGAAGAAATGTTATATAAATAAGAAGATTCAAAGAAGAATCTTGAAGAGATATAAAGAAAAAAAAATGGGAGTTTCCTATCTCCAAAAAGCCAAGATAGCGAATAATGTCGTAAATGAAAAAAAAGAGAAAGAAAGAGGATCGTAAAACAAAACGATCACGAGTTAAGAAAAGAATTTTAAAAGAAATGATTATAGAATAAGATCACGACGTGGTCTGTTTAAGTTATAAAAGAAAGATGGTCTATAATGTTTGAATAATTATAGCTTAATGCTATGAAGATGGAGTACTATGAAAAAGTACGAGATAACTCATGAGGAGTTATAGATGATATGATACGAGGAATTCGTATCGAGCAAAGAGCAAGTTATAAGCAAGATAGAGTTAGGTGGGATTTCAATTGAGGACTCATGTGATGGATGAATTGTACAAACCTTTGTATGGGCGAGGGTTTTGTGCTTGCACTCAGTTTATCACATTGATAATCATTGGAATGTTTGTGTCGCGCTATTTGATATATGCCTGTTGAGAAGGTGATTCTTTTCTCATGTGGATAACAGATAGGTAGAGTATAGTTAGAGAATATTATAAGATTAAGTGCGAGTTCTTAAAACTCATACTTATGGTAGGTTCGTGACTCATAATTATATGGTATATTTTTGAACCCCTCAGCGAATGGACGCCTATGGTCTGACTAGGATAAGTTCTTAAACTCATATGATTGTGGCAAGTTCCTGAACTCATAACGTGTGATAAGTTTGACGAATTGGGTATAGATAAGTGTAAATGGAGTATTGAGGATGATAGGAATAGATAGACCTATTAAGCAATGGATCATTATAGAAAGTGGAGTTGATGGTGGAAGCATAGGTATTCTAAATCTACTAGCTATGCTAGACTTTCGAAATTTATTGACTTCGTGCTGATGTTTACACTTCTATTTTCTTGAAAAGCATTGGATCAAATGATGGAACCAATGAGTTTTAACAACAATAATGTTATTCATATGTCTATGCTAATTGCTTCGGCTAGACAAAAATGATTTGCAATATATCAAAATGTATTTTATATCATTAATGCATCATGTAACTTGGTGCAAAGATGAAAAAAACGATGGAGTCATCAATGCAGTATTATCTAGTGTTGGATGTGATCTAAAGATCGTCAGCCCACTATGGTATGATGTAGTATGATAAAATTACCAAAAGACGGAATCCTCAACGGACTGTAAATACAGTGCGGTATCATGACGTCATAAAAAGATTTTTGAGATTTCTTTAAGAAATGAGAATTTATATCTATGTATATATATGTATATTTCGGTTGATGTCCGAATTGTTGTAGAGGTCTATGCTATTTGATTCAGCTAGACGAATATTGAAAGATGTTCATGAAACTTAAGCGTTTATTGAAAAGTTATGTCAACCCAAATTATTTTGGGGCGGATTCAGATGTTGAAAAGCTGAGGTGAACAACCCTATAAGGGGACATGTTTTCGGGGACAATGGTTCCGAGCGTAACACATATAATCGTTACAAAACACTACGTTGCGACCCAACATAGTGGTACAATAGGCTAGCCACCTAGTGTACGTAAGGAGGGTGTTTTCAGTCTTTGTGATTGATAAACACTCTGGTTTGCAGTGTGAAGGATTGAGTTGAAGCACTAGTAAATCGAGAATAGAGTTTACGGTCTTGTGACCCCTCAGCATGATTTGGAATCTTTTAAATTCCTGAGTTATTCATACTACTTCCTAATTATTGAGCAATTATGGAAGATTCTTGCTATTCTAAAAGGCGAATATGGTAAGGATGATATTTTTTAGAAAGAAGTAAGTCGTAGGATGCGACACTGAATGATGATTATATTGAATAAGTGAGAAAAAAAGTGTGGATATGAGAAGGAGATGAGTTATCAAAGAATAATGTAAAACTTTTAATAGAAAAGTTAGTAATTGTAGAAAGATCTTTGTGGAAAGGAAGTGGTTAAAGAATCCAATGAATGAATAAGGTATTAACGTAAAATCTATTTTTGATAGATTGAATGAATAAAGATTAATAAATAAAAATTTCGAGGACGAAATTCTTAGAAGAAAGGGTGAATGTAATGTCCTGAGAGTTTGATCATATAGTATATGATAATGATCCTTAGAGAAAGATAATGAACGGGTCAAAGAATATGTAATACTCAAATATAATTGAGTCTAAGTAAATGTTATGAAATAAAACTTATAAGAATTTATTATCAAGAATGGTGAGAGTAGAAAATATAAAACCTATATTAAGGTAATGTGTTGAAGTTATTCAATGAATAGATTTGAGGAAAACCCGAGTAAGGTAGGGTTTCTGTGATTCCGAGGACGGAATCCTTATAAGGAGGGAAGGATGTGACATCCTAGATTTTTTTAGAAATTATAAATGAGAATTTTATAAACAAAAGTATTATTTATGAGATATGTTGGGTGTGAGTATGTGTATGTCATATATTATAGAATATGTGAATTGATGTGAAGAGAATGTTATATATTAATTTTAATATATATAAATATTTAATTGAATTATTTATTGAGTTAAATAAATAAATTTTGTTTTGATTATAGAGTAATGTAATTAAGTGTAGCAGATTAATTAAATGAATATTTAGTATTTAATTTAATTAATATAATAATTTTATGTTATAGTTTTAATTTAATTGAGATAATTAAATTAGATGAGTTATGTGATGATTGTTACACAAAATTATAATTAACAAGTAAATATAATTATGGGACAATTTGATGAGATTGATTGATGTTAAGCTATTGATTAATTAAAATAATGAGTATTTGCCAAACATGGTCTTAGGCTTTTCAAGTTCAAATTGGTGTAACCTATGTATTAACTAGTAATTAGTATATCTAATAATTACTATGAGTTACATATATTATATATTACTAGTATTGTATATTATATGTATTGTAAGACCCCGGATTTTATGAAATAAAAGTATTCAATTTTTCTTATAATTACTATTCAGTAAATGGTTAAATTGATAAATATTAAAGTTAAGGGTGAAATATGAATTTTTTTTCAAAATAAGCAAGTGGTTATAAAATAATCATTGTTGTCGGGGAATATTCGTTTGGTCGTGGAATATTTTTTCTGTCGGGGAATATTCGTACGACGGCGCAGCTATTTGTGGGCCCCATAACGAATAACTGTCGGGTGAAGAAAACGACAAATTTGAGTTTTTATAAATAACGGCGTAGTTGTTACCGTTAACACTGTTGGAATACCCGGTGGTTAAAATACAGTAATACGCGTTATTGCACAGTAACACACGGTATTGCATAGTATTTTTGAAGTTATTGATTCTTACGTAAGAAGGCACTACTCAATAATTGTTACAGTAATTACTGTTCAATATTTTATTTTATTGATTCAATAATTGCTACGTTGAAATTTTATATTATTGTTGTTCAATAATTGTCACTGCACAGTATTTCCCATTATCAGATCAATAATTCATATTATTTGAATAATATTATTAGATAACATTATTGGCAATGTCTAGAAAGTTCTGTTTAAGGAGAGGTTTGGTCACCTAATTGCGCGCCAGTAAGGAAAAATTCATATTGGAAAGCCCCCTCTTTCCTGGGAACGGCCTGGTTGTCATAAATGTGATTCTGTAATATTATTTGTGAATAATTAATTATTGATTCATATGATAAGAAAATATTTATTTTATGTGGATATAAATAAGGGATATATTTTTGTGGTTAAAAAATGAAGGAGTTAATGTTGAGATTTTTATCCGTATTTTTGTCGGAATGGAGGTATTAAAAATCAGGGTTTTTGAGATATTTTGCGGGGGTTATAATTTTTAATCCGACCGTTGGATCGTGATAATTTTTGGATATGTTATACATATATAAGTTGAGTATATGCCCACAAATTTTGAACCGTTAAAAATGAACGTATGATTTCTTATGAATTTTACGAGATGACTGGTTCAGAAATTGTTGAATTTTCGGAGTTTATCATTTTGGTAGAAAATTCTAGAATTGGTGGGCCCCACTTGTGGTTAGTGAAGAAATGTGCTGAATTATATTTCAAATGTGGTGGGTGGGAATAATAGCAGGTAAAGCCATCAGGTTGGAGGTCAAACCTACCAAAATTTTCCTATAAATAGAGGGCTAAGTTAGAATTGAAAATCACACCAGAAATAAGTTTTCTCTCTTTCTCTCTCTTTATTATGAAGCATATTTTGTGAGTATTTAGATACTTTGAGAGTTGCTATTCAGTGCAAGTTTCCTTCGGCTTTGCATACCGATCAGAAGTACTGCTCTTTTGAGGTAAGGGATAGTAAGGGGTTTTAAGGGTGGTTATATTTTTCAGTTTCGTAATTTTTCTGATTTTCAAAAATTTTAAAAAAATTTGAAATGATATTTTGATGAGTTTTGTAGATTGTGTCCAAAAATGGCGATTTTTGGATGTATAGATTAGGAGTTATGGATTTTATGAGAAAAGACTAATTTAAAAGTAACTGCTTATAACTCCTTGTGGTTAACTCTAAAATTGATGAAATTTTTATTGGAAGTATATCTATATAATATCAGTGTATTCTGTGAATTTCAGAATTTTTTGATAAAAGTACGATTTATGATAAATGTCTAAATATTCAGTGGTTTTGGCCATATGAAAAATAGTAAATGAATTTTAAAAATTCTGAGAAAAATATATGTTCACTATGGGACTATATTATGCTAAATCCCAGAAAAGAGTTATTTTTGGAACGGATTTGGTATTTTTCATAAAAATAGTCTACTTATGAGTAAATGAATTAAATATGTTATGTGAAGTAAAAAAATTGGAAAATAGGATTTTATGGCTTGAGAATCCTATATGAGGTATATGCAGATTTTTGATGAGGGTTTTTAGTTATTGGTGATGAAATCTTACGAGTTTGGCATTTTAAGATGATTAAATGCATTATTTAGTAAAGTGTAAACAATTAAAATAAATTGTTTATAAATTTAAGAAATGTTATTCTTTCAATATCATTATATCGAAATATTGGTATGAATTTTATTGTAGAATTTCTACCTTTTTGTGTCGGATTTACTATTCACGAGTTACTATTCACGAGTTACTATTCACGAAGTTACTATTCATGGGTTACTATTCACGAGTTACTATTCATGACAAAATTGGTTTCTTTTTCTAACCAAATTATAGTTGAGTTATGAATATTACTCTGGAGATTAAAACTATATATTGATTATATTATTTTTATTATCATATATAACATTTTTATAACCCTAATGATGATATTCTCTTTCACTTGAGTGTAAAGATGGGTAGATTATTGGTATGATCATGACTAGGGTTCTCTTTGGCCAGTAGTGCAAAGTTGAATTGTTGACTGGTATGATCATGACCATTGAATTTATAATTGAATATCTTTAGCTTAAGTGCAAAGGTGAAATGATCAACAAGGTTATAATTATTGGTTATATAAATTCTGAAATGATTATATGTTTCTTTGAGATAATAATATATTTGGTCTGTAGTGCAAATATGAACTGTTGATGAATATATTTGGCCTGTAGTGCAAATATGAACTGTTGAGGGATATCTTTGGCCTGTGGTGCAAAGATAAATTATTGATGAATATCTTTGGCCCGTAGTGCAAAGATGACATGTTGTTGAATATCTTTGGCCAGTAGTGCAAAGATGAACAGGTGTTGAGATGAACATGACCAACTGGTGATACAAATGAATATCTTTGGTCGTGGTACAAAGATGAAGTTATTAGTATGATTATGAACAGAAAATGTGATTTGGTATAACCATAATCTTTGATGTTTCAGGTAAAGATAGGTGATGAAAATTATCTTCGTCCTGGATGAGAAGAGGAATTTAGAACTACAGTTATGATTATGAGTTATTCATATAATTGTGGACCAGAATTGTTGATTGATGTTACAGGGATAAAACATTGTTGATGGATTTTTAACATGAAGAAGATAATAGACTTTAAAGTCTATTTGACTCTTCTAATGGATTGCTCGTTCCGCTGCAACTATGGTTGAATATTTTTATCATTTACCATATGTTCTAAATCTATGATTTATTATTGATGAAGGCTATTGATAATTTAATTATCTTTAGTCATGATATTCTTTACTGAGCTAGTTGTGCTCACCCTTTTGCTTCACAATTCCTTTCAGGTAATAAGAGTGTAGCTGGGTCGAGCGAGGGTAACGGGGAAATAGAACGGTGGTCTCTAGCTGTGGATGTTCTCCCGAAGCAGTATAGAAAAGTTCATTTAATAGTTTTATTTGGTGAATCCAATAGGGTAAGGTGTACCCAACGTTGGAAGGGTGGTTTGCCACTATCATACAAGATGTCTAACGACATACAACCTCGTGTCATCATAAGACAGGGATGTGCTCATCCACTTGCTGAGTATATATACGAGCACTACCTATATAATCTTAGTGTTTGTTTGAAGTATAATTCTCAATTAGAGACAGTAGAGATAATAATATGTCAAGAGAAGACTCACCATTGGGAAGAATATGATAGTAATCTTCTCGTTTTTCTTTGGGGTCTATTGGGTCAACCAAGGATAATTCTGTGGCCATATGATATCTATCATAACCTAGACGCATGGCCTCCCATGTACGAAGGTTTCCTTGAGCACTTCCCAAAGATTCTAATTTCTAAAATAATTTTTGACTATACCTTTATGTAAGGTGTCATTGTGAGGTGATGTCCACGGTTGAAACATGAGTCACATTTGGTATATATTTGTATCCAAACTCACAGCGTATGTGTTGTTGTATTTTGCACGACAATTGTTGTAATAAAGTTGTAGTTATTTTCTGTACCATGTATTTGGCGACTCAGAATAGGTTGGATGGAATGGACCTATTTTGGGGTCGTTACATTTGGTGTCAGAGCTTAGGGATATGATCTCTGGCGGAGATCGGGGAATACAACTAGGAAGGGAGAGATGAGTAAATTCTTCGCTAGTGTGTCCTACCCAAGCTTATTTGTTGGTCAGTCATAATATTGGGATATTATGTGATATGTTAATTTGTTTAATTAACCCTTGTTTTATGGCAGTATTTGAGAATGGAAGCTGAGAATGCTAACAATGGAGTGAATGAGAGTGTGGGGATACCTCTAATCACTAACCGTGATAATATGATGTCAGACGAAGAAGGAATTAGAGATATCCATGTGGTGAGTAAAGAATTGATAGTTACACCCGAGATAGTCGCAGAGGTAACAGCTGAGACTGAGGAAGAAGAGGAAGAAGAAGTACCAGAGGAGAGTTTATTAGAGGTATTATATGATCAAAATGTAGAATTTCAAAATCGTATTCATGAGTTAGAAGAGCAGGCAGAAGAACGATAGGCGATCGTGGAACAAAAGGATGCAACAATTCAAGCTTGTGTTACCCGATATGTGATGCTTGAACAGAAGTATTCTTTGGCAGAGTATAAGATGATAAAAATAGAATCTGAGCTGAAAGAAGAAAAAATTAAACGAGTGAGAATAAGTGATGCATGGGCAAAAGCCGCACGACACGTGGATATTGTGAAAAGAGATGTTCGATCTAAGAAGGCTAAAATAGATTATATGAATTTCTCTTTTTGGAAAGCAATTGGGAGAACCCAACATCGAGTTTTGAATTACCCTGTACATAGCGGTCAACCTGAATCCGATATGGATCGAAGATTGATGATTCAGATCATGAATGAGGAGTACGAAGAGGCAGTTGAGGGAGGAATATGTCCTATAGAAAGGTATATTCCAACGGTAATGATGACGCCAAATGCTGCTCCAGACAAGTCAAAGCCGAGTAGTTCGAGGGATGGCAGTTGTCATGACTTCCCAATAAATGAGGAACCCAAATGAAGTTATCATGGGAGATGAGCAATGGAGAAATCATGATGATCTGAGAGATAGAATCTGAAATAGAAGCAAAGTATTCTCAACTCTTCAAAATACCAGGTACGTAAATTTCGGGGACGAAATTTCATAAGGAGGGGAGATTATAAGACCCCGAATTTTATGAAATAAAAGTATTCAATTTTTCTTATAATTACTATTCAGTAAATGGTTAAATTGATAAATATTAAAGTTAAGGGTGAAATATGAAGCATATTTTGTGAGTATTTAGATACTTTGAGAGTTGCTATTCAGTGCAAGTTTCCTTCGGCTTTGCATACCGATCAGAAGTACTGCTCTTTTGAGGTAAGGGATAGTAAGGGGTTTTAAGGGTGGTTATATTTTTCAGTTTCGTAATTTTTCTGATTTTCAAAAATTCTGGAAAAATTTGAAATGATATTTTGATGAGTTTTGTAGATTGTGTCCAAAAATGGCGATTTTTGGATGTATAGATTAGGAGTTATGGATTTTATAAGAAAAGACTAATTTAAAAGTAACTGCTTATAACTCCTTGTGGTTAACTCCAAAATTGATAAAATTTTTATTAGAAGTATATCTATATAATATCAGTGTATTCTGTGAATTTCAGAATTTTTGGATAAAAGTACGATTTATGATAAATGTCTAAATATTCGGTGGTTTTGGCCATATGAAAAATAGTAAATAAATTTTAAAAATTCTGAGAAAAATATATGTTCACTATGGGACTATATTATGCTAAATCCCAAAAAAGAGTTATTTTTGGAACTGATTTGGTATTTTTCATAAAAATAGTCTAGTTATGAGTAAATGAATTAAATATGTTATGTGAAGTAAAAAAATTGGAAAATAGGATTTTATGGCTTGAGAATCCTATATGAGGTATATGCAGATTTTTGATGAGGGTTTTTGGTTATTGGTGATGAAATCTTACGAGTTTGGCATTTTAAGATGATTAAATGCATTATTTAGTAAAGTGTAAATAATTAAAATAAATTGTTTATAAATTTAAGAAATGTTATTCTTTCAATATCATTATACCGAAATATTGGTATGAATTTTATTGTAGAATTTCTACCTTTTTGTGTCGGGTTTACTATTCACGAGTTACTATTCACGAAGTTACTATTCATAGGTTACTATTCACGAGTTACTATTCATGACAAAATTGGTTTCTTTTTCTAACCAAATTATAGTTGAGTTATGAATATTACTCTGGAGATTAAAACTATATATTGATTATATTGTTTTTATTATCATATATAATATTTTTATAACCCTAATGATGATATTCTCTTTCACTTGAGTGTAAAGATGGGTAGATTATTGGTATGATCATGACTAGGGTTCTTTTTGGCCAGTAGTGCAAAGTTGAATTGTTGACTGGTATGATCATGACCATTGAATTTATAATTGAATATCTTTAGCTTAAGTGCAAAGGTGAAATAATCAACAAGGTTATAATTATTGGTTATATAAATTCTGAAATGATTATATGTTTCTTTGAGATAATAATATATTTGGTCTGTAGTGCAAATATGAACTGTTGATGAATATATTTGGCCTGTAGTGCAAATATGAACTGTTGAGGAATATCTTTGGCCTGTAGTGCAAAGATAAATTATTGATGAATATCTTTGGCCCGTAGTGCAAAGATGACATGTTGTTGAATATCTTTGGCCAGTAGTGCAAAGATGAACAGGTGTTGAGATGAACATGACCAACTGGTGATACAAATGAATATCTTTGGTCGTGGTGCAAAGATGAAGTTATTAGTATGATTATGAACATAAAATGTGATTTGGTATAACCATAATCTTTGATGTTTCAGGTAAAGATAGGTAATGAAAATTATCTTCGTCCTGGATGAGAAGAGGAATTTAGAACTACAGTTATGATTATGAGTTATTCATATAATTGTGGACCAGAATTGTTGATTGATGCTACAGGGATAAAACATTGTTGATGGATTTTTAACATGAAGAAGATAATAGACTTTAAAGTCTATTTGACTCTTCTAATGGATTGCTCGTTCCGCTGCAACTATGGTTGAATATTTTTATCATTTACCATATGTTCTAAATCTATGATTTATTATTGATGAAGGCTATTGATAATTTAATTATCTTTAGTCATGATATTCTTTACTGAGCTAGTTGTGCTCACCCTTTTGCTTCACAATTCCTTTCAGGTAATAAGAGTGTAGCTGGGTCGAGCGAGGGTAACGGGGAAATAGAACGGTGGTCTCTAGCTGTGGATGTTCTCCCGAAGCAGTATAGAAAAGTTCATTTAGTAGTTTTATTTGGTGAATCCAATAGGGTAAGGTGTACCCAACGTTGGAAGGGTGGTTTGCCACTATCATACAAGATGTCTAACGACATACAATCTCGTGTCATCATAAGACAGGGATGTGCTTATCCACTTGCTGAGTATATATACGAGCACTACCTATATAATCTTGGTGTTTGTTTGAAGTATAATTCTCAATTAGAGACAGTAGAGATAATGATATGTCAAGAGAAGACTCACCATTGGGAAGAATATGATAGTAATCTTCTCATTTTTCTTTGGGGTCTATTGGGTCAACCAAGGATAATTCTGTGGCCATATGATATCTATCATAACCTAGACGCATGGCCTCCCATGTACGAAAGTTTTCTTGAGCACTTCCCAAAGATTCTAATTTCTAAAACAGTTTTTGACTATACCTTTATGTAAGGTGTCATTGTGAGGTGATGTCCACGGTTGGAACATGAGTCACATTTGGTATATATTTGTATCCAAACTCACAGCGTATGTGTTGTTGTATTTTGCACGACAATTGTTGTAATAAAGTTGTAGTTATTTTCTGTACCATGTATTTGGCGACTCAGAATATGTTGGATGGAATGGACCTATTTTGGGGTCGTTACGTGTATATACTACAAGTTAGTATGTTAGTTTTAGAAAACAAACTAAAGAAAGAAGAAGAGAGTTAGAGAGAGTTGTAGGAGAAGAAGAAGAAGAGGAAGAAAAGGAAGAAGAAAGGAAAGTTTTGAGAAGACAAAACAAGCCCCATCATCATCATCTTCATCTCTCTCTTAAATTCATACTAATAAGACTATAATCTAAATACCTTATTTTAATTATATTTTATGTTCTTCAAAATGTAGGGTAATGGTTCTATAGAAGTTGTATTGGGAAATCTAGAGAGATAGAGGAATTGAGATGAGCTAGAAGAAGAAGAAGAAAAAGTTAGAAGAAGGTAACTTCTAAACTCTTATTTAATCCTTGATTTTTTGGGTAGATTTATGTTCTAGGATAGTAGATCATGCTTAATCTGTTTGTATTGGTTTAATCTTGGACTATCAAGAATCAAACAAGAGGATTCAAGAAAGAAAATGAAATGGAAAGAAAATTTGAAGAACAAAATTCGTAGGTTTTGAGTAATTGTGGACATATCTTGTGAAATTCATATCTCTTTGGGTATAATGAGTTAGAAAATGATCCTTATATCCAATCAAAGATATGGAAGTAAGCTATATTCTGAAAGTGGAATCACATGAAAACTCCTTGTAGATTTCTCGCAATCTCTGTTTTAGTAAGGCTGGTACGAAGGGAAAATAATCTGTCTAGAAAATCAAAACTGTTACGGTTTCTGACTTTGAAAAATTCATATAAATTCGTGTGTTTTGAATCTGAAGAAACTTGAAACTGCAAAGTTGTAGATATGGATGTTTACTAGCTAGACTCGCAAGATTGAGCCATTTTATGGACCGGATCATGTCCGAAATAAATTGTTTAGCAAGGATGTCCAGAAAATGAAAATTTTCTACACTAGTTGATGAATTGCAGAATCTGGTTTAGATGGATAAGGGTCTGACTTTAAGGCCTAGATGAGGTTGTAGTACACTGAGTAAGGGTTAATTTTATATAAAAAGGAACAAAAACGGACATGTAACGAAGGAGATACGTTAAAAACGAAAACAACGTTTTGTTAAAGAAATTGTGAAGATGAGTTTTATAATTATGTTTGAATTAAGATTTTGGGTGATGGTATATTTTGATGATTAAAAATATGTTTTGACATATGTAATGAATATAGATATGTGTTATCATATTCTATGCATAATTAACCATTTAAGATCAAGAGTTGAGATAAGTTAATGTGTGCACATAACGTGCTCGATAAAATGCCTAAAAGTAATAATGTTTCTAAACTTTGGTATACAAAGTGCCTAACTAATGACTAATATTGGATATCTAAGTATGAAAAGATGATAATACAAGAATAACAATGGAAAGAAATCGAAAAAGGGAAATTTTTGATTTATGAAGGAAAATTAAACATGTAAACAAATGTGTTGAATATGCATTTTTGAAACCAAATTGGTAAAATAAAATGGTGTGGTATATGCACATTAAACTACAAGCGAGATAGTCTAGCATGTGTGGTGATGAAAATGAAAATAAAATCGAGTTGCATATAAAATACAATTAGATGTCTATAAAGATATTATAAAGGATAATAAGATAAAGTAAGGTCTTAGAATAAATTTGACCATGAGATTGAGTATTGATTTTATTTATTATCAATCTCGCATGCAGTGTAGGTTGTGCAAGGACGCGAAGTATTAGCGTGTTGGTAAAACGCCGGTTAAGGCAAGTCTTTCAGTTCCTTTTTGCTATGTGAACTTGATGATGAACTACTTTAAAATTTTAGTGTATGATGTATTATATATGTCAAAAGTATGAAATGTGAAAGTCAATCTATGACTATGATGATTGAACTATGAATGTTGATTGAGTAAGGAACTCAATCTTTATAGTTGTTATGTGAACTAAACATGTATGCTATGTTTGTTTATGATTATTCTTGTATGTTGAGCATGTTATTCTGTGCTACGTGATGCATGAAAATTGTTAGATTTTGCTGAGCTGTCGAGCTCATTCTTGCAAATAACCATTTTTGCAGATTCAAGAATTGAAGGTAACGCTATGTGCTACTTGATTGTTATGGATCAAAAGTGATATATGAATATTTAATATCCTAGCTAAGTTGTTATTCTTGTAAACCATGTCTAATGTTTCGAATAATGTATTAATATTGAATTTTAATATTGTTTTGCGAATGTAAACTATTGTAGTATTAAAATGATTCTGAGATATTTAGATGTAAAGGTTGAAGGTTTTGGGAACGAGGATAGTTTGTAATAGAAAATTTTAATTATTCCGCAAATTTCAATGGTTGTATTATCGTTTAATGATGTAAAATTAGAGGTTGAATGTATTATTAACGACCGAAGTCGAGAATTAAATTGTATGAATTTTGGGGTCGTTACAATTAGCTTGTATGCATACTACTTTCAGATACATGGTACGAAGAGTTGGTCCCCCTAAATACGATTAAGGTCCATATAGTCTTATGACTATTAAAGGTTTAAAGTAAACATACTTGATAACCTGGGACATAGTTCTTGGTCTTATGACCCTCAGATGTACTTTTGATTCTTATTTTCTAATCTTGATTCAAAAGTCGAGATTTCTATTATCTAGTATTCCTTGTTTATTCGCTTGTTATTATTATCATTGTTATTATACTTGTGGGCAATTGTTGCTCACTCTTGCATAATAACATTGTAGCTAAGGTCGAAAGAGTTGACGAGCCATTTACTAGTAAGGGAAAGGTCAAGGAAAACAAGTGATGAAGACTTGTTTATTATTTTATTTGGGAATGTTACATTAAAAGACTTATTTAAATTATGTTATGTTGCCGCATTGATGTATTAAGATTAGATTACCTGGAATTGAATTTTTTAAGCTGTTGTAACCCTTTAGTTGGAGGATTTCTATTTCAGTTTTATTATTATCTTTATTTATGGGTAGTTAGATGTTATTTATTTTGGTGAGTGAACACCAAATCTATGAGAAATTTGAGTAACTGGATTTGGGGGTGTCACAATCGACCTCCTCATTGCTCTCAGCTTCTTGATCGGACGGAGGGAAAACTGGCAATGAAAGAGCCACAGTAAATTGACTAGGGTCCATGATGCGATTCATTCTAATGGCTTGGATGGTTTGGAAGTTGAACTTTCCCCTTGTTGAAGTTTTGCTGACATCCTTGCAACCTTTTTTCTTCAATCTTCCTTATCCAGTTATCCCTGAAAGAACAATTACAGTAACGATTAGTCTACCATAAAATAAAAATAAAAATAATATACAATAAAATAAAATAAAAATAAAAATAAAGCATACTAATTTAACTAAACTAAAGAAATAAAAAAAAATTGTGTTGCCTCCCAATAGCGCTTGGTTTATAGTCATCAGCCTGACTTTCCTTCATTTCTTAATATGTATCAAATTTGTGCTTGAAGAACCGCTTCACCATCCAATACTTGCTTTTAAACTTATCCCACTTGACTTTCTTGTAAGATTGGATTACTCCGTATTTAAATTGATCCGCCTCATTTAGTTGAACTGAGTTTTTCCCATCTTTTTCATACTTGAGTGCACCTACAGCTGTGTTAATCTGAAAGCATTCTTCCTGACCATTTAGGATCTCTATTGCTTTGAAAACTTTAAATATCACCTCTTCATCGTGGACTCTCAAAGTTAGTTCACCTTTTTGCACATCGATGAGAGTTCTACCCGTAGCTAAAAATGGTCGCCCAAGAATGATGGGTATATCTCGATCCTCTTCATAATCTAATACAATGAAATCTTTTGAGAAAATAAACTTATCCACTTTAACTAAAACATTCTCCACAATCACCTTTGGATAAGTATATGATCTATCCGTTAGTTGTAACGTGACATTGGTGGGCTTCGCGTCATTCAAACACAGCTTTTTATAAACTGACAACGGAAACAAATTTATATTGGCTCCTTCGTCACAAAGGGTTTTACTAAAAAATTGACTGCCGATCGTGCATGGTATTGTGAAGGTACCCGGATCTTTAA
The DNA here is from genome assembly GCA_016801055.1 of Panax notoginseng. Lineage (NCBI taxonomy): Eukaryota > Viridiplantae > Streptophyta > Magnoliopsida > Apiales > Araliaceae > Panax > Panax notoginseng. The sequence continues at coordinate 67,146,236 of CM029021.1, read as the reverse complement.
GTTTCGGCGGTAGCTTTTTTTATAATATAGCACTGCACTCCTCTTTCAATGCAAATGTCTCAAAAATCCCCCAGCCTTCGCTTCTTAGATAGGATCTCCTTCATAAACTTAACATAACTTGGCATCTGCTCCAATGCCTCCGTAAACGGGATGTTAATGTGAAGTTTCTTAAACACTTCTAAAAACTTTGCAAACTATTTTTCCACCATTTTTCCACCCTTGACTTCTAAAAGCTCTGTGGAAATGGAACAAGAGGTACACTAGAACGTTGTTTAAATATATCTTGTTAGAGTTTATACCCTAGAGGTCAATTATTTGATATAATTGCTTAACATTTTTATATTATATTTGATTGAATAAATGAATGATTTTATTTACTACGTTATATAAATGTTAACATAATAAAATTCCTTAGAATAGTGATACAAATTATATAGTTTCAAGTATGTGACTTGAACATGAGATTATATAATTACAATTAGTATCATTGCTCTTAAATGTCCCTAATCGAGTATCATTGTTGATGGGACAACAGTGATGCATTGAGACTAGTATGTGGATTGACTGATGACCAAATCTCATTGGTCATAAATATATGAGATATTAAGTCAATGCACAGGTACATGTTAGAGAACGATGTACTGGACAGACCTACCATGAGGATTCTACGTGAAACAGTATGCAAAGTGTCATTAGCGATTATCATAGTGACAATGATGTATTGGTCCTCCGACCTGAAATCACTATATTACTACACGAGAATTTATATACTTTGATATCATCAAATGTCACCTTTAAAAGGGTGGACTATAAAGATGATTATTATATAATCATCTTTATATTGTTAATGTTTGAAGTATAATTCTCAATTAGAGACAGTAGAGATAATGATATGTCAAGAGAAGACTCACCATTGGGAAGAATATGATAGTAATCTTCTCATTTTTCTTTGGGGTCTATTGGGTCAACCAAGGATAATTCTGTGGCCATATGATATCTATCATAACCTAGACGCATGGCCTCCCATGTACGAAGGTTTCTTTGAGCACTTCCCAAAGATTCTAATTTCTAAAACAGTTTTTGACTATACCTTTATGTAAGGTGTCATTGCGAGGTGATGTCCACGGTTGGAACATGAGTCACATTTGGTATATATTTGTATCCAAACTCACAGCGTATGTGTTGTTGTATTTTGCACGACAATTGTTGTAATAAAGTTGTAGTTATTTTCTGTACCATGTATTTGGCGACTCAGAATAGGTTGGATGGAATGGACCTATTTTGGGGTCGTTACATGTATATACTACAAGTTAGTATGTTAGTTTTAGAAAACAAACTAAAGAAAGAAGAAGAGAGTTAGAGAGAGTTGTAGGAGAAGAAGAAGAAGAGGAAGAAAAGAAAGAAGAAAGGAAAGTTTTGAGAAGACAAAACAAGCCCCATCATCATCATCTTCATCTCTCTCTCTTAAATTCATACTAATAAGACTATAATCTAAATACCTTGTTTTAATTATATTTTATGTTCTTCAAAATGTAGGGTAATGGTTCTATAGAAGTTGTATTGGGAAATCTAGAGAGATAGAGGAATTGAGATGAGCTAGAAGAAGAAGAAGAAGAAAAAGTTAGAAGAAGGTAATTTCTAAACTCTTATTTAATCCTTGATTTTTTGGGTAGATTTATGTTATAGGATAGTAGATCATGCTTAATCTGTTTGTATTGGTTTAATCTTGGACTATCAAGAATCAAACAAGAGGATTCAAGAAAGAAAATGAAATGGAAAGAAAATTTGAAGAACAAAATTCATAGGTTTTGAGTAATTGTGGACATATCTTGTGAAATCATATCTCTTTGGGTATAATGAGTTAGAAAATGAGCCTTATATCCAATCGAAGATATGGAAGTAAGCTATATTCTGAAAGTAGAATCACATGAAAACTCCTTGTAGATTTCTAGCAATCTCTGTTTTAGTAAGGCTGGTACGAAGGGAAAATAATCTGTCTAAAAATCAAAACTGTTACGGTTTCTGACTTTGAAAAATTCATATAAATTCGTGTGTTTTGAATCTGAAGAAACTTAAAATTGCAAAGTTGTAGATATGGATGTTTACTAGCTAGACACGCGAGATTGAGCCATTTTATGGACCGGATCATGTCCGAAATAAATTGTTTAGCAAGGATGCCCAGAAAATGAAAATTTTCTACACTAGTTGATGAATTGCAGAATCTGGTTTAGATGGATAAGGGTCTGACTTTAAGGCCTAGATGAGGTTGTAGTACACTGAGTAAGGGTTAATTTTATATAAAAAGGAACAAAAACGGACATGTAACGAAGGAGATACGTTAAAAACGAAAACAACGTTTTGTTAAAGAAATTGTGAAGATGAGTTTTATAATTATGTTTGAATTAAGATTTTGGGTGATGGTATATTTTGATGATTAAAAATATGTTTTGACATATGTAATGAATATAGATATGTGTTATCATATTCTATGCATAATTAACCATTTAAGATCAAGAGTTGAGATAAGTTAATGTGTGCACATAACGTGCTCGATAAAATGCCTAAAAGTAATAATGTTTCTAAACTTTGGTATACAAAGTGCCTAACTAATGACTAATATTGGATATCTAAGTATGAAAAGATGATAATACAAGAATAACAATGGAAAGAAATCGAAAAAGGGAAATTTTTGATTTATGAAGGAAAATTAAACATGTAAACAAATGTGTTGAATATGCATTTTTGAAACCAAATTGGTAAAATAAAATGGTGTGGTATATGCACATTAAACTACAAGCGAGATAGTCTAGCATGTGTGGTGATGAAAATGAAAATAAAACCGAGTTGCATATAAAATACAATTAGATGTTTATAAAGATATTATAAAGGATAATAAGATAAAGTAAGGTCTTAGAATAAATTTGACCATGAGATTGAGTATTGATTTTATTTATTATCAATCTCGCATACAGTGTAGGTTGTGCAAGGACGCGAAGTATTAGCGTGTTGGTAAAACGCCGGTTAAGGCAAGTCTTTCAGTTCCTTTTTGCTATGTGAACTTGATGATGAACTACTTTAAAATTTTAGTGTATGATGTATTATATATGTCAAAAGTATGAAATGTGAAAGTCAATCTATGACTATGATGATTGAACTATGAATGTTGATTGAGTAAGGAACTCAATCTTTATAGTTGTTATGTGAACTAAACATGTATGCTATGTTTGTTTATGATTATTCTTGTATGTTGAGCATGTTATTCTGTGCTACGTGATGCATGAAAATTGTTAGATTTTGCTGAGCTGTCGAGCTCATTCTTGCAAATAACCATTTTTGCAGATTCAAGAATTGAAGGTAACGCTATGTGCTACTTGATTGTTATGGATCAAAAGTGATATATGAATATTTAATATCCTAGCTAAGTTGTTATTCTTGTAAACCATGTCTAATGTTTCGAATAATGTATTAATGTTGAATTTTAATATTGTTTTGCGAATGTAAACTATTGTAGTATTAAAATGATTATGAGATATTTAGATGTAAAGGTTGAAGGTTTTGGGAACGAGGATAGTTTGTAATAGAAAATTTTAATTATTCCGCAAATTTCAATGGTTGTATTATCGTTTAATGATGTAAAATTAGAGGTTGAATGTATTATTAACGACCGAAGTCGAGAATTAAATTGTATGAATTTTGGGGTCGTTACAATTAGCTTGTATGCATACTACTTTCAGATACATGGTACGAAGAGTTGGTCCCCCTAAATACGATTAAGGTCCATATAGTCTTATGACTATTAAAGGTTTAAAGTAAACATACTTGATAACCTGGGACATAGTTCTTGGTCTTATGACCCTCAGATGTACTTTTGATTCTTATTTTCTAATCTTGATTCAAAAGCCGAGATTTCTATTATCTAGTATTCCTTGTTTATTCGCTTGTTATTATTATCATTGTTATTATACTTGTGGGCAATTGTTGCTCACTCTTGCATAATAACATTGTAGCTAAGGTCGAAAGAGTTGACGAGCCATTTACTAGTAAGGGAAAGGTCAAGGAAAACAAGTGATGAAGACTTGTTTATTATTTTATTTGGGAATGTTACATTAAAAGACTTATTTAAATTATGTTATGTTGCCGCATTGATGTATTAAGATTAGATTACCTGGAATTGAATTTTTTAAGCTGTTGTAACCCTTTAGTTGGAGGATTTCTATTTCAGTTTTATTATTATCTTTATTTATGGGTAGTTAGATGTTATTTATTTTGGTGAGTGAACACCAAATCTATGAGAAATTTGAGTAACTGGATTTGGGGGTGTCACAATCGACCTCCTCATTGCTCTCAGCTTCTTGATCGGACGGAGGGAAAACTGGCAATGAAAGAGCCACAGTAAATTGACTAGGGTCCATGATGCGATTCATTCTAATGGCTTGGATGGTTTGGAAGTTGAACTTTCCCCTTGTTGAAGTTTTGCTGACATCCTTGCAACCTTTTTTCTTCAATCTTCCTTATCCAGTTATCCCTGAAAGAACAATTACAGTAACGATTAGTCTACCATAAAATAAAAATAAAAATAATATACAATAAAATAAAATAAAAATAAAAATAAAGCATACTAATTTAACTAAACTAAAGAAATAAAAAAAAATTGTGTTGCCTCCCAATAGCGCTTGGTTTATAGTCATCAGCCTGACTTTCCTTCATTTCTTAATATGTATCAAATTTGTGCTTGAAGAACCGCTTCACCATCCAATACTTGCTTTTAAACTTATCCCACTTGACTTTCTTGTAAGATTGGATTACTCCGTATTTAAATTGATCCGCCTCATTTAGTTGAACTGAGTTTTTCCCATCTTTTTCATACTTGAGTGCACCTACAGCTGTGTTAATCTGAAAGCATTCTTCCTGACCATTTAGGATCTCTATTGCTTTGAAAACTTTAAATATCACCTCTTCATCGTGGACTCTCAAAGTTAGTTCACCTTTTTGCACATCGATGAGAGTTCTACCCGTAGCTAAAAATGGTCGCCCAAGAATGATGGGTATATCTCGATCCTCTTCATAATCTAATACAATGAAATCTTTTGAGAAAATAAACTTATCCACTTTAACTAAAACATTCTCCACAATCACCTTTGGATAAGTATATGATCTATCCGTTAGTTGTAACGTGACATTGGTGGGCTTCGCGTCATTCAAACACAGCTTTTTATAAACTGACAACGGAAACAAATTTATATTGGCTCCTTCGTCACAAAGGGTTTTACTAAAAAATTGACTGCCGATCGTGCATGGTATTGTGAAGGTACCCGGATCTTTAAGTTTCGGCGGTAGCTTTTTTTATAATATAGCACTGCACTCCTCTTTCAATGCAAATGTCTCAAAAATCCCCCAGCCTTCGCTTCTTAGATAGGATCTCCTTCATAAACTTAACATAACTTGGCATCTGCTCCAATGCCTCCGTAAACGGGATGTTAATGTGAAGTTTCTTAAACACTTCTAAAAACTTTGCAAACTATTTTTCCACCATTTTTCCACCCTTGACTTCTAAAAGCTCTGTGGAAATGGAACAAGAGGTACACTAGAACGTTGTTTAAATATATCTTGTTAGAGTTTATACCCTAGAGGTCAATTATTTGATATAATTGCTTAACATTTTTATATTATATTTGATTGAATAAATGAATGATTTTATTTACTACGTTATATAAATGTTAACATAATAAAATTCCTTAGAATAGTGATACAAATTATATAGTTTCAAGTATGTGACTTGAACATGAGATTATATAATTACAATTAGTATCATTGCTCTTAAATGTCCCTAATCGAGTATCATTGTTGATGGGACAACAGTGATGCATTGAGACTAGTATGTGGATTGACTGATGACCAAATCTCATTGGTCATAAATATATGAGATATTAAGTCAATGCACAGGTACATGTTAGAGAACGATGTACTGGACAGACCTACCATGAGGATTCTACGTGGAATAGTATGCAAAGTGTCATTAGCGATTATCATAGTGACAATGATGTATTGGTCCTCCGACCTGAAATCACTATATTACTACACGAGAATTTATATACTTTGATATCATCAAATGTCACCTTTAAAAGGGTGGACTATAAAGATGATTATTGGGTACATCATGAATCGTGTGAGGAATATGAGTGATCTAGATGGAATTTAACCCTCCTATATATTAGGGGTGATATCCACAGTCCTCTTGATTGAGTATGACTATGAAATGCATGGTCATGCTCAAATAGTGATTTGTTTCATATAGTCTTCTCATTGATCAAGAAAACACAGATTAAATTATGAAGAGTATGACACATTTCATGACTCAAGTTTAATCTAGGATGTCAAGGTTAAAAGGATTAAATTACATTGAAACATTGGTCACGAAAAGGTTGCATCGAATCATCGATCTTATATTACTTGGGTAGCAGTGATGCATTACTAGATACCGCTCACTGTTTATAATTTTATAATTTGATTTTAAAAATTATTGCCAACGTAATAATAACCTATAGGGTCACACACATAGAACGTAATTAAAAGGGAATTAATTTAAATTGTAAAGATTTAAATATGACAATATGATTGATAGTATTTAAATTAATAGGATAATTTATATATAGGTACATTAATTAAGTAAGACTTAAATAAGATATATATATATATATATATATATATATATATATATATATAATTCGAATTTTATTAAATTAGGTTTTTGATTAATTCCTTTTAATCGCTATATATATATATGGTATGTAGCAGCCATTTTAGGGATTATCATTAACCAAAACCCTAGCCGCTCTTAGAGAGAGACTAGAGAGAAACTATTTCAAAAATCCTATTCCTTTGGTGGCTAGTACCGCAATTCTCTTGACTGCAGTTCGTGTGACGACGTGTAGAACGTTCGTGTGGATACCGTAGAGACATAGTTCCTTCGGATTGCGTTAGAGATTCGAAGCTTTTCATAATCGGTATAATTTTTAACCACTGAATTAATTTGTTTTTCGTATGGATCCTATTTTATGGTTTTAGAATTATCTTTAAATTGGTTAATTTTTGATGCGTTTTATGTGCCGAAACCCTTCATATCTTTTTCTTCAACTGAAATTCTAACCGTTGTTGCTGGTTCGCGATCGATTACCTTGCCTTCATCCTTGTTGATCTGGATCTCTTCCAATATTTTTTGTTTAGAGTTTCTATCCACAATAGTTTTATGCCTTACAATGTTCCATTCCTTCCCTCTTTAGATTGACTGCCTTGCAATGTTCCATTCCTTCCCTCTTTGGATTGGCCTACGTGTCACTAGGAAAAGCTCCTTGATGTCGATTATTAAGGGCTTGAGCCAACTGTCCCATCTGGTTCTCAAAATTTCTTATTGATACCACTTGGCTTTTAATGTTTAGATCAACTTAATTCAACAATCTATCTTGATTGTTCATTCTCTTATTTGAAGCTGTGATGAATTTTTCCAAGACCTCTTATAAGATCGGTTTCCATTCTGCCTGTGCAGAGCTTGATTTTGAAACCCAGGTTGATATTGTGGCCTTGGAGCTTGCGTTTGATCCTGATTACTACTCCAAGAGAAGCCTTGACGATAAGCATTCTGGTATAACTCTGCACTAATGGCACACTGGTCCGTAGAATGATTTTTAGTATAAAAATCACAAACCATCGCCACCTGTGGAACTGCTTGTGGTTCCCATGTATCAATCTTCTTAATTAACGCAAACACCTGGGCTGCTAAAGATGTAACTGCATCTAATTCAAACTTCCCTACTATTTTTGGTGGATTAGGCATTACCATAGGCCCCTGGTAGTTGTTGTTGGCCATCATCTCTAACAACTGGTAAGCCTCATCAAAATTCTTCCCCATAATAGCACCTCCAGTTGCTGCATCAATACTAGCGCTTGTAGGTCCATGCAAACCATCACAAAAAAGTGTGTACCTACAACCATCTCGGGATCTCGTGACGTGGACACTTGTGGAACAAATCCTTAAACCATTCCCACTCCTCGTACAATGTTTCTAAGTCAAGCTGGGTGAAAGTGTGAATTTCATTCTTTAGTTTTGTCGTCTTTGCAGGTGGGAAAAATTTAGCAAGGAATTTTTTACTTAAATCGTCCTAGGCTATGATAGATCTTGGTGGCAAAGAGTTCAACCAACTTTTCGCTTTATCTCGCAGTGTGAATGGGAAAAATCTTAACCTTATTGCTTCCTCCGTAACATTATTAAACTTGAATGTGTCCCAAATTTCTAAAAAGCTCATGATGCGTTTATTAGGATCATCATTCGGACCACCCCCAAACTGTACCGAATTTTTTAACATTTGAATAATACCCGGTTTAATCTCAAAACTGTTTGCATTGATCACAGGTCTCGAATGTTAGAATGAATATCTATCACAGTTGGCGTGGCGTAATCCCTAAGTGATTTTTGCTCATTTGCAGCCATATTTACCGAATTTTGAGCTTCTTCTGCCAATTCTTCTTCCGTTTGTACTTCCTCACTAGTCTATCTTAGTTTTCGGAACTTCCTCTCTATATCCTCGACGTATGGCAAAAGTTCCTTTTTACCCTTTAATCTAGTGTGCATACACAGATGAAAAATTTATAAGAAGAAAGAAAGAAACAATTAAATAAATATGTTTAAATTAAGATCGAATTGATTGTAACTAATATAGAATTAATATTAAATACAGAGTTCCCTGACAACGGCGCAAAAAACTTGGTGTCCGATTTTACAATCAACAATTGCATGCTAGTATACACGATCAACAAGTAATAAAGTGATAAGAAAGTGTGTCATACCCACGAGGAATCCTATTTAACAAATCCCAACTACTAGTTTTATATCAATCCAATTTTATTTAAACAATCGAATTTTGTGATTTTCCAATTAAAACTAAATTAAATTAAATAAAACTAAATTTAATTATGCCATATAAATCAATTACCCATTTTATCCAATTATTAAATCCAACTGAGTTGTTAACATGAATTCATAGTATTTATAAGCCCCTTTCTAAGTGTTAGATAAAGATATTCAATTCAATTAATTCTGCGATATTACTATGCAAAATAAATGAATTAAATTCATTAAGTTCCAATTCTCAATTGTTACAGGCAGTGAAAAGAGATATCCCTATTCAATTAACAATCCTAATTATTCATCCCATGCAAATAATTAAGAATGTATGCTATCACATTCAATTCTAACCCTGGATTTCATCTCCCGAATTCATATAGTGTAACATGATAATTATTGACCAAATAATTAAGCAATAAACACAAAATATGATAGCAACCTAATTTGAATAATTATTTGGATTAATATGGATAATCAATTCATAGTTGTAAAAGGTTTAATCGTAGGCTTAATTAAGAAATTAGTTCACACTGAAAATTAAAACCAAAAATCACATAGAAACATCACAATTAAATTAACTCAATAATCGACTCCAGTCTTCAATCTCCAATCTGCAATCCTTGTGTGTTCCTTTGCAATCTCCAATCCAATCTCCAGCCTCTGTCTCAAAAATATGTGTATCTTAATTAGTCTCAAGTCTATTCCTTCTATATATGATGTTCCCCTCTCAAAGTTAAGCTTTAATGAATCCAAACCCTACTAGGAATCACTAACAATTGATCCAGCTGCAAAATTAACCCGTCAACATTCTGCTCTTGGAAGCCCTGGCTTCCAAATGGAAGCCCAACATCTAACTTCAACTTATTTACCAAAATGCCACCACTTTCTTAAAAATTCCAGATTTGTCCCTCCTTTGCATCTTCTAACAAAATAATATAAAAAGTAAATAAAATGAACTAAAATTACTTAAAGAAAGTGTAATACTAAGTCCAAAAGTACCCAAATAATAGGTATAAAACCCATTGTACGTTCAATAAGTGAAGAAGATAATAATAAATGGCAACGTAGAAGTTTTACCTAAATATGCATACCACAAATGTTTAAGAAAACCATTTAACTCCAATATAGGTGGTTCTTCTACAGATGACTTTGCACGTGAAGTGGAAGTACTTGAACGATCTAAATTCTCATATCGTGGTATATAACTGACAAACTCTGGAGCCAAATCTAATGCTTGAACATATTCCTGAGAATCCAAAAATTCTGAAGCTGCTGAATTTATTAATGCTGACTCAAGTGAATCAGGTAGATACGTTTCTAAAAACACTTTTTCCACAGCTTTATTAATTAGATCAATTTGAAAACAATCTTTCGCTTCCTTTGGGAATTTTATTGAATTGAAAACATTGAATGTAACCTCTTGGACTTGGACTGCCATGGTCAGCTCCCCTTTTTGAACATCAATCAATGTCCTTCCTGTTGCTAAAAATGATTAACTAAAGATGATTGTGTTAGGTTTTTATATAGTGTGGACATACAATCAAATTGCATATATATAGGGGAAGCGCGATAAAATCGGATTTTAAAAATTTTCTTACAAACCATCACCATGATCATTCTTGTGCTCAATTATCAATTAAACGAAAGAGATAGAGAATCAGAATCATACCCTCGTAGATCAAAGCTTCCTCATGTACGAGTTCAACTCCAAATCCTTCGCGTTCTACTTGAATTCCACCGATTAGATTCCTTCTTTTGATCAAAGTAAGCCACCTAAGTGTTTGGCCTCTAGAGAGTTAGGTTTGCTAGAAACGCATACATACAATCACGTTACATAAACAAGGCGGAAGCATAATAAAATTGGATTTAAATTTTTTTTACAAACCATAAACCATGATCGTTTTGTGCTTGATTATCAATCTATAAAAGATTAGGAGAATCAGAATTATACCTTGAAGATTCGAGCTTCCTTGGGTACAAGTTCAACTCCTAGTCCTTCGTGCTCTCCTTGAATACGCGGGATTGATTTCTTCCTTTGATCGACGTTAGCCACCCAAGCGTTTGGCCTTTAGAGGTGATCCACTAAGGAAGAAGAAAACTCAAGAAAAAATATATTTATCAAAACCCTAGTTTTTCCTATCTCAATAGAAAAAAGGTGTAATCTCCCAACTCTTAGAAAATAATGTTTTTTTTTTCATATCTAATATAAGACTCCTCTTATATAGATATTAGTTAACCCTTATAATCTAATTAGGAATATGCTTTTATTTAATTAATTAAACTCCTTTAATTAATTATGCTTCTTAATCATATTAAACATAAAACATGAAATTTCTGTTATGTCTTATTTACTTAATTTTATGTATTTTAATTCCTAAACGCACAACTCTGAATAAATACAAATTAGAAAATCCTTTCTAATTTCATCCCATCTTGGCCAATGATTCATGGGTTGTCATTTATCAAATCATATAGGATATATCTCTTCTTTTACTAGAAGCGGTAGATTTTTTATTGATCATACATTATCTCCATATATAACTTATTACACCCAAGCATACCCTTTGATATACCCTAATGGTCTTAAGGAATATGTCAAAGTATAACTTATCATACACAAGATACTATGCTGATCTCAAGTCTAAGGATCACTTGTACTACTATCACTTCAGAAATTCCTATTGACATGCAAGTAAAACTCCATTAGGTATTCCTTAGTGAGCCACGTTCAGTGAACTTATTCTCCAATAAGCACCTACATACTTGCTTTAGTGTCTCCACACAAATGATCATGAGATCAATCATCATCATCCAACGAGGATGCAACGTATGTACTAATCTATCCGGATGAACTAATCCTCATTTTAGTAATCCAACGATTGGGAATATTTTAGTTTTTAAGATATCTGAGAATTTAAATCTCATTAGCATGGTCTCATCATGATTCTAAAAATATTGCTTAAAATTATGGGTTTATCACATATTATTAAAATATCACCATGTAGATAATTAAATGTCTTTAATAAATAAATACTTTTATTAGTAAATGAATAAGATTATTTACAAAGTATATGTTTTATCATCATACATGATTGACTTTTATGCATACTAGTTTCAATCTCTCACTTGCACTAAAGCCAATTGTCATGATATCTCATACCTATCTTCTTTAAGTGGAGATCAAACTGTTGTTATGTTAATGCTTTAGTAAATTGATCTGCAATGCTGTCTTGAGAGTCCACACGCTCCAATGTGACGTCTCCTCTTTCAATGATTTCTCTAATCAAATGAAACAACTTCAACACGTGTTTGGATTTCTAATGAGACCTAGGTTCCTTAACCTGTGCAACAGCTCCGGTGTTGTCACAGTATAAGGGGTCTGCTCCTGTAATGCTAAGAGCCACACCAAGTTCGGTTATGAACTTCTTCATCCAAACAACCTCCTTTGCAGCTTCACTTGCAGCTATGTACTCTGCCTCTATCACCGAATCAGCAACTGTTTGTTAGTTGGAACTCTTACAACTCACTGTCCCACCGTTTAAGGTAAATACATACCCCAAAATAGATTTACTGTCATATTGGTCCGTTTGAAAACTTGAGTTTGTATAACCAACAAGTTTAATTTCAGACCCCACCGTTGACAAGAAATACATCCTTAGTTCTTCTTAAGTACTTTAGGATGGTTTTCACTGTCTTTTAGTGCTCTTCTCCTGGATTCGACTAATATCTGATTGTTAAACTAAGTGCATGAGCGACATCCGATCTAGAACATATCATACCATACATGATAGATCATATTGCTAAAGCATAAGGGATCTTACTCATACGGTCTCTCTCCTCAGTTGTCTTTAGGGCCTGTTTCTTTGAGAGATAAACTCCATGGCTCATCGGCATGAGACCTCTTCTTGGAATTTTCCATGCCAAACTTCTTTAGCATCGAGTCAATGTACGTTCCTTGGAACAAGCCGAGCATCCTTTTAGATCTATCTCTATAGATCTTTATCCCCAAAATATATGATGTGTCACCTATGTCCTTTATGGAGAAGTGTTTAGATAACCAGATTTTGATCGATTGTAGCATAGGAATATCATTCTCTATCAGTAATATATCATCGACATATAATACAAGGAATGAAATAGCTCTCCCAATAACCTTCTTGTACACACATAGTTCTTCCTCAATTTTGATTAAATCAAACTTTTTAATTGTCTCATCAAAACGAATGTTCCACCTGCGAGAAGCTAGCTTCAATCCATAAATGGATCGTTGCAGCTTACAGACTTGATTTGTTCCAACCGTTTAAATAGATCCCTCTGGCTATGTCATATACACATCCTCCTCAAGTTTCCCATTAAGGAAGGCCATTTTCACATCCATCTACCAGATTTCATAGTCATGATAAGCTGCAATCACAAGCAAAATTTGAATGGTCTTGAGCATAGCTACTGGTGAGAAGGTTTCATCATAATCAACTAGATGTCTTTGTTTGAAATCTTTTGAAACCAGTCGGGCCTTATAGGTCTCTACCTTGCCGTCCGCTCTAGTCTTTCTTTTAAAGACCCATTTGCACCCAATAGACTTAATGCCTTCAGGTGCCGAAATCAAAGTTTATACTTTATTTTCATACATGGAGTCCATCTCGAATTTCATAGCATCTAGCCATTTCTCTAAGTCTTTACTACTCATAGTATGTTCGTAATTCAATGGATCATCATCACTCATGATGTGTACCTCATCGTCATCCTCAATGACAAATCCATTCCTCTCAGGTATCTTCGATACTCTTCCAAATTTCTGAATAGGGTGTGATACAATAGGTTCTTCCACTTGGTCAGATACCTAACTTTGATCCGTAGTAATTTTTGGTTCTTGAATTTCTTCAAGATATATCTTACTCCTACTAACCCCTTCAATGATAAACTCCTTTTCCAAGAAGGCAGCATGGTTCGCAACAAACACCTTTTGATCAGTTGGATGATAGAAATAATACCATATAGACTCTTTAGGATATCCCACAAATTTACACATTTTGGATCTAGTCTGTAGCTTATCATTTTCAAACTTGTTGACATAAGCTGAACAACCCCAAGTCTTAACATACTTAAGATTTAGTTTCCTCCTTGTCCATTTCTATGTGGAGTATTTGGGACGGATTTGGTAGGTACCTTGTTAAGTATGTGTGCAGCTATTTATAGGGACATAACCCCAGAAGGAAACTAGAAGATCGGTAAAACTCATCATGGAATGAACCATGTCTAACAATGTCTGATTTCTCCTTTCAGATACACCATTTAACTGTGGCGTCCTTGGTGAAGTCCATTGTGAGATTATACAATTTTCTTTAAGATGATTGAGAAACTCACCGCTTAAGATTTCACCTCCTCGATCCGATCGAAGATTCTCAATACTCTTGCCAATTTGTTTCTCTACTTCACTTCTGAACTCTTTGAACTTTTCAGATGATTCAGGTTTTTATTTCATTAAATAAACATATTAAAATCTTGATTGATTATCAATGAAAGTAATAAAATAAGAATACCCTCCTCGTGTATTCAACATCATAGGTCCACATACGTATGTGTATACCAACGTTAATGACTTTGTATTTCTTTCTCCTTTTCTAGTAAAAGAAAATTTAGTTATCTTAACCACGAGACAAGATTCACAAGTTGAATATGATTTATAATCTAATAGTTCTAGGAGCCCATCTTTATGCAACTTGGATAATCTTGTTTCATTAATATGACCGAGTCTATAGTGCCACATTAAGGTATAATTAACATCATCTTGTTTTCTTTTCTTAGTTTGTTCAATTTGAAGTATATTTTCATACAAGTCAAGTATGTATAGTCCATTCAACAAATTTTAATATCATATAAAATACTTTTATTATAAATAGAACAACTATTGTTCTTTATTATAATATCAAATCCAACCGTATCTAATACAGAAATTGAAATAATGTTTCTAATGATTGTTGGAAAAAAATAATTATTATTTAAATTAATGGACTTGCCCGTAAGCAGTGCTAAATAATAAGTCCCTACAGCTAATTCATACATGCAATCACGTTACATAAACAAGGTGGAAGCATAATAAAATTGGTTTTAAAATTTTTTTACAAACTATAAAACATGATCGTTCTTGTGCTTGATTATCAATCTCTAAAAAAGTAGGAGAATCAAAATCATACTCTTGAAGATTACAGCTTCCTCAGGTACAAGTTCAACTTCTAGTCCTTCGTGCTCTCATTGAATACGCGGGATTGATTCCTTCTTTTGATCAACATTAGTCACCCAAGTGTTTGGCCTTTAGAGGTGATCTACCAAGGAAAACAAAACTCAAGAATAAGGGTATTTAGTAAAACCCTAATTTTTCCTATCTTAATAGAAAAAGATGTACTCTCCAACTCTTGCAAAATCACGTTTTTTTTCATATCTAACATAAGACACCTCTTATATAGATATTAGTCAACCTTTCTAATCTAATTAGGATTAGGATTTTAATTAATTAATTAAACTCTTTTAATTAATTATGTTTCCTAATCTTATTAGGAATAATGAGAGTACTTTATGAAATAATTCCCAAACTCCTTTAGAAATTAACTTAATAATAATTATAATAATAATAATAAGACTCCTCTTATTAATTTATATTTAATATTTCCAAAATATTAAATAATAAATATTAAGCTATTTAATTTATTCTATCACCATAGATTAAATTAAATACATTTAACTTATTACTATGAGTATGTCATTAACTTCTTAAATAATTATTCTTCGTTTTATGGTGTGACCCTTTAGTTTATCCATATTAAACCGGTTGTGAATAAATCAATTAGATCAATTCTAATCTCATTTAAATAAATAAATTAAATTATTAATTTATTTAAATAAATGACATTTATTCTACAATAAGGATAAGTCTCCTTAGTGATTAACGACTTTCCAAATAATATAGATTTCAACATTAATCATAAAAAAACCTTTGAGTAAATAGTTACCGCACAATTCAATCCTTCCACCATACAATGTCCCAATTAAATATTAGACATGAAATCACTATCAAGTCTTATTTACTTAATTATATGTATTTTGATTCCTAAATGCATAACTTCGAATAAATGCAAATTAGAAATTCCTTTCTAATTTCATTTCACCTTAGCCAATGATTTCTGAGTTGTCATTTATCGAATTGCATAGGACATATCTCTTCTTTTACTAGAAGCATTATCTCCATATATAACTTATTACACCCAAGCATACCATTTGATATATCCTAAGGGTCTTAAAGAATATGTCAAAGTATAACTTATCATATACAAGATACCATGAGCCCCTTTCAACGAAATATTGCTAATTAAGTAGAAGGTTACAACACCACTCAAAAACATATATTAAAAAAAGCCTTAAAAGGAATAAATATTAGAACACCACTCAAAATTTGATAGAATATGATTAAATACTTGCAAAATATCAATACATCCAACCAAAGAATCAACCCCAAAATTTCATTATAGCTCCCTAAGATTTTCAAAATTTTAAGTACTCAACTACTTTTGAAGTTCAAACCAAAATTATAGTGTTAAAATCCAATATGGATACCCAATTAATCTAAATTTTCATTTAACAATCTCCAAATCACGCCACATCCATAAACTCGTCATAATTACAAATCATGTTTGACATACAAATTTTTTGTAAGTGTGCTCAACAAATATAGCCCCAATAATGTCAATAATGATTATATATCTTTCAACTATTTTTAGCAGTTGCATCCTCCAATGTTTCTCGCATATCATTGCTACAAAATGAGAATGAAGAATATGAAGATTTGAACATTCAGAACTACAAACTCAATGCAAGCAAAGCATACACATTTTTTAGATAATAAAAATAACAGTAACAAACATTACTGCAACATTGAATTGCTAAACAACCCATAAAGAAGCTAATTATTTGAAGGAAAGTTGCTATTTCAAGAAGAATATCAAATATCATCACCATAAATTCCCAAATGAAATTTTTTGAAATGCAAGTTGCTATTTTAGGTTTTAATTACTGCTCAATCACCCTCCAAAAATGAATAGGCATCATAATTACCAACTTCTGAATCCATACTTGTGACACCCCCAAATCCGAGTACTTCATTCCCACTGAATTTGGCGTTCATTGTCCACACATTCATATCTAACTACCCACAATAAAGGATAAAAGTAATATATAAACTTAAATAAACATCCTCCCCATTAAAGGGTTACATCATTTAAAATAAATCCCAGGTCGCTAACCTTAATTACATCAAATGCGAAAACATAACATATTTAAATAAATAAGTCTTATTACGTAACATCTTCAAATAAATTAAACAAGTCTTCATCACTTGTTCATCTTGCATTTGCCCTTACTAGTGGACGGCTTGTCATATCTTTCTACTTTAGTTGCAATGTTTTATATGCAAGAGTGAGCAAAATAAGTGCTCACTAGAATAACAATATATAACAACAGTATGTGAATAAACTTAACTAAATAACATAACCTTTTCTGTCAATGATAATCAGGAACAGAAAGCTCAATAAGTAATTTCTACTTTTGAATCAGGAATAGAAAACAAGATCAAAAGTAACCTGAGGGTCACAATACTATAAAATATGTATTAGGTTATTAAGTATTTCTACTAAAACCTTTAACAGTCGTTAGACTATATGGACTTTCCTTCTCATACTAAGGGGGATCAGCCTTTCATACCATGTATTGTGCACAAACATCTTAACTTTAACGCTTAAATAATCCCCTATAATAGGGTTGTTCATCTCAGCTTTGATATAAGAGTCCGCACCAAAAAAAATTTGGTTTGGATTAGCTTCAATAATAGTTCAAGATAATACCCATAATTAAAAGACAATTATACATACATATTATTGTGCATGTATATAAGCATTGGATTCTTTTACTTGTGAAGGACTCTTATGCAGAGAATACAAAGAAGCAAATCTTTTGCATGTAGTTTCCTAAGCAAACTTATTCCATATGCGATGAATAGCTCCCAGCTATCCATATCCATTATCAACGACAGTCCTTGATTTCACCTGTGTTGAAAGGGGGAATAGGTAGGTACTACACAACTTATATAGAGGATTATTAGGACAACAAAAGTTGGATATAATAATAGAAATGCAGGATTCTTTCTAACTTGATGAAAAATAACAATAGACTTGTTCTTGGGTTTCATTGAAGATAAACTAATATGCTACTTCAAGATGTTTCAAACAGTCCAACAATCTCACCATCATTTGACAATCTAAAGCCCCAGAAAGAAAATTTATAAACTACAGTAGTTTTTAGTGAACAAATAAATTTTAAGAAGTAACAAAAATTAAAACTCATTGTTTTGCCATCCTTAACCTCTCTACATTATCATCTTTGAGGTAACAACCTTTAGAGTTAGATTATATTAGTATACATTCTAGGCATTATGAAATACCAATGTATATTTCTTTTTGGCATTTCATCAAACATGTAATGTACACATTTTATCGAGAAAGATCAACATGCACAAATTTTTGTATCAATAGAATCTCATAACAAGCATCTACACAACAATATATAAGCATACATAATAACATATATACAATTAAAAGAGGCAGAAGAGTAA
Source organism: Panax notoginseng (assembly GCA_016801055.1). Taxonomy (NCBI): domain Eukaryota; kingdom Viridiplantae; phylum Streptophyta; class Magnoliopsida; order Apiales; family Araliaceae; genus Panax; species Panax notoginseng. The sequence continues at coordinate 67,127,679 of CM029021.1, read as the reverse complement.
ACAACTTTATTAAATCATCAGCCTTTTTGAGAAACTAATTAAACAGCCATACGACAAAATACATGTAAAACAGATACTAAACAAATAGAAAAAGTGATGAAAAATAGATAACCAAACAGAATGTTAATGTCCTCACCTTAGAACTTTAGCAGCATAAATTATCCATACACTTCAACCGCAGCTCACCAGCTTACTCTATAACCCAACATCTACTACTTTTAACAAAATCTTGAATTTTTATAACCTTTTTAGCAACAGTCAAATTCTAATTATTACTAATTAAACAACATAAAATAGACCCATCACCCAAAAATCCATGTTAATCCAAGAAAATAAATAAAGCAGATTATGCAATTTGATTCTATCAAAACTACAATTGAGTAGGAATTTAACTTGAACAATTTATAAGTTTCATCAATGCAACACCTTGTCTCCCAATGTTTCTCAATTTTTCTCCACCCTGACTACTCTAACTCAACTCCGCACAACAGTTGTTGTCACCGTTAATCTAAATACATAATTATTGTTTATTTTATCTCTAAACCTTAAAAAATTAAAAATAAAATATCTTCTTCCAACCAATCATAAAACACACGAACAACATTAAAGCACATAAGTGTGTACCTGACGAATTCAAAATCGAAACCCTTGCACAAGTCTATTCTTCGCAATAAATCTGTGAGACTGCTAAAAATTTGTGAATTTCAATAGGCACTGTAGTTCAACTCACAAAGTATCTTCTCATCAAATCCATAATAAATTCAATAAATACTAATCAATATATATAAATATACAGGCTTAATTTAATACTATATTATTATAAACTTATATATTAAATCCATTAATACTATATTATTTATAAATTGAAGTAGTAATAATACTTTTCATTTTATTTTGTCTCAAAAACCAAACAGTAAACATAACAAACTTGATCTCACGATACAAAGCCAGTTCAATTCAACCTCTATTTATCTCACGATTTCCCCTAGTTATCATATTCTCTATGCACTGATAAAACAGAGTCACTACAAAGCATAATAGTTCAAGCAAATTAATGATTGGAAAATAATTCCATAATTATGCCTCAACAATTAACAAAAATTAAATCTAAAACTGAAATAAATTATTCAAGAATTTCACGCAAGATGAGTAAGCAGAATTGAAACAATATACCCATTAAGTTTTGAACAAATTCATGAACAAAAAAATCCAAATCACATACCCAATTCATAAATCGATAAAGAAAAAACTCAAGTCACATACCTAATTCATTTTTGTACAAATTCATGATGAAACCCTCCAAAAGCATAAATCCAATTCATTTTTGAACAAACCCTTGAAGCAGAATTCACAGATATATAGACCCAAGGAATTAATGAAGAAAAAGAAGATGAAGACACACAAAATTGCATAAGGCTTACAGCAGATAAGAATTCGGTTTAGCGAAGCTGAGGAGGTAGATAAAGGGATCAACACCGGCACATGAAGTTTTCTTGCTGTGAGTTGGTGGATTAAATAGAGATTTTGAGAGAAGAGATTTGAGAGAACTGAAGGGAGGAGAAGAGAAACTAAAGGGTCTGAAGAGTTCGACGGAAGCGATGATATGTATACGGAAGAGTAACAGCCCAGATAACCGAGTTAATTATAAATTAATCAAGGGTTGACTCACTAAGTTTTTCAATTAATTGAGAATTGCTTATGTCATTTTAACGTTATTTTTGAACGTGTTTTTATATATAAAGATGGATAAGAATAAGAATTGATTGATTATAGGTTTAATATATCTGTTGGGCCATAATATTTTGAATCTATTGGACTATCTTTATTTTGGGCCTTTGTGGCCAGTGGGCCGGACCATTATGTGGATTTGGTTTCATTTGGGCTTTAACTGGTGATGATCAGTGAGATAAACATTGACTGTTATCTCTGTAAGTAATTAATAGGGATTGGACATGATCCACCGAGAGGGCAAGTCGGCTGCATGCTGGATGGATAAAAGAGTATATGAGGACAAGCAGGACTAAAAAAAAGGTAATTGATATTTTTCTCTTATCAAAACACTAGAGTTTATCACCTCTATGGTTATCCTTGTATCTGTCTATACTGACTCTCACGCCAGAGCTATCCCTCAACGGTCCAAGTCGTCAAGCTTTTGGTATTGATTTGTTTACTATGCAGGATAGGACATGCTTTTACGTGATTGAGGAGCATGAAAAGATCTTTGCGTTTACAATTGGTGCTAGAAGAAAGGGCATTTCTAGTGTTTTGGGTTTCAATCACACTTATTACCTGTTTTACGTCGAAAGTTATGGTGAAGAGTAAGACAAATTCTGTCGAAGGACAGCCGACGACTGTGATTTCATCTATGCAAAGAATCTCTGTTATGGATAGGTTGGGTCCTTCAATAAGTATTCATGATAGCACTGCATCACGAGATGTTTCAGAAGGTTCTCAAGCAAAGGCCCATGGTGATAATAGAAGAAAATTATTTTTTACTACTAGTAAAGGTCCTGACCAGGGTCAGAGAAGGGTAGAAGGCACACCGCTTAGAACTCAACACCGAGATGGTCAGACCGATCGAGCATCCAAGTTGGCCAGAATGGCAGAAAAAGCTAACAAAGCTCTGGAAGTCCTTCTGAAACAAAGGGAAGAAATTACTGAATAGATGGTTTATATGGCGCAGATGAAGGATAAAGCATTAAGTTATGCTCAATCCAAAGAGCGTAGCAGACCCATGGAAAGACGAATAGGACAGGGAAATGAGCCTATGAATTCTGGAGATATGTCTCGTGGCCGCCCTCGGGACAGAAGAAGGTCAAGAGGGTATACACCCGAGAATACAAAGAAGGCACCCCGCCTTGAGTATTCTTGCCATAGCGAAAGGGCTCAAAGCCAAAGCCGATCTAAAAGTCGTACTCCTGAGAATTCGAAGAGGGTACACTGTGACACCCCCAAATTCGGGTTACTTGACCCCCGAGTTTGGTGCTCACGATCCACAATATAATTAACATCTAACTACCCATTCATTGATGAATAAAATATTACACCACATTAACTGATATAGTTAATACATTCGTCCTATGTTATCTAACCTTAACATTACAATCATACCCTTTAGATATACAAAAAGGGTTTATAAAACAACATAATAATAATAATGTTCATTAAACTATTCCAGCAATAAGCCTTTGCCTTTGTTCTTCTCAGCACCTCCAGCCACTTCGTTCCTAGCTGAAATATTTTATTTAGCAAGGGTGAGCAACAAATTTGCCCCGCAAGTTAAGACATACAATGAATGTATAAGAATCAAAAATAACAGACTATCTATTTTGATAGAATGACACCAAAGTTCAGGAAACTTTGAAATAACTGAACAATTCATTAATCACTAATAAGTTTTCTCGCAACCTATGCAACACAATAATTCAATAATGAAAGAGTACAACGCTTTCAAGGTCTCTATAATATTCAATTGAATAACAAGATGGAAATATTTTCCAGAGTTTATGCTGAGTGATCACAAAGGATCTAAAACTTCTCTTCTCGGGTATCTATCAAAGATTTACTTTGATATATATATGCATGTGTATCAGATAATCATAAAGATTAAATCATATCCCTCTACAAGTATAACAAGTGATCAGCTTTATTATACCCTATATTTTGCATAATACTTAAAACGCGCGCAATAGCCAAATATATGACCAAATATGTTCCCTTTATATAAAATGTTGTTCTTCTCAGTCTTGGAATCAAAATTTGATTCAACAACGAAATACAATGACTTCAATATCTAATCACTTCTCTTCTCAAATCTATCAAGTTTTCTTTTTCGATCTAGCCAAAATAACTGGCATTGATCTATTAATAATAATTGAATTCTCTTCTCTTCTCTTCTCAAACCTATCAAGTTCTAACAAATGTTCGTCTAGCCAAAATAATTAGCTAAGACATGTTTCAATACGATTAAACAATAGACAGAATTTAACTATACTATTTGAAATCAATAATAGCTTCTACGGATGTGAATATCCAACAACAGTTATTCTACAAGTATATTCTCAGAATCACTAATTCAGTTTGAATTAATAAACATGCACTAACTGTGAATAATCAATAATAAATTATTGGACGTGGTCTAATCAACAATAAATAACCACCATAGTATTTAAACAGATATAACTTAAGGTGAGTTAGGAAACTTGCTTTCTCCGTTGATTACTGCTACACAATATACTTATATGCGTTTGAAAGACCTATAATCACAATATTGGTCTCACAATTAGTACAATAATTCACAACACATAATACTGTAATTTACAATCAATACTTCTCCTAGACACATTACCACATAGCTACATTAGTGTTTATAACCTATATAAACACTTATCAAGTCTAACTAGTTCGGTCTGGTTGGACTTCGGTCTCATTTCGATGTACTGGTCACCCTATCCGATAATTTACACATTGATTGTCACTTAAACTCGGTCTCAAAGCTTCAATATTATTTTAGTTAAATCATATATCATTTATAATATTTTTTGGAAGCTTTTAATAATTTATTAACAATTATTATAATTTATAACAATTTTTCAAACACTGAAATCATTTTTTAATGATTTAAATATCAAATAAATCCATCATCATTAATATTTAATAATATTAAAATATTAATGACATACTTGCCAAAATATTAAAGTTATTGTTAAATAGCTTAAAATATTTTTAAATCATCAATAATCTACTTAAATGATTTTTAAAATAATTAAAATCATTTTTAAATCATCACCATTAATAGTTAAATAATAATGAAATTATTATCCAAATATTAAAAGTCATTAATTATAACTTAAAATATTTTTAAATCATTTTTCTCATTTTTGATTGTTTTTTAAATCAATAAAACAATTTTTATTTTATTTATTTAATATAATAATTAAATAAATCTAAGATCATTAATATTAATTTATTAATGAAAATTACTCAAAAATATTAAAAGTTACATTTTATAACTCAAAATAATTTTAAACACTTTATTCTTATTTAAAATAATTTTTTTATAATATAAAAATTATTTTTCTCAAATTTATTTAATATACTAATTAAATAAATTAAATACCATTAATATTCAAATAATTGCAAATATTAATGAAAAATATCCCAAATAGTCAAAAGTTAATTTTCATAACTTAAAATAATTTCTAAAATCATTTTTGGTAATTTTTAGAATTTATTTTCTATTTTTAATGATTTTTCGAAAATTAGAAAAATAAAATTATTAGAAACCGTCACTATAGGCTATAGTGACACTTGTCTGTCGTGTTAGGTGTTCTTGGCTCAAGAACACTGACAAGTCAGTGTTTAACAAGTCATGTTTGACCACTTCGAATTTCCAATCCAATGTGTTTCTGGGCTTGCTTATGCATCTATTTTGTAGTAGATATATAGTACTACAAGTTCTAATCATCACCTGAGTCAATTAACTACACATCACGAAGATCTAAGCTCACAAAGTTACTGTCAGACCAAATCTGGGTTTTCTGGGTAACCCAGAAACCCAGACAATGTCGACCATGCATTTTCTAGCTCAGTTTTCTTTAAGTTCTGGTCATAATTCAAGTGGTCTCAAGGTTCAAATCTATAGTCCTTATATTAAGGAACATCACTAAAGCAACAGATCGGTCCAACAACAAAACAACATCCAGATTTAGCTCGGTCAAACATGGTCAGAAACTTTGCTAAAACTGTTTCTAGGTTTTTCTAGAAACTCAAAAATCAGTGCGAGTGGCCTACTTTGACCACCTGCTACGTTCAACCTGTTAACTGTTTTAATGTTCTAAAAGCATGAATCTAGAGTCCATATAACATGCTATAATTTAGATATCATAACATCAATATATCATCTAATGTCTGACAGATATTGGCTTAGAAAAATGTTGTCAGACGCTGATTTACACTTTCTAGGTTACCCAAAAAGCTTCGGTCATGCTTGGTCAACTAACTTTGACCATGAATATCTTTCAATTTGGACATGGAATGGCTGTGATTCCACTTCTAGAGCAAAGACCTCATGTCAGACTATGGATCCAAAACATAAAACAAGAAAAATCATAAACAAAAAAGAATATGTGGCTCCTGACATTAGCTTGTCAGACCACAAAAATGTTCTTGAGCAGTTTTGAAAAATTTTACATTTAAAGCCATTTGATGTTATAGATCTATGATGGATCATCATAGATCATCATAAAACATATTCTAGCACTTATATAAACACATAAACACAAATTTATACTAAGCATACAAGATCAAAAGTGAGTTAGGATTTTATACCTTCTAGTTTAATCTTTGATCCTTGCTTTATCAATCTGATCTAGATGTTTTAGAGGGCTATAATGTGACTGAAATACTTGAGAAATTCAGAGGTTTAGAGAGAGGAGTTGGTGAGAGTTTTAGAGGAAAATGTGCAAATACATGAACTTTCTCTATCTCCAATCTATATATTACTAAGATGCAATGAATTTTGCTTGCATAGCTGTTGATTTGCTGGAGATATAAGCCATAAAGTCAATTTAGTAGGTGAACAACTAAAGTTGTTGTCTAATCTTATAAGTTACCTTAATAAAAATCTAAAAAGGGTACTTTGGTCTTTTTCCTTCCAATTTTAATGGCATTATGGTCAATTGTCCAAACCTCCAGGGTTTAACCCTTAGGGTTTAACCCTAAGGTTTTAACCCTTAAGATTTACAACACTAACTTTCTATGATTTTCTAATTAGGGTTTTTAAAATAGAAAATTAAGATTTTAAAACTATAATTAGGGTTTCCTAATTATATTAAGGTTTTCTAATCACAATAAAGTTTCATAATCACATTAGATATGCTAATTAGGATTAGGGTTTCCTAATTAGGGTTTAGGATTCCTGAATATGAAACGACTTTTGTTTAGGGTTCCTAACTATATGTTAGGATTTCTAAACCTAAGATTAGGGTTTCTAATCTCCTATTAGGGTTTACTAATTTTAAACCTTATCCGATCAATCATTGATCAATAACCCTATACAGTACAAATGCGTACTCATAGATACCTTTATTTTAATTACGATTTCTATCGAATCCCTATCCGAACTTAGGGTTAGGGTTTGAAATTCTCAGTTAAGCACGACTCTACTCTTATTTCCCAGTCAATACACAAATTGACTCATTCTCTAAACTCGTATCACCGATACACAGCACAATATTGCTAATCAATATCAATAATAATTAAAAAAAAATTATTCAAAAAATTGGGATTATTCGAAATCCCGGGTTATTACATACACCGCCCTACGGATACTCGTCATCGGAGAAGCCCGTCTAAAGCTACAAGTTCAGATGGAAAAGGCCAATCTGTTCGAAAGAAAGAAAGCTCTCCGGAGAAGGAAGTCTCTGCACAACTGGAAGGAGTGGAATTCTTGGTTAAAGAGTTAAAGGAGCATCGGAAACAGCTGGCCAAAGTTTAACAAATAAAAGACACTTCAGGTAAAAAGGCATCTCCTTTTTCCTCGGAGATTCTTAAAGAGAAGGTAGACCCTAATGATAAGCTTCCTTACATAGAAAGTTATGATGGTTCGGGAGATCCATATAACCACAGCCAAGCGTTTGATAGGCTGATGGATTATTATGATTTTTCAGATGCAGCCAAGTGTCAAACTTTTGTGATGACGCTAAGGAAGGATGTGAGGCAGTGGATGGGAACTCTACCTTCATATTCAATCTCATCTTGGGCATATTTATATGGTAAATTCCATGCTCGTTTCGGAAGTAACAAGAGAAGAGGAAAGCCTACTGGCTCATTGGCTTAAGTTCGTCAATATTCGAATGAGTCTTTGAGCAAGTATATAAAGAGATTCGGAGAAGTTGTTGGCCAAGTGACTGACATCAATGATCTTCAGGCTGTTGGGCTATTTCAAAATGGCCTAGACCTAGTTAAGTCAGAATAGCTGGTGAAGAAGCTGATGTTCAACCATTTGAAGAGTTTGGCCAAGGCATTTGAGAAAGCAGAGGGATATATTGTGGTGGAGGAAGCTATGAGTAGTTTGAAATGTTCTTCTTCAGACAAAATGAAAGAAAAAGACAAAGATAAAGTTGATGGAGATCAAAAGAAGAACGGTGGTAATAATGATCGTTCAGACGGGAATTCTAAGAGGTATAACAATAATTGGCATCCGGGAGGAGGTCGTCTGCCTGTTCTGAACTAGAAGGTGAACAAGGTGTATACTCAGCTGAACACGGACCGGGCTACCATTTTGGATCAGATTAAGGACTAACCATATTTTGAACCACCTCGTGACAATCTTAAGCCCGGATCTGGTAATTCTCGTAAGTACTATGATTATCATCAGGCAGCTGGGCACGAAACTAATGATTGTTGGAGTTTGAAGGAGTTCATTGAATAAAATGTCCAAAGTGGTATGTTGGTTCAGTACGTGGCAGGAAGAGAGCACCAAGGAGAACAACCGAGGAATGTAAGGCCTGTCCAGGCTATCCAACCATTTCCACTTGCACCGTCAGCTCCTAATTAGCCAGCAAGGCATGTTGTGGATGTAATTACTAGGAGAACTATTGGTAAGCTTGTTGGGAAGAAAAGATGAGGATACTTAGATTCAGTCATGTCAGTGACGGGTATACTCCCGAAGACTGAAAGACCGTATCCAGGTACGGTAATTTTTTTTACCGATGAGGATTACCCTTCTGAGCTCATCGAACCCCATGAAGGAGCTTTGGTGATTACCGCACAGGTGGGTTCGGTGGATATGACAAGGACGATGATTGATAATGGGTCTTTTGTGGATATTCTATATGCACATGCTTACCAGAGGATGCATCTAGACGGACGAAAGATGGAGATCAGGTAGGAGGCTCCTTTATATTAGTTCAGTAATGATCCAATGAAGGTGGCAGGGACTATTGAGTTGTCCGTTATCTTAGGAACAGTCCCATAGCAGGTAGTAATTATGTGTAAATTCTATGTAGTGCATGTGGATTCGACTTACAACGCCATTCTGGGAAGACCCACCTTGACTGCTCTTCAGGCAGTGACATCAATTCCCCATTTTAAAATCAAATTCCCAACATCCCATAGAGTTGGTGAAGTGGCTGGAGATTTGGATTTAGCAAGAAGATGTTATCGAAAAGCTTTGATTATCTCAGGAGTAGGGGTTAGTAAGAAAAAGCAGACTATGGCTATCGAGATTGAACCATTTACTAAGAGCCATTCAGAGCCCTTAGTCATGCCGGCTGAAGAGACGGAGGAATTTGAGCTTATTCCGTGAAAAAAGAAGAAGACGGTGAAGATAGGTTCAGGTCTGCCGGAACCTCTTCGGACGAACCTAATAGAATTACTTCAATGTTATACTGATATTTTCGCTTGGGTTCCTAGCGATATACCTGGAGTGAGCAGAAAAGTTGCTGAGCATCGGTTGCAAGTGGACCCATCAAAGAAGCCAGTTTGGCAGAAGAGGCGAATATTTGCACCGGAACGATAGAGGATTATCGACAAGGAGATCGCCAAGCTGCTGGCTGCTGATTTCATATTTAAGATAGACTATCCAGAGTGGATGGCGAATGTGGTTCTTGTACAGAAGCAAAATGGGAAATGGCGAATTTGTATAGATTACACTGATCTAAATAGAGTGTGTTCGAAGGACTTTTATCCCTTGCCTCACATTGATCAGCTTATCGATGCAACTTCGGGGTATGCTTTACTCAGCTTTATAGATGCCTTTTCGGGTTATCATCAGATTTCTATGTGTAAAGAGGATATCCCGAAGACGACTTTTATTACTCGTCGGTCAGTGTATGTTTATAAAAAGATGACGTTTGGTTTACTGAACGTGGGGGCTACATATCAGAGGATGATGAACTACGTCTTCACGAGATAGTTGGGGAGGAATATAGAGGTCAATGTTGATGACATGATTGTCAAAAGCATGACTGTCCAAGGTTATTTAGATGATTTGGAGGAGTGTTTTTAGTCGGTACGCCATTACAATCTGAAGTTGAATCCGACCAAATGTAACTTTGGACTTGGTGCATGAAAATTATTGGGTTATCTGATTAGCAAAAGGGGTATAGAAGCGAACCCATAAAAGATTCTGGCCATTATAAACATGAAGTCTCCTCAATCCTATAAAGATGTTCAACGTCTTACGGGTAGAATGGCAGTTTTAAGGCAGTTCATGTCCAAATCGACAGAAAGTTGTTTACCTTTCTTTGATACGTTGAAAGGGTCGAAGAATGCTAAGACGTTCCAATAGACTTCGGAATGTGAAGATGCCTTCCAGGGAATATAGAAGTACCTATCTTCGGCGCCTTTGTTGCTGAAACCAGCTCCTGGTGAGCCATTATATTTATATTTGGCAGCTAGTTTTTTAGCAATAGGAGCAGTTCTGGTGCATGAAATTGGGGGTAAGCAGCACCCGGTTTACTATGTAAGCCATGTCCTAAGGGATGCTGAAACAAGGTATCCAAACCTTGAGAAATTTGCCTTCGCTTTTATCATAGCTAGTAGAAAGCTTCGGTAATATTTCCAGGGTCGGTTGCTAATACTATACATAGATCAGTAGCTGAAGAAGGCGTTAGGCAAGCCCGAGATTTCGGGGAGACTTACTGCATGGACAATGGAGTTATCTTAATTTTTCATAGAATATCATCCCTAGATGGCTATTAAAGGGCAAGCTTTGGCTGATTTTGTGGTCGAGTGTTCTTTTTCTGAAGCTGATAAGAGTTTGGAAGAAGCTAAAGAGTCTAACAGAGCAGTTGTAATACTTCAGCAGAAGTAGAGTTCGTGGACGCTGTATGTAGATGGATCTTCTACCTCGAACATTAGTGGAGTGGGTATTATTTTGACGAGTCCGAAGGTATTCAAGGTGCAGCAGGCTATCAGGTTTGGCTTCAAAGCAACAAACAACGAGGCAGAGTATGAAGCGGTGCTAGCAAGATTACGACTGGCAAAAAGTCTCGAAGTTCAAAGATTAATTATCTACAGTGACTCTCAGTTGGTCGTCAAGTAAATTTTAGGGGAATATGAAGCTCGAGGTTTAAGAATGGTTAAGTATTTAGCAGAGTTAAAGGATCAACTTCAATATTTTCTTTCTTATGAGTTTCAGGGAGTTGATTGCAATGACAATTCCATGGTCGATGCATTGTCAAAGTTGGCTACCACTTACGTGAGTACCTTTGATGGTTCAGCTTATTTGGAGACTCTGCACCAATCTAGTATCCAACATGAAGTAGTGATGTATGTAGAACGCTCTGATTACTGGATGACTACGTACTTAGAATATCTGGCAGATGGTGTACTTCCTTCGGATCAGATGTTGGCTAAGAAAGTTAAGTATAAAAGCGCCAAGTTTGTACTTATTGATGGTGATCTTTTTCGCAGGGCTTACTCATCTCCATTATTAAAGTGTTTGGTTCCTTCTGAAGCTGGTTATGTCCTTCGGGAAGTTCATAAAGGTATTTGTGGTGATCACATGGCTGCAAAGTTGTTAGCCTAAAAAAGCACTTCGACAGGGATACTATTGGCCTATAATCTTTAAGGAGGCTACTGAGTATGTGAAAGCCAGTTGAATAGTCCAATCCCACATCAGCCACCAGAAGAGCTATACTCGATTTTATCTCTTATACCTTTTGCTGTTTGAGGGGGTAGATATACTAGGTCCATTACCGAAAGCGAAGGGTCAGGTCAGTTTTGTTATAGTAGCAATTGATTACATGACCAAGTGGGTGGAAGCAAAGTCACTTAGGTTGATAACTGAGCAGGAGTGTTTAAAAGTTTTTAAAGGAATCTATAGTGTTTTGTTTTGGCATTCCTAAGGTGGTAATCTCGGACAATGGACGCCAGTTTGTGGGATCAAAGTTTGAAGCATTTTTGAAGAAATTTGGGATTCAACATAGAAGGACTTCGGTGGCTCATCCGCAGTCTAACGGACAAGTTGAGGTAACTAACGGAACACTTTTGAATGGAATCAAGCGAAGACTGGATGAGGCGAAGGGAAGATGGCCAGAATAGCTGCTTAGTGTATTATGGGCTTATTGAACTACTACGAGAACTACAACAGGAGATTCACCTTTCAGGTTGGATTATGGTACAAATGCCTTAGTCCCTATAGAGATTGGATCTACAAGTCTTCGGGTCAGTCAGTTTAAGGAGATATATAATGACGAAGGGCTGAAGGTCAACACGTACTTACTGGAAGAAGTCAGAGAAGCAACTTTGACAAAATTGGCAGCTTATCACCGACGTGTGGCCAAGCACTACAACAAAGGGGCAAAGCTTCGAAGGTTCAAAGTGAGGGATCTCGTTCTTAGAGAAGTCGAAGCTTCTATGCTTCAGAATTTGGGAAAGATGATGCCGAATTGGTAAGGTCCTTATGAAGTTATTGAAGTACCTAAGCTAGGGACTTATCGATTGCGAGTATTAGATGGGTCTGAAATTAAGAATACTTGGCATGCTTGAAGGCTTTGGAAGTATTTTCAGTAGGGATAGTGTCAGTGTATAGGAGTCTGTAAATATGTCCACCTTCATCAATAAAAGAAGTTTTTCTCCAATGGTGTTCTTTTTACTTGGTGTAAGGAGGTTCGGTTTGACTTATTCGACCATTCTATGGTGAAACATATTTTACGGGGGTTACTTGGCGTTTGGAGGTTCGGTTGGTTTTGTCTCGCCTGAAAAATGGTGAACACTCACGTTTGGAGGTTCGGTTAGTTTTGCCTCGCCTGAAAAATGATGAACAGGCACGTTTGGAGGTTCGGTTGGTTTTGCCTCGCCTAAAAAATGGTGAACAGGTACGTTTGGAGGTTCGGTAGGTTCAAGATGGCGAATTGGGTTGTTGTAGATCTGTATCACACTTCGGTAACGAATAAATATTGCATTGATTTATTACCTAATTTTACTTGAAGTGTTGAGTTCATATTACATTATTACTTGTTCTTATTTGTTGTTTAGTTTACTTGATTATTGACTAACATTTCAATTTAGATTTAAAGGAAGCTTGTACATTTTTCAAGTTGATTGATGGTGAATTATTGACAAGAAACGATCACAAAGGAGTAATAAGGATGAGAAGTTAATATCATTTCATTAATATGATAAAATTGATTACAAAATGAAGATAGAAATTTTTACAAAAAATTATAAAGCTGAGTTGAAGAGAGGTCATCTTTAGGCATCATCTTCATCTCCATCGTCCAAAGAATCGAGGAGAATGGGATCCAGTGAAGCTGCAGCAAGTTTTGCCTTGCCTTTGCTTCGGCAAACTTCGTATCCTTCAGCATACATAAGAACGATTTCCTCATTTAGCTCGGCTGATTTTTAGTATTCTGCCTGAATTTTCATACGAAGATCTTCGGTCAGTGGCGAACCTAGATCCTTAAGTGTCCGCAGCTCCTCTTCAAGCTTACGACGATGTGCCAAATGCATTTCTTCTTTAGCTTGGACACCGTTAACTTGCTTCGCCAAGCTTTGGTTGGACTGGGAGAGATCTTCATTCTTCTTCTTAAACACTTCATTTTTTTGAAGTAAGTCAACATTTATATCCATAGTGGCTCGATGAGTGGCATTGGTTGTCTCTAGTTGTTCTTTAACTTGAGCAAGTTCCTTCCGAAGGCACTCATTGTTGTAAAGGGCATCTCCTAGCTGGCTTATCTCTCTCGCCAAAGCCGACTTCAATATGGCGTTCTCTCTACGGGTGGCATCTTCTTTGGCTTCAACTTCTTTGTACTTTTGATGAAGGCGCCCGAAGATACCGTTTTCCTACAAGCATTCAGAGTTAATCAGTTAATTTTGTATAGATATACATAATCCTAAGTAGAAAAGTCAACGACAACTTACTCGGGCTTGGTGCTTCATGCCCTCATCAATCAGATCCATGATGGAACTATTACCAAAGCGGTGATCGTCAGTATCAAGCACAAAAGAATCGTAGAGTTGAAAAGGGAAGTTTTCATTAAGGTTTGGCCATAGAGTGGGGGATGCCACAGCTTCAGGCCTAACCTCTGAAGAAGAAGGTCGTGGTGGGAAGGTATGGGTTGCTCGGGAGGAGGTGGAATATCTGTTGTGGAGGGTTCGGGTGGTGGAATTGATTGGTTGTCAGAAGGTTGTTTCCTCTTTCGAAAAAGAGGAGGAGTAGATTCAACTTGTTCTTCAAGATCAATTTCAGGATCATTAATTTCAATTGGAATTATAAATGGCTGAGGTACTTTGGAAGAAGGTACTCAAAAATCTTCAGCAGAAAGGGGGGTTATTTTGATTTTTCTTTTCTTTGTACGAAGGACTCAAGTCTGTTCGTCAAGGGGTATAGCGAGGAGACATTCGTTAAAGGTTGATGTAGGGACATGTTTTGGTTTTCGGGCGGCTCGTTTTCTTTGGCGAGGTTGACTTCCTTCGGCAAGGGTTGATTTAGTGTTTTGAGGTTCAGTAGTTGAAGGTTCGGTGGTTGAGGGTTCAGTTGCTGCTTCAGAAGATTGGGCCGACAGAAAAGCTTCGAGGTCTCTTCGATCGGAGGAGGTCGATTTGATAAGAAACACTATGAAGCAGGATGAATAATCATTCAGAATAATTATTATTGAAGATTTGAAAAATTATATATCAAATTGAGTTCGGGACTTACATTTGTGGTCGTACAACCACGCTTGTTTGGTTAGAAGTCCGAAGCTCCATTCTTTCTTTGGGAAATTCTTTATGAGCATTATCATCTCGTCCATACGCTCTTCGGGAATGTCACCAAAGTTAGCAGAGAGTTTATCGACAGTAGTCCAGTCCGGGAGTGAAGAGATCTCTGGTCCTTTGATAAAGAGCCACTCTTTATGCCATCCTTTGTTACTCGAAGGGGTATTTATCAAGGAGCGCCTTTCAAAGTTCTCACCAGTCTTCGAGGATTGCTTGCTCAGGGCTTTAAATCCCTTTTCACGGGACGTGCCGGCAGTGTAGACTGAGAAGAAGAAATTGAGGGTAGGTGTAACTCCTACCTCGTGGCAGAAAGCTATGAAGGCAAGGATATGGATGTAGGAATTGGGGACAAGTTGGGCGAATCCGACACCAACAAACCCTAGAAGGGTAACCAGAAAAGCGTGGAGGGGGAAACGAACTCCTTTCTCCAAGAGGGTAAGTGGAATGGAAGTCCAATCTTCTGGTCTTTGGTACATATTTTCAGTGGAGGAAGGAAATCTCAGATGGTGGGTCTCTGATATTTGATATCGCTCGCGGATAATGCGAATATCTTTCTCAGATAACGAGGAGGGAGTATTGGCGTAAGGGAATGTTTCTTCATTTTTGAAGAACTCAGAAGTATTCGGGGTGGGTTTCGGAGGTGTAAATTTCTTGCTTGGAATAACATCAAGTTTGGGGTTGGAGCCCGAAGCCACTTTAGTAGGGCTTGGAGAAGGAGGAATGTAGGAAAGAGGAGTCACAAAAAGAGGAACATCTTTGCGGGAATCTTGAGAAGCCATGGATATCAATTTGCAGAAAAGAAGAAATCGAGAGGAAGAAGAAAGCACCTTGAAATTCAAATGAGCAGGTAAAGCTATCCAAGTTGGGAAAATTGAGCTTTTATAGTGGTCGTCTCTTCAGTTGTTCACGAAACACGAAGACGACACATTTAATACGCCTCATGATGGCGAATTTGGAGAGTTAGTGACCAGATTGGGTTTCCAGATTTGATTTATTTTACTAATTGGGCTTGACTCAATTACACTTAGACTTTATAAATATTTAGGCCATTTATACTCTTTTATTAAACATCATGTTTAATAAAAGACTAGGGGGCAATGTTGGGCCATAATATTTTGAATCTATTGGGCTATCTTTATTTTGGGCCTTTGGGGCCATTGGGTCGAACCAGTGGGCCGGACCATTATGTGGATTTGGTTTCATTTGGGCTTTGACCGGTGATGATTAGTGAGATAAACATTGACTGTTATCTCTGCAAGTAATTAATGGGGTTTGGACATGATCCACCGAGAGGGCAAGTCGGCTGCATGCAGGATGGATAAAAGAGTATATGAGGATAGGCAGGACTAAAAAAAAGGTGACTGATATTTTTCTCTTATCAGAACACTAGAGTTTATCACCTCCATGGTTATCCTTGTATCTGTCTGTACTGACTCTCACGCCGGAGCTATCTCCGGACGGTCCAAGCCGTCAATCTTCTGGAATTGATTTGTTTACTGTGCATGATAGGATGCGTGTTTACGTGATTGAGGTGCGTGAAAAGATCTTGACGTTAACAATATCGATGCTAGATTTCGAAAAAAATTTAAGTAAGATGCAAAGCATTTGTTGGCTCGTTAATTTAGGTTTTTTGATAGGGTACGTGACGATATCACTCGTTCATCAATTGTTTGAATTGATAAAAATAATTAAAATTCAAATGCATCGAACAAGCATCTTTGTTAAACAATGCTAGTACTCCCTCCGTTCCTTAATATAGGTCGTTTTAGAGAAATATTTTTGTTCCTTAATATAAGTCGTTTTAGAATTTTAAGTAAGCATTAATTGCTTAGTTTCCAATATTATCCCAAATATTAAATGTAACTTTGGTTCTCTTACTATTTTCTGTCCAATAAATAACAATCTCTTATTTCAATACAAGGGTAATATAGACAATTGATATTATAGTTAATGTTATATAATTATTACCTTAATGATTGTGCATAACCCTAAAACGACCTATATTAAGGAACGGAGGGAGTAGTAATAACTATGAATTTGTGCATATGGATCAGAGACAGGTTGCTAACAACCAGTAATTAGCATAGAATGTCACA
The DNA here is from genome assembly GCA_016801055.1 of Panax notoginseng. Taxonomy (NCBI): domain Eukaryota; kingdom Viridiplantae; phylum Streptophyta; class Magnoliopsida; order Apiales; family Araliaceae; genus Panax; species Panax notoginseng. The sequence goes on along the minus strand of CM029021.1, from coordinate 67,110,874 downwards.
CTACCGTGAATTTTTTGGCAAAATTCAGTGGATCAGAGCATGCAACTTGTAAAAATAAATAAGAAAAAAAATTAAACTTATAGTAATGACACCTTGAAATTAGGATGTAAATAATTCCTTAGAATAATTGCCACTGGTCTGATGAATACGGGATTCGAGGTAGCCATCAATTTAAAATGCTAATTTATCTAATTAATAAAGCCTGAGAAGGAAGTGATCTTAGTTAAGTTATAAATTAATAAATAATAATAAAAAAAATAATAATAATATAGATTAATCCACTGCTCTCACTTTCTAGTTTCTACTCTCATTTCTTCACTGTTACCTCTTCTCATTATCTTTCTCTCTCATTATCCCGAGTTTCTCTCATTATTTGCTTTAATATTTAACTTAATTCTCCCTCATTTCCATTATATATGTTATTTTAGAAGATTTTTTTTTTCATAATATAAGACATTTTACATATATCAAAGAAAAAATAAATAATCATTTATTACTTTGACCCTAAAAAAATATAGTAATTGAGAGAGAGAGAGAGATGAGTAATTAATTAGTTTATAGACAGTAATAAAGTTTTAAACCAATATTAATTACTTAATATTAAAATTAATGAGTATTCTTAATATGTATAATTATATCTTATATTTTAAACGTCATACATAATACATAATGCAAAGGATAAATATTTAAAAACAATTAATATACACAGATGTGTCAAAGTCAGTAGATTTTTTTTCTATTTAATACTTTGTCCTTGTGAATTCGACAATCATTTGGCTTCAGACCTTTTTCTCAATGAATATTATAGTCATTATAAAAGCTAATTGACTTCTTTCTTAACAATGTACTACTTATGTTCTTGAAAAACTAATTCAGTTTAATTTTTCAGATTAAGTTGAACCATTTTAAAATTAAAAATTAAACATATTTATTTCTATTTTTAAGTTTATAAAATTAGAAATAGTAGTAAATTGGATCTAGTTTTTTATGTTTATAATTTATCCACCTATATTTATTTCAAAACAGTATAAATTTTATGTTATATTAAAATAGTATAAATTTTAATTACAAAAATAGTTAATTTGACTAAAAAAAAGTCAATCTAAATCAGTTTTTGAAAAACCAAGAGAGTATTAGATAATAAATCTAAAGATTAATTGTTATTAAAATTAATTATATCTAGATATGTCAATGAGTAACATGTTAATATGTGTTATCACTACTACAAAACAGTAAATAGATAACGCGTAAAAAACGTTGTGGTTTCTATTAGAAAAATGTCGTGGTTAAGGGTGTCATTTATTTGACACCCTTATACAACGTTTTTAAAACGTTGTAGTTAGACACATTATACAACGTTTTTTTCTTAAAAAACGTTGTACATTTATTTTTCATAAATTAGTAGATGCTTGAAAACGTTGTAGATGGCATGATTCCAAAACGTTTTTTGGCTTAAAATGTTGTAATTTGATACATCAGACAATGTTTAAACACATTTATACAACGTTTAGAATGTGTCATCTATTTAAAGCCAAAATGTATCAAACATTCAAAATATACCAATTACAAATAATATTACTATACATACATCTCAAATTCAAAATATACCAAATACGAAGAATATTAATACCATACAATACGTTTACATCCCAATAATACCAAACTATCCATACATCTCAAATTCACATTTCAATATAATTACTATCCATACATCCAAAGAATGATATGGTTCAGAAAATTTTCAAAATAAGGAGGATAGATGGTACGTAGCAAAAAAATTGTGCATACTCTATAGTTTTTGGAGGACAAGTTATTGGCAGTGAAGCTGGAAACAAGGAGACTAAACCCCTTACAACTTCATGCATTGTGGGTCGCTCAGAAAGGTTTCTCTTTGTGCACAACAAGGCAAGTTGAAAGGTCTTTCTAACGTGGGATATATCCATGCATGTAACAGAAACCTCAGGATCCACAACCTCCATCACTGTATTATCATCCGCCTTTGACAATATCTGAAAAGCATGAAACCAAGTTGCAAGCACTTTCACTGATTAGTACATAGCCTATCAACTTCAATTAAACCTTAAAAACAAACTTTATCTATTGTAACTAATCAGATATTAAAGGAGGAAAATAACATTACAACTATATGAGACGATACCAGCTGATGCAAATTAGCTTCATTGTCCACAACCTTCTTTCTTGTTAGAAATAAACAATCTATTAAATTAAAGTCTAAAATAATGGAGCTTAGGGTCACAATAACCTTCTCAAATAAGCAAGGAAGAAAAACCGCAGCTTTCGACTCGATCATAATGTATCCTTCAGTCTTCAACATGTCAAAAAGTTCAAGAAGAAATTCCAGCACCTATTATAAAATTTTCAATTCAAAAGAAGATTTAAATGTGATCAATCACATTTTAAGTCACCAAAAATAGGACAAGTAAAAAAGAGCAACAACGTATGATACATTTAAAAGGCATGACGTATTGAATTCAAACCAGTGGAAAAATACTCAACTCCAAGGAATGTGTACGTTCTAAGATTTAAAAAGAGTGCTCACCATCGGTAAAATAAAGAACGATTGCCATGATAAGTAAGCCGATCCCCATGGATATCCATTGTTTGAGCCTCTCAGCATGCCCTTGTAGAACACTCTCATTTTCATCATTTTTATTGAATTGCATGTTTAAAACAAACTTTTCTCAGGTTTTTATTGACTAGGATATTTAACCTTGAAATGGATCGAGACATGTCCATAATATTTGCTGATGGTGCCAGAAAGAATAGCTGAAATTGAACTAAACAAAAACAATAACTGAATCGTTTTAGGATCAAAACCAATTTTCATTTTGGAAAATAAAAGGTGTTGTGCTTTTATAAAAGGAAGTCTCAAATACCTCAACAAGCCTTCATGTTCAAATAGAGCACGACACCAACTTGGAGCGTCCTTGCGCAGAGGACCAGCACTCGGAGAACTAAAAGTGCAAGCCTATGAAGTTTTTCAAGGAAAAAACAATGAGTAATTCATCATTAATAAGAACCGGACATCAAGTAGTACTCAAATTACCTCAGTTATGACTAATTGCCTTTAAGCGACTCCAAACAAGTCCAGAGTAGAGATGACTGATGCCCCAGACACCAAACTCATAGTTGATTATTTCCATCAGCCCTAACACCGCCGCTGCCAGCTCCGATTATAAAGAGGTCAAACTAGTAGTTGATTATTTCCATCAGCCCTAACACCGCCGCTGCCAGCGCTGATTGTGAAGAGGTCAAAATCATACTGGCGAGGCTCAGCGCCATTGTTGGACTCGGCTCGAGTATTGAAACTACGGGTGAAGCTACTAGAACTAGCACTAGAATCGTGGTGAAGTTTAGGGTTTTGGGAGAGTATCGTTCGGAAGTAGTGCTGTTAGCGATTGAGGAAGAAAAAGAGGCATGGGCGGTGTATTTATGGTCGTGGTGGTGGAGTTTGTTAGGGCAGTTGTTGCCGTAGACGAAAAAGTTGCAGCAAAGAGAGTTCTGTAGTGGAGGTGCCGGATTAGTAAGTGGAGGAGGAGGTGATGGCAGATGGTGAGGGGGGAAAATTCTTGATAGAATGAGGAGCCTCTCTCTCTCTCTCTAAACCCTCGAGGATGCACTCCAGTCACGTTTTTTTAATTTTAAGTTTTCACTTGAGCGCGTTTTTTGCTTCGTGTTTTTTATATAGATAACGTTTTTTTTAAAAAACGTTATCTAGTTAAAACTAAAAAAATGCCCTTTTAAATAGATAACGTTTTTTTCATATATATCTACAACGTTTTGTTAAAAAACGTTGTGAAAATAAATATCACAACATTTTTTTATAAAATTATTGTGATTTAAGTGTAGTCTATTTACTACTTTGTACTGGTGTATAAAAAAGAGTAATGTTAGGTGTCTCAAATTTTTTATTTTAAAAAGTGTCTCAAATAATGAGTAACAATTACATAGGTTAGGTACGTCTCTTGTAATAGACTATGTCATAATATACATTTTGTCTAATTCTATATTGAAAGTAGTATGCATACAAGCCAATCATGTATGATGATAAAGCATTTACTTTGTAATCAATCTTATTTATTTATTAGTAAAAGAATTATTTATTAAAGGCATTTATTATCTACATAGTGCTGTTTTAATAATATGTGATAAACCCATAGTTTTCAGCAATACTTTTAGAATCGTGATGAGATCATGCTAATGAGATCTAAATTCTTAGATAGCTTAAAACTAAAATGTTCTCAATCAATGGATTACTAAAAAGGAGATTAGTGAATCCGGAGAGATTAATACATACGTTACTTGCTAATTAGATGAAAATGATTGATCTCATGATCATTTGTGTGGAGACACTAAAGCAAGTATGTAGGTGCTTATTGGAGAATAAGTTCACTAAACATGACTCGCTAAGGAATACACAATGGAGTTTTACTTGTCTGTCAATAGGAATTCTTGTAGTGATAGTAGTACAAATGATCCTTAGACTTGAGATCATTATAGTACCTTATATATAATGAATTACACTTTGACTTCTTTCTTAAGACTCTTTGGGTATATCAAAGGGTATGATTGGGTGTAATAAGTTATATATAAAGATAATGAATGATCAATAAAGAATCTACCACTTCTAGTAAAAGAAGAGAAATTTCCTATGTGATTCGATGAGTAGACTATATGAAACAAATCACTATCACATACTCTTCATAATTTAATCTTACTTTTCTTGGACAATGAGTAGACTATATGAAACAAATCACTATTTGAGCATGGCTATGCATTTCATAGTCCTACTCAATCAAGAGGCCTATGGATAACACCCTTAATATATAGGAGGGTTAAATTTCATCTTGATCACTCATATTCCTCACACGATTCATGATGTACCCAATAATCACTTTTATTGTCCACCCTATTAAAGGTGACCTTTGATGATATCAAAGTACATAAATTCCCGTGTAGTAATATAGTGATTTCAGGTCGGAGGATCATTACATTATTGTCACTATGAGAATCGCTAATGACACTTTGCATAATGCTCCACGTAGAATTCTCATGGTGGGTCTGTCCAGTACATCGTTCTCTAACATGTACCTATGCATTTACTTAATATCTCATATATTTATGACCAATGAGATTTGGTCATCAGTCAATCCACATACTAGTCTTAATGTATCATTGTTGTCCCATCAACAATGATACTCGACTAGGGACATTTAAGAGCAATGATACTAATTGTAATTATATAATCTCATGTTCAAGTCACATACTTGAAACTATATAATTTGTATCACTATTCTAAGGAATTTTAGTATGTTAACATTTATATAACGCAGCAAATAAAACCATAATAAAATCATTCATTTATTCAATTAAATATAATATCAAAATGCTAAGCAATTATATCAAATAATTGGCCTCTAGAGCGTAAACTCTAACAAAAACTTCCAGCCTATTAGACCATACATCAACAAAAGTATAGCCTATACAAAATAGCAGGAGCAGTAGAGGAGTCCTAACCTTAGAGCAGCAGCCCAGGGCATTAAACCCCACCCAAGCAGTATGATGCAATATATCCAGATTACCCCAAGAGAAGCCCAAATCCATAGCCACCCCACACAGAAGCACATAACAAAAAGTAGTAAATAAAGCGCCCCCATCACCATCAGGAATGTGGCAATAGTAATCATAATCATAGAGAGGAATAACAACCATTTCATTGGATAAACTTTGCTAACAAATTTACAGCTAGTGCATGAGAGGCTACTAAAACAAATCAACCCAACAGAAGGATACTCACCCCATAAAGAGAGATAACAAGCATTTCGATGCTAGAAAATTTACTAACAAAGCAGAAATTACAAACCAAATGAGAAAACTTTGCTTTAACTTTTTAAAATTTAACATAAGAATGCAGCCTACATTTCACCAGATTTAGGGTGTTTTGCACAATGGTCCTGGCTGGGATGGAGAGATTTTCATGTTGTCTAGAGTTACGCTCGCACCATAAATTGTAAACTACCGCACCATAAGTTTCTTCTAGCTTCTCCTATAAGCTTCTTCTAGCTTCTCTTATACATAATCATTGTTGGGTAAAATCTAATTACACATAACACGCAAGTATACGTGGTCAAAAAGTAATAAAGTGAAAGTAGAGTATCGTTCCCATGAGGAATTATTTAATAAAAATCACCCAAATACTAACCCGTAACCAAACCAATCTTATTTAAATGAATGAATTTCAAATTATATAAACTAAATTATTTAATTACACTAATTTTAATTACCACTAATTAAAAATCAGATTACAGAAATTTAAAATCACAACTTCACTTATTGCTTCATTTAAGTTAACACATTTCTCATAAATTATTTTCTATCCTGAATTGTTAATTAAGAACAGAAAAGTAGATAAAATCACCTCTCGATGCATAATACCCATACTCACTTAAATCCATAGATGATAGAATTAAGCATGACACCATAATTAACTAATCCACTATATCTCTATGTGAATTACAATTAAAAAGGATTTAAAGCACAAGTTCTCTATAAGATTACATATGGCGTAAAGGCATATATCTATCCTAAACACGAATCATGAATTCCATCTTTGCAGAAATCACAAACACATCCTATCATGATTAGATCTAAACATATACTTCATCTCTCGAGTTCATATAGTTTATCACGGTAATTTATGGCCAATCAATTAAACAATTAAGTCCAAATCATAATAGACAATCCTCACGATAGAACATAATAATTGATAGCGGAGCATATTAAAATAAACTACACGATAAGATCCATTGTAATCTAAAACAAAGAATTATTTCATTGAATTAAAACTAAGAATCCACACTTGAATACACATTAAAAGATAAGAAAAGAATTATAGTGAAGAGTAAATCTGTTGTCAACAAATCTCTATCTTTCTAAAGCTGATGCTCTTGATCTTGAATGGTCTTCAAGTTGCTTCAATCTCTACATCTCATTAGAACTAGGGTTTTGATCCTAATCTACTATAATCTAATCTAATGGAATCCTTCAAAAAATAGCCTCCCAATCCAAGTTAAAATCAAGTATTTATAGTTCTAATGGACACCCTAGCAAGTTAGGCAACCAAGAATCCTATTCTATCTCAAAATTGGACATCAAATAACCCAATTTAACTCTCCCCCCCGCCGATCGGCGCACCCCAGGCTGTTCTTAGGCCATTTTGGGCACACCCCGCGCTACAGTAGCAGAGAAACTGGTGGCCCGACGCTCCCCACGCCGTTTCTGGTGCGACCCGCGCTACTCTATTTTCTACTGCGATGTCCTTTGGTAAAACATGCATAACTTTTGATCCGCTAGGAGTTACAGGGCCTGCCACCTATCAAATCGAAGATATCGACGAGATCTAAAACTTTTATTCTTTTAGAATTGACATATTCTGGCTGGATCAAGATTAAAATTGGGCTTGAAGTAGATGGTATGTAAATTGCAAGCAGGACAACTTTGAGCTTTAATCTTTGTTGATAAAAAGGTCATAAATCTCGCATCCGAACTCCGATTGGGATGATTCAAGATGTTTTAGAAAGCTAAGAAGTAGATATACAATAAAATCTAAGTTCCAAGCCAAGAACATGCATCTAACTTGGTGTTAAAAGCCCTACAATCTTCCCTTCTTGCACTTATTTGCATATTTTAGTCCAAAAGATGTCCAAATTGGTTTTCCTTGTTTCTTCATGCCAATGTTATGTCATAGCCTATAAAATAACATAACATGTATGAAATGCACACACCATGCATGCAAAGTAACTACAAAACATAGGTTTAAGCAACTAATTCAAGTAATAGATACCAGATAAGTAGGTATAAAACCTACTTATCAATTATGTAATCCATAAACTAGGTCATTAATCGACCTAAAAACACATAACATAAATAATATTCATAAAAATTCATTTTATTAAATATTCACCTTAAAACCTATTACAAGGTCATCCGATTGTTAGGTTTGTAATATTCATGAACGCAATCAAATTGCACAAAGTAAGCGAAAATGTGATAAAATAGAGTTTTAAAATTTTATAAACCATATATCCGGAACATCCTTTATGCATAATTATTAATTAAACGAAAATATGAAGAACACAAATTATACCTTAGCTTCCTCAAGTACAAGTTCACCTTTAATCTTTTTCGCGTTCAACTTGAATCCATCGGGTTTGATTCCTTCTTTTGATCAACGTTAGCCACCCAAGTGTTTGGCCTCTAGAGGTGATCCACCAAGGAAGAAGAAAGATTCAAGAAGATGTGTATTTGACAAAACCCTAGTTTTTCTATCTCTCACAGAAAAGGGTGTACTCTTCCAGCTATTAGAATTACGTATTTACGTGTATTGTGAAAGTGTCAACCAACCTCACTCATAATAAGACTCCTTTTATTTATAGATGTGGGCAACCCTCCTTAACAAATTAAGGAATTAGGTTTTATTTTAATTAATTAAACTCATTTAATTAATTAGGCTCCTAATCTTATTAGGAATAATTAATTAAACTCTTTTAATTAATTAGCCTCTTAATCTCATTAGGATATATGAGAGTACTTTTATTAATTAATTTCCAAACTCCTATAGAAATTAAATAATAATAATAGTAATAATAATAATAAGACTCCTTTTATTAATTTATATTTAATATTTCCAAAATATTAAATAATAAATATTAAGCTATTTAATTTATTCCATTACCGTAGATTAAATTAAATATACTTAACTTATTATTACGATTATGCCATTTGCTTCTTAAATAATTATTCTTCCTTTTATGGTGTGATCCTTTAGGTTCTCTATATTAAACCGGTTGTGAATAAATCAATTAGAACAATTCTAATCTTATTTAAATAAATAAATTAAACTATTAATTTATTTAAATAAATAATATTTATTCTACAATAGGGATAAGCCTCCCTAGCGATTAATGATTTTTCAGATAATATAGATTTTAACATTAATCATAAAAGAACATTTGAGTAAATAGTTACCATACAATTCAATCCTTCCACCATACATTGTCCTAATTAAATATAAGACATGAAATTACTGTCAAGGCTTATTTTATTTAATTATATGTATTTCGACTCTTAAATGCACAACTCCAAATAATACAAATTAGAAACTCCTTTCTAATTTCATTCTGCCTTGGCCAATGAATACTGGGTTGTCATTTATCGAATCACATAGGACATTTCTCTTCTTTTACTAGAAGCGATAGATTCTTTATTGATCATACATTATCTCTATGTACGACTTATTATACCCAAACATACCCTTTAATATACCCTAAGGGTCTTAAAGAATAAGTCAAAGTATAATTCATTATACACAAGATCCTATGATGATCTCAAGCCCAAGAATCACTAGTACTACTACCACTTCAGGAATTCTTATTGACAGACAAGTAAAACTCCATAAGGTATTCCTTAGCGAGCCACGTTCAGTGAACTTATTCTCTAATAAGCACCTACATACTTGCTTTAGTGTCTCCACACAAATGATCATGAGATCAATCATCTTCATCCAATGAGCAAGCAACGTATGTACCAATCAATCCGGATTCACTAATCCCCAATTTAGTAATCCAATGATTGGGAACTATTTTAGTTTTAACCTTTCTAAGAATTTAGATCTCATTAGAATGATCATCATTACTATTCTAAAAGTATTGCTTAAAACTATGGGTTTATCACATATTATAAAGCAGCATCATGTAGTTAATGGATATGTAATGTTGTTCTTGAGAGTCCACTATCTCTATTGTGATTTCCCATCTTTTAATGATTCCTATAATCAAATGAAAGTGCCACAACACATGTTTAGATCCAAGATGAGACTTAGGAACTATTCCTAGTTCTGTAATGAACTTTTTATCCAAACAATCAACTTGAAGCTTCATTTATAGATATATACTTTGTCTTTATCACTAAACCAACAACTCTTTGCTGTTTGAAACTTTTCTAATTCACTGCACCACCGTTCAAGGTAACCCTTTATCTTATAGTGGATTTTTCTGTCGTCTTGGTCTGTCTAAAAAAACTTGAGTCTGTTAAGCCATCTAGTTTTAATTTAGACCCACCATAAATTTTAATCACATCCTTAGTGTCGATTAAGTAATTTAAGATGTTTTTCACTTGTGACGCCCCCAAAATTAGGTATACATCACCCATATTGGGTCGTCAGATACATAGTACAGAATACAAATACAACTGATTAATACAATTGTCGTGTACAATACGACAAAACATAAACTGTGAGTTTGAATACAAATATTATTTTCTAGAGAGTATTCATAGTCAAAAGGAGTCCTCATTACATTTATTAACACACCATTACATAGAATAGTGAGGACTACTAACTAATACTATCATTCGGACCATCACTCCGTTCCCCGACTTGCCCCAGCTACGTTCTCATTTCCTGAAGAGAACAGTGAAAGAAAGGGTGAGCTCAACTAGCCCAGTAAGAAATATTATGACTAAGATAATGCAGAATAAATTATCATTAGCCTTCAACAATATTAAACTGATAAAATATAATAGACATCAAGTTTAACTGTAGCGGAACAAGCAATCCATTAAAAGAGTCAAGTAGAAAATAAACTCTACTATCTTTTATGATTTAAAAAGTTTTTCAACACTGTGATCGCTGGGACTCAGCTTAATAAAATAATCCACATCATCGAATCACCCCTGCACTACGGCCAAGGATATTCGTATATTCATTAATGGTCATGATCATGCCAACAACTGTCCATCAATGCACTACGGGCCAATGAGGACTTTTACCACATCATTTGTAACATTACGGTCATGATTATACCGAATAATCCCTGGTCATAATCATATCAAGTCCATCTATGTACTACAGGCCACAGATGACTTTCAACATTTTATAAACATGAGGATGATGACAATGATATAAGAATTCAATAAAACAAGTTCAAGAATTAATTTATCCAGGAATTAACAACGTCCAAATTGTCAACATGATACGGCTTTGTGGAGTAAAATTCAAGAATGATCAGGAGAATATTTTCATGAATAGATACTAGATGAAGCCCAAATATCAAGGATATTCCACTAATTTCATGGAGTATAGAAGTCAAAGTTTTAATCAGCTGAGTATAATAAATAATGGAATAACAAAAGAAATCACCATGCATGCGATAGACCGCACAGACAGGTTATTCTTAACAGAATAATAATAATGGAACCAGGTCCGGCGTAAACGCACAGACAGGATATTCCGACAGAATAATAAATAATGGAACCAGGTCTGGTGTAAAACACACAGACAGGATGTTCCAACAGAATAATAATAAAAACGGAACCAGGTCCGGTGTAAAACACACAGACAAGATGTTCCAACAGAATAATAAACGGAACCAGGTCCGGTGTAAAACACACAGACATGATGTTCTAACAGAATAATAGAAGAATGTCACCAAGTATAAGGTAGACCGCGTATACTGGTTATTCCAACAGAATAATAACGAATGGAATAACAGAAGTTCTCTTCATGAATATAAAAGAAATAATATTCCCTACCTTAAAAGAACTGGATATTGGAAAAGTGATGTAGCAGAATACTTTTATTCTCTCTCTCTCTCTCTTATTCTCTCTATACTTTCTCTCTCTATAGCTTGAATGAATTCGTGAAAAATAATGAAGCCCTAGGCCTCTATTTATAGAAAAACTGAGGGTGGCTCTTGGTCTTAACGAAGGGTCAAATGACTCTTGGTCTTAACGAAGGGTCAAATGACTCTTGGTAATATTGAAGGGACAACTACTATTGACGAAAGTAATTATTATTGACCAAGGTAAATACTATTGACCAAGGTAAATACTATTGACGAAGGTAATTACTATTGACCAAGATAAATACTATTGACCAAGGTAAATACTATTGACGAAGGTAATTACTATTGACCAAGGTAAATACTATTGACGACGGTAATTACTATTGACGACGGTAATTACTATTGACGACGGTAATTACTATTGACGACGGTAATTACTATTGACGAAGAGACTCTTAGATGATGACATATGGCCCCCCATAAAATAACCAAACTTACCACAACGTCTCAATAATATAACATATTATACAGATGATACTATGACAATAATTTAAAAGATATGATGCAGCAATTACTGTAGCAATAATTGAGTATAGCTGAGTGACTTCTCACGTAAGCATCAAATATCAATACAGTGTGCTACTATGCAACCACGCGTATTACTGTACTTTTACTACCGAGTAGTTCAACAGTTTTAACGATTTTAACGGCAACACCTCAGCTGTTATTTTTATAGAAAGATAATTCTGTCATTTTCTCAATCCGACAATAATTCCGTTGTGGGGTCCACCAATGATTGTGCCGTCGTACGAATATTTTCCGACAAAAAGAATATTCCCCGACCAAACGAATATTTTATAACAACTTGCTTACTTTGTAAAATTTATAAATATTACCCACAACTATAACATTATATCAAATTAACTCCATAATATTCAAAAATGATATTTATAGAAAATTCATCTTTATTTATAAAAGTTGGGGTCTTACATCACTGTCTTACAGTGATCTTCTCTAGAATATGACCAATCATCATCGGTCTCGTATATTTCATTGTATACATGATTGTCACTCATGCGATCTCTCTTTTTAGGAGTCTATGGGGACTATTAAGAGAGATACACTCCATAACTCATCAACATGAGACATCTCTTGGAGTTTGACATGCTAAACGACTTTAGCATCAAATGAATATACGTTCCTTGGGTTAAGTCGAGCATCCTCTTAAATCTATCTATATAGATTTGTATCCCCAATTAAGATACTCTTCCCAAATCATTCATGGAGAAATATTTAGACAACTTTATCTTTAATAATTGTAGCATTAGTATGTCATTCCTTATCCTTAGTATATCAATATATAATACTATGAATGTCACGATGCTCCCACTGACCCTTTTGTACACACTAGGTTCATTCTTGTTTTTGATAAAATCAAACTCTTTTGATTGTCTCATCAAAACGAATGTTCCATTTTTGAGAAGCTTGCTTCAATCTATTTCTCTGAGTGTCTACAACTCTTACCTCATCGTATGTAACTGGATCTTCATCTTCTATGATGCGTACCTCATCATCATCATTTATGATGAATCCATACCTCCCAAGTATCTTCGGTACTATTCCAGATTTATGATTCGGTTTTGGTACAATAGGTTTATCTATAAGTTCCTTTTATTTGACTTATAGTATTTTATGGTTCTTGAACTCTTTAAGATTCTATTATCCTCCCACTAGCCCCTTCAATGAGAAACACCTTTATCTTAGAAGGCAGCGTGTTTCGCAACAAACACCCTTTGCTAAGTAGGATTATAGAATATATACCCTAAACTTACTTTAGGATGTCCCACAAATCTGTACTTGCCAAATCTTGTCCCAAGCTTATCCTTTGAAACCTTTTCACATAAGCTGGACAACCCCTTACCTTAGCATACTTAAGATTAGGAATCCTCCTGTCCATAACTCTTATAGAGTCCTGGGGTCGGATTTTGAGGTTACCTTTTCGTAGATATGTAGCCATTTCTAAGATATTATCCTAGAAGGATACTGGAATGTCGGTAAAATCATTATAGACTACACCATGTCCAACAAGGTATGATTTTTCTTTTTAGGTACATCAATCAATTATTGAGTATCAGGAGGCGTCCATTGTGAGAAAACCATTTAAGATGATCTAGAAACTTACTGCACAAGATTCATTCCTCGATCTAATCAAAGAATCTTAATACTTTGCCAATTTATTTCACTTCTGAATTCTTTGAATCTTTCAAATAATTCACATTTGTATTTTAGCAAATACATACATTCAATTCCTTGAATGATCATCTCCTTTTTCTATACTAGTTTGTTCAATATGCAAAATTATTTTCACCTAAGTCATGTATACAAAATCCATTAAGTGATATTTTAGTTCTATACAAAACATTATTATTATAAATAGAACAACAATTGTTCTTAAATATAATGCCAAAGATTTCATTGTCCAACAACAAAATGAAAATAATATTTCTAACGAGAACTGGAATACAATAACAACTTATTGATTTAATAGATTTACTCATAGGCAATGCTAAACTATAAGTTTCTATGACTAATGCAGCAACCTTTGCTTCATTTCCCACACATAGGATTACTTATCTTTGTTTAGCTTTCTACTTCTGCTTGGCCCCTTCATAAATCAATATTTATGATAACCAAAGTCGGTATCCAATACCCAAGTAGAACCTTGACTTAAAGAAAAATTTATTTTAAATCATGAACAAAATTGTATTTGTAACCGAAACTTCACTAAGCTTCTTCTGGTTATCCTCTACAAGATGCTTCTTGCAGTATCTTTCCGGTGTCCAGGCTTATTGCAGTGGAAGCAAACTCCTTTGTTATCCGTATCAGTTTTGTTCTTATTATCCTTTACTTTTACCTTTCTATTTACCTTATTTGAATCGTTCTTCTTTTCAGAAGATCCTTTGGCCCCTACCAGTAAGACATGGTCTTTCTTGGTTGGAAAGTGACTCTCAACATTTTTCAACATGTTTAGCAAATCAGCGAGGCTGATATCTAGCTTGTTCATATGAAAAATTCACAATAATTGTGAAAGGTGTTCGGGAGTGAGTGCAACATCAAATCTTGGCTCAACTTTCCATCCATAACAAAACATGTTGTCCTAATTGTTCAATCAAATTGATCATGTTCAGGACATGTGTCTGTACTGTAGTGTCGTTGGTCATTCTAGATCGGAAGAGCTCCTTAGATATCTGATATCTATTAGTCCTACTTTTCTCACCATCAACTACTTGATGTGGAGGAGTATAGTAGGAGCATCGATAGTTTCATGCTGACGTTGAAGCTCATTACTCATGGATGCGAGCATGATGCATTGAGCCAACTGTGCATCATCTTTCCACTTTCTAAAAGTAGCAATCTCTTCCTCAGAGGCATTGTCTGCAACCATTGTATGGATAGGCGTATTAAGGACATAAAATAGCTTTTCAGCCGTGAGAACTATTCTCAAATTCCTTAACCAATCTGAGTAATTCGGTCCGGTTAATTAACATCTAATATGTTTCGCAGTGATAGTAATTTAGACATTATAAAATTCTGTAAATGACTTTGTTCTTAACAACATTTTAGCATACATTCTTTTATTAATTACCAAAATAATTTAGACCTTGTTTTAAATTAGTATCTCCCACTATTTTCTTTAAACTATATTACCCTCAATTTATATAGTTCGACGATATCTAATTAAAGATATGCTAGTGAGAATAAGGATCTCATTTTAAATGTATATAGCCTTGTGTGTATACAACAAACTATATATAAATAAATAGGTAGACAACTCTTGTCAATTACATCAACTATGCAACTACTTGCATTTTGCCTCTAATATCATAACGGTCAAGTGTGTGCACATCTGAACTAAAATGATCTAAGTTAAGTCATAACTAGCACTCCATATATTGAAAAGAAAAATACTGTCCTTGTGTGTGCACAACAAAACAACATTGTTCAGTCTATTATAAGCATTAAATGTGATAAAACAACATCTTAAATATTTAATACTTGCTTTGTGTGTGCACAACAAACTCATATTAAATATTTAATACTCTATTGTTTTACCATGCTAGAATAAGACGTTCGATATTCCAAATATCTTTGAACGTTACAACTTAATATAAAATATTTGAGGGATTTGTTATTAATTTGTCTCATCTTGTTTAGCGCGCATGCACACACACACACACAAATATATATATATATATATATATATATATATATATATATATATATATCATTTAATGAGAAAATTTAGTTAGCATAAAATCTAATTTTGATTCAAAATAAACTCCTTTATTTTAATCCAAATTTAAATAAAAATAAACATCTTTTATTTTAATTTATCCAATTTTGAATAAAATAAACAATTTTATTTCAATAAAAATCTTTAATCAAAATAAACTAATTTATTTTAATTAATTATCGAATCCAATTCCAAGTAAAAAAATAAAAGAAAAAAATTATTTATTAAAAAAAATACGGATTCTCTTTCTTATTCACAAATAAACTCTTTTATTTTGAATAATATGTAATCTTATTCCATATCTTAATACACTCCTTTATTTAAGAAAATACGGATTCTCTTTCCTATTTACAAATAAACTCCTTTATTTTGAATAATATGAAATTTTATTTCATATCTAAATAAACTCCTTTATTTAAGGAAACATGAAATCCAATTTCAACTCCAATTAGTTATCATGGAATCAAATTCCAACTCTAATTAGTTAGCATAAAATCCAATTTTAAAATTAAAATAAACTTTTTATTTTAAGATTAAAATAAACTTTTATTTTAGTTATAAATTTTTTATAATATATATATATATATATATATATATATATATATATATATATATATATATATATATATACAAACGGAAGTTACAAGATGCGAAAGGCGTTTTTTTTAAACCAAATTTTATACCAACAATTTATGCCCAATTAAATTATTCTAAACACATATCAATATACATATCAAATTAAAACAATTAATAACTCGCATAAAGGTTTGGCTCTGATACTACTGTTAGGTTTGTAATATTCATGAACGCAATCAAATTGCACAAAGTAAGTGGAAACGTGATAAAATAGAGTTTTAAAATTTTACAAACCATATACCCGAATCATCCTTTATGCACAATTATTAATTAAATGAAAATATGAAGAATAAGAATTATACCCTTGAAGATTTGAGCTTCCTCAGGTACAAGTTCACCTCCAATCATTTTCGCGTTCAACTTGAATCCACCGGGTTTGATTCATTCCTTTGATCAACGTTAGCCACCCAAGTGTTTGGCCTCCAGATGTGATCCACCAAGGAAGAAGAAAGATTCAAGAAGATGTGTATTTGGCAAAACCTTAATTTTTCTATCTCTCATAGAAAAGGGTGTACTCTCCCAACTATTGAAATTACGTATTCACGTGTATTGTGAAAGTGTCAACCAATCTCACCCATAATAAGACTCCTCTTATTTATAGATGTGGGCAACCCTCCTTAACAAACTAAGAAATTAGATTTTATTTTCATTAATTAAACTTCTTTAATTAATTAGGCTCCTAATCTTATTAGGAGTAATTAATTAAACTCTTTTAATTAATTAGCCTCCTAATCTCATTAGGATATATGAGAGTACTTTTATTAATTAATTCCCAAACTCCTTTAGAAATTAAATAATAATAATAATAGTAATAATAATAATAAGACTCCTCTTATTAATTTATATTTAATATTTTCAAAATATTAAATAATATATATTAAGCTATTTAATTTATTTTATCACCATAGATTTAATTAAATATACTTAACTTATTATTACGATTATGCTATTTGCTTCTCAAATAATTATTCTTCCTTTTATGGTGTGACCATTTAGGTTCTCCATATTAAACCGGTTGTGAATAAATCAATTAGAATAATTCTAATCTTATTTAAATAAATAAATTAAACTATTAATTTATTTAAATAAATAATATTTATTCTACAATAGGGATAAGCCTCCCTAGCGATTAACGACTTTCCAGATAATATAGATTTCAACATTAATCATAAAAGAACATCTGAGTAAATAGTTACCGCACAATTCAATCCTTCCACCATACAATGTCCCAATTAAATATAAGACATGTAATTACTGCCAAGTTTTATTTTATTTAACTATATATATTTTGACTCTTAAATGTACAACTCCAAATAATGCAAATTAGAAACTCCTTTCTAATTTTATTTTGCCTTGGCCAAGGACTACTGGGTTGTCATTTATCGAATCACATAGGACATTTCTCTTCTTTTACTAGAAGCGATAGATTTTTTATTGGTCATACATTATCTCCATGTACGACTTATATATTATATCCAAGCATACCCTTTGATATACTCTAAGGGTCTTAAGGAATAAGTCAAAGTATACTTCATCATACACGAGATACTATGATGATCTCAAGTCCAAGGATCACTTGTACTACTATCACTATATGAATTACTATTGACGGGCAAGTAAAACTCCATTAGGTATTCCTTAGCGAGCCACGTTCAGTGAACTTATTCTCTAATAAGAACCTACATACTTGCTTTAGTGTCTCCATATAAATGATCATGAGATCAATCATCCTCATCCAATGAGCAAGCAACGTATGTACCAATCTATCCGAATTCTCTAATCCCCAATTTAGTAATCCAACGATTGGGAACTATTTTAGTTTTAAGCTTTCTAAGAATTTAGATCTTGTTAGAATGATCATAATCACTATTCTAAAAGCATTGCTTAAAACTATAGATTTATCACATATTATAAAGCAGCATCATGTAGATAATTAAAAGCCATTAATAAATTAATACTTTTTATTAATAAATGAATAAGATTGTTACAAAGTATATACTTTATCATCAAATATGATTGACTTGTGTGCATACTACTTTCACCAATTTCTCTAGTCGTCACATTCATCCCCTTTATAAGGATTCCATCCCCAGAATCACTATTACAAAACTACATCAACATATAAATGATTTCTTTTACAAACTATATCAAATGTATTATCCTACTTATAAATAAATTTAGCGAGTGTTGATTTACCACTGCTCTTTCCCTTACTTATACTTCCTTCATTCGTCCATTTCTTTGGACAATTCTTTGCTTGGTGATCTGTGACACCCCCAAATCCGGGTATCTTTTAACCCGAAGATGGTTCTACACAGTACTACTAACTATACATTTATTTCATTGAAACGATATCAAAATGAGTGTATTAACTACATTCTTATTACAATCATAATAAATTCATTCCCAGGTTCTGAAATCGAATATATTCTTTATTATTCATAAGTGTAATATATACACACATACTAGTCTATTATAGGATATCTAATTATCTATCTTTGCTTTGCCTTTATATTTCTTAGAACCTTCAGTTCGTTCGGCCTTAGCTGCAATCATATAATTCAAGTAAGAAGTGAGCAAAACTAGCTCAGCAAGTCTAGCAATGTATAATATAAATACCACATCGAGAATCATATGATTATTCTTCAATAACTGAACAAATAGCTATGAAGCACTATGAAACATTGTATATCACTTTTCTTTCTTATAAACAATTCCGAAGCACCAATAGAAACTTAGGAATTCTGAGTAGGTCAAAGACCATGAACATTCTCTTTTGTTTTCATTCATGAAAAAGGACAACCCAACACTAAGACCGTAAGTTCGATATATCTTACAAGCACTTCTAGGTGATCAGCCTATAGTACTCTATGTTGATCAACATTCATCCGTTAAACGTATTCACGTTTAAGTTTTGGCAACCTCGCGTGCCCATCGAATAATCGATGTAAAATACATTTGTTTATTCATACTTAGGCTTACCTTGAATCCGTACCAAATAATTGACGTAGGATAGCGTTAACAATTCTATATTGAAAGATTTGTAAATAAATCAATCAATTCTTCAAGATTAGTCTAGCCGAGGTAAAACTGGCATCGACCCTTTCGTTAAAATAATTCATGCATACCATAACATGAATCACATAGAAAAATTGGCTAACATGAAGGTCAGACAAGCGTTAAGAAAACTTGCCTTCAAGCGTCTTCAATTAATATTCAACAGTTCTCAGTCTTTACTGTATCTACATAATATATTCACATAGCACACGGTAATTAGCTTCCAAACAATCTAATC
Organism: Panax notoginseng; assembly: GCA_016801055.1. Classification (NCBI taxonomy): domain Eukaryota; kingdom Viridiplantae; phylum Streptophyta; class Magnoliopsida; order Apiales; family Araliaceae; genus Panax; species Panax notoginseng. The sequence goes on along the minus strand of CM029021.1, from coordinate 67,091,007 downwards.
ATATTGTTTTTACCAACTTCTTTCTCTTCTATGTCTTAACCGAATTTATTTCATTAATAAAACTCATTTCAAGTGTTTATTCGCCCTTATGGCTTATTATCGTTTATCGTTTCATTACTTACAATCTACGTTTAATTTCTAAGGTCATCATGATATATGATATAGGAATGATCTTAGCATGTACATTTCATACATACACTTGCCCCATAATGGTCTTACAATCATTTGGGTTCAAAACCCTAACTAGTTCAATATTTCCCCTGGCTCGACGCTACAACGCCGGCCTTATGCCTACCATTGGTGCTGCGGCGCCATGCTTCAGTACCTAACTCTCTGTCGCGGCGTTGCGGCGCAAGACTTATACTTATCATTGGCACTATGGCGCCATACTTCAATAGCTAATGCCTCTACCCGGTGCTGCGGCGCGGGATTTAAAGGTTGGGGTCGAGCTGCGGCGCCGACCCTGAGCCTCAGATAGTCATGACAGTTTTCTTATTCTGTGAGATTCCCGGGCTCGTTACTTATTCGTTTTACATCCGAATTGGCTCGTTCAAATGCCATTAGCTCATAAATCACATACTCTATGATTTCATTAGAAAATATTTTATTTTCGAATCTTTTAACATGGAATTCACCGATTAGTTCATTATTGAGCGTTCGTTTAACGATCGTGAGCGTTCATAGCTCGTTTCTTCGTTCTAAGTCAGAATTCGACGATTCTTGAGTCCACGACTGTGACGACCCCAAAATAGGTCCATTCCATCCAACCCATTCTGAGTCGCCAAATACACGGTACAGAAAATAACTACAATTTTATTACAACAATTATCGTACAAAATACAACAACACATACGCTGTGAGTTTGGATACAAATATATATTAAATGTGACACTGGACACCATCATGTGTCAGCACCTCACAAAGGTACCTTACATAATGGTATAGTCAAAAATTGTTTTAAAAATTAAAATCTTTGGGAAGTGCTGAAGGAAACCTTTGTACATGGGAGGCCATGCTTTTAGGTTGTGATAGATATCATATGGCCACAGAATTATCCTTGGTTGACCCAATAGACCTCAAAGAAAAACGAGAAGATTACTATCATATTCTTCCCAATGGTGAGTCTTCTCTTGACATATCATTATCTCTACTGTCTTTAATTGAGAATTATACTTCAAACAAACACCAAGATTATATAGGTAGTGCTCATATATATACTCAGCAAGTGGATGAGCACATCTCTATCTTATGATGACACGAGGTTGTATGTCATTAGACATCTTGTATGATAGTGGCAAACCACCCTTCCAACGTTGGGTACACGTTACCCTATTGGATTCACCAAATAAAACTACTAAATGAACTTTTCTATACTGCTTCGGGAGAACATCCACAGCTAGAGACCACCGTTCTATTTCCCCGTTACCCTCGCTCAACCCAGCTACACTCTTATTACCTGAAAGGAATTGTGAAGCAAAAGGGTGAGCACAACTAGCTCAGTAAAGTATATCATGACTAAAAATAATTAAATTATCAATAGCCTTCATCAATAATAAATCAGAGATTTAGAACATATGGTAAATGATAAAAATTTCAACCATAGTTGCAGCGGAACGAGCAATCCATTAGAAGAGTCAAATAGACTATAAAGTCTATTATCTACTCCATGTTAAAAATCCACCAACAATGTTTTATCCCTGTAACATCAATCAACAATTCTGGTCCACAATCATATGAATAACTCATAATCATAACTGTAGTTCTAAATTCCTCTTCTCATCCAGGACGAAGATAATTTTCATCACCTATCTTTACCTGAAACATCAAAGATCATAGTTACACCAAATCACATTTCCTGTTCATAATCATACTAATACTTCATCTTTGCACTACGGCCTAAGATATTCATTTGTATCACCAGTTGGTCATGTTCATCTCAACATCTGTTCATCTTTGTACTACTGGTCAAAGATATTCAACAACATGCCACCTTTGCACTACGGGCCAAAGATATTCATCAACAATTCATCTTTGCACTACAGGCCAAAGATATTTCTCAACAGTTCATATTTGCACTACAAGCCAAATATATTAATATCTCAAAGAAATATATAATCATTTCAGAATTTATATAAACAATAATTATAACCATGTTGATCAATTCACCTTTGCACTTAAGCTAAAGATATTCACTTATAAATTCAATGGTCATGATCATACCAGTCAACAATTCAACTTTGCACTACTGGCCAAAGAGAACCCATAGTCATGATCATACCAGAAATTTACCCATCTTTACACTCAAGTCAAAGAGAAATATTATCATTAGGGTTATAAAAATGTTTATATATGATAATAAAATCAATATAATCAACATATAGATTTAATCTCAAGAGTAATATTCATAAACCAACTATAATTTGGTCAGAAAAAGAGAATAGTAACTCGTGAATAGTAACTCGTGAATAGTAACTCGTAAATAGTAACTCATGAATAGTAAACTCGACACAAAAAGGTAGAAATTCTACAATAAAATACATACCAATATTTCGGTATAATGATATTGAAAGAATAATATTTCTTAAGCTTATAAACAATTTATTTAAATTGTTTACACTTTACTAAATAATACATTTAATCATTCTAAAATACCAAACTCATAAGATTTTATCACCAATAATCAAAACCCTCATCAAAAATCTGCATATACCTCATATAGGATTCTCAAGCCATAAAATCCTATTTTCTAATTTTCTTACTTCACAAAACATATTTAATTCATTTACTCATAACTAGACCATTTTCATGAAAAATACCAAATCAGTTCCAAAAATATTTCTTTTCTGGGATTTAGCATAATATAGTCCCATAGTGAACATATATTTTTCTCAGAATTTTTAAAAGTCATTTACTATTTTTCATATGGCCAAAACAGCCGAATATTTAGACATTTATCAAAAATTATACTTTTGTCCAAAAATTCTGAAATTTACAGAGTATACTTCTATCATATACATGTACTCCCAATAAAAATTTCATCAATTTTGGAGTTAACCACAAGGAATTATAAGCGGTTACTTTTAAAATAGTCTTTTCAATCTATACATCCAAAAATCACCATTTTTGGACACAATCAAAAAAACTCATCAAAATATTATTTCAAATTTTTCCAGAATTTTTGAAGGTCAGAAAAATTACGAAACTGAAAAACATAACAACCCTTAAAATTCCTTACTATCCCTTACCTCAAAAGAGCAGTACTTCTGATCGGTATGCAAAACCGAAGGAAACTTGCACTGAATAGCAACTCTCAAAGTATCTAAATACTCACAAAATATGCTTCATAATATAGAGAGAGAAAGAGAGAAAACTTGTTTCTGGTGTGATTTTTAATTCTAACTTAGCCCTCTATTTATAGGAAAATTTTAGTAGGCTTGACCTGCAACCTGATGACTTTACCTGCTACTATTCCCACCCACCACATTTGAAATATAATTCAGCACATTTCTTCACCAATCACAAGTGGAGCCCACCAATTCTAGAATTTTCCACCAAAATGATAAACTCCGAAAATTCAACAATTTCTGAACCAGTCATCTCGTAAAATTCATAATAAATCATACGTTCATTTTTAACGGTTCAAAATGTATGGGCATATACTCAACTTATATATGTATAACATATCCAAAAATTACCACGATCCAACGGTCGAATTAAAAATTATAACCCCCGCGAAATATCTCAAAAACCCTGATTTTTAATACCTCCATTCCGACAAAAATACGGATAAAGACCTCAACATTAACTCCTTCATTTTTAACCACAAAAATATATCCCTCGTTTATATCCACATAAAATAAATATTTCCTTATCATATGAATCAATAATTAATTATTCACAAATAATATTACAGAAATACATTTATGACAACCAGGCCGTTCCCAGGAAAGAGGGGGCTTTCCAATAAGAATTTCTCCTTACTGGCGCGCAATTAGATGACCAAACCTCTCCTTAGACAGAACTTTCTAGGCATTGCCAATAATGCTATCTAATAATATTATTTAAATAATATGAATTATTGATCTGATAATAGAAAATATTGTGCAGCAACAATTATTGAACAACAATAATATAAAATTTTAACGTAGCAATTATTGAATCAATAAAATAAAATATTGAACAGTAATTACTGTAACAATTATTGAGTAGTACCTTCCTCCGTAAGAATCAATAATTCAAAAATACTGTGCAATCCGTGTGCTACTGTGTAACAACGCGCATTACTGTATTTTAACCACCGGGTATTCCAACAGTGTTAACGGTAACAACTACGCCGTTAATTATAAAAACTCAATTTTTGTCGTTATCTTCATTCGACAGTTATTCGTTATGGGGCCCACAAATAGCTGCGCCGTCGTACGAATATTCCCCGACAGAAAGAATATTTCACGACCAAACGAATATTCCCCGACAACAACGAATATTTTATAACCACTTGTGTATTTTGAAAAAAAAAATCATATATCACCCTTAACTTTAACATTTATCAATTTAACCATTTACTAAATAGTAATTATAAGAAAAATTGAATACTTTTATTTCATAAAATTCGGGATCTTACAACGACTCTTGAATACCCTATCTTACGTGATGCCATTGAAAATCAAGGTTTCCAAGCTACACGTCAACTTTCAACTACTAATTCGAGATTTTTACGTTTTCAACGTTTAACAGCTAATTTTGTAAAATTCGCCATAACATCGTTACTCGAGTTCTCTACACCAAATCAAATGGAACAACTCCATTGATTTATCATCTACATCCTAACCAAACAAGATGCACATACCCTATGATGGTTTTTAATTTGTCCATCAACAACAAAATAAACGCTTTATAGTTTTCTTTGATTTTAAAACTTACTTAACGCTTATAATTAATAATCATACATGACTTATAATGACTTAATCCACTATTAACCATCCTTATGACTCCGGAAGAGACATGCTCCACCAAATCATACTTCTCTGCTAAAAAGAAATCGAAAAAGATCAAAGACTAACGTTTTACAAAAAGTTACCTTTACGTTCTTCACGTTCTTGCTAAAAACTCTTATGATTTGATTCAAGCTCACTTGATTAATAGTTTTTAGCTCTTTTCTCTCTCGCAAATATGTTGGTTAAAGTTTGTAAATCAACAAATGAACTAAGCTAGCTTCATATTCATTGTGTAGCCACCAAGTAACTACTTTACTTAGTGGCCGACCCACATGCCTTGTGGATCCCCCCATGGGTTGCCCCTTGGGTTTAACCCATCTGGTGACCCGTCGGTTCGATTCACGGTTCGTTTTCTTGGTTCGGGCCTTAACATTAATTCATATTGGGCCTAACTTGGGCTTAATTTTAATACACATTGGGCTTGACATAATTCAAGTCCAATTGGATTATGCAAAGTTCATAAACGCAGGTTCATTAAGAGCTAATCGTATTTTACGCGTATAACTCACATATTCTCTTCGTATAGTATTCGTACGATATTCGTATTATACGTCATAATTATCTTCGTGCTATACTCGTATAATAACTATTATCATACTCGTATTCCTCACGTATAATAACCCTAATCATTATACGTAAACCTTAAATTCTCGAAAATCACATTTCCTAACCCTTAGGTTTTAAGTCCGCAGGCGAAAACTTCATTTGCAATAACTGAAATATTATTAGATATTCCATTACGTCTTCGTATTCTATCATTACATTTATTTTCGTCTTGGTAATTCAAAATAATTAATCCTAGCACATAGCCAGAATACTAACCACATCCACACATTCTAAGTCATAGAACGACCTTTAAACATCTTACTTACTCATACAAATAATCAATTAAATTCATTTAATTCAAATAATCAAATAAAATTTAATTCACATAAGGATCTGATTTTCTCGGGCGTTACATGATCCATCGATCCACAAGTATAACACCCATTTTATTTTAGGTTGAGGCAATTAGGAGAGATATGTCCTTCTTGCCCATAATTAAAACACGTCCTCTTAGCTTTCCTACATATTCCTATATGATTTTTCCCACAGTTCTCGTAACCCCCAACAATTTTCTTTGGGTCTCTTTGCTTTTCTTCAGCATGATCACTTCTTTTTCATTTTTTACTTTTCTAAACTGTACTTTGTTCCTCCTTTTTCTTATTATGCTCATCCTGACCGTATTGGTTTAATGTCTTAGTTCCTTCCTTTACTGTTATAGCTTTCTCTATAATTGCTCCAAATGAGTTGATCTGTAATACAAAAAATTTATCGTAGAGCAAAGGTTTCAAACCTTGCTCAAATATACGCATCTTCCTCTCTTCAGTGTCCACCTGATATGGAGCAAACCTTGCCAGTTCGTTGAACTTGGCCACGTACTGGGATATTGATATGTCCCCTTGCTTCAACTCCAGAATATTTTCTCCATACGTCTTTGTGAGCTAGGAGGGGAGTAGTTCTCAAAAATGATTTCTTTGAACCTTTCCAGCCAATTACTCCTTCACCTGCTATATTCTTATTTACTTCTCACCAAAAGTTAGCTTCACCTTTAAGCATATAAGCAGCAAAAGAATTTTGCTGCTCCTCACCTATCCTGGCAATATTGAATGCATTTTCAATGTCCTTAATCCATGCTTGAGCCTCGATAGGCTCAGTGGTCCCTTTAAACTTAGGCAGTTCCATATTCTTAAAATCCTTGAAACTCGCCATCGAAAATGCTTGAGGATTTGCATATAATTGGATAGGGTTTCTATTGAATGTCCCTACTAGAAGATTTATAAAGTGTTGCATAGGGTCCAATTGATCCCTAGTCTTGCCTTCTGTCTCTTCTTGATTATGTTGATCCTTTCTTGACGACATTATTCTGTTATAGTAAAATATGTTATTTTCTCATTTTTCTTCTAAAGCATTTTATTATTCATGTAACACCCCGAACCCGATATAGGCCCGAAGTGATACACGCCATAAGCCCAAAGGCCCGTAAGGTAACAATTTCAATAATGTGCATCCCAAATAAAACAACTCAACAATAATCTTAACTTAAAAACCCAACAACATATATTTTAAAACAAACAAAATAAAATACCAATAAATTCCACATTCAAATAACGGAGACGTAACTCCTCGAAACAAAGAGTTTAATCAAAATTCATCAACAAAATAAATAATATCTAAATTAAACTCTAGTTATTCTAGCGTATCAAATAAGTGCTCAGCTTTCAACGATAGGACCGGTAAAAATCTGTAAGGGGGGTGAGCGATGAAGCCCAGCAAGTAGCAGTCCTCCCTATCTAGCCGAATCAAGTACAATTTGCAAAATACTTTTTTAAAATAACTTTTTGTTCAATAACAATAGTACATAAGCTTTCAAAACTAAAACAATTCAAAAATAATTTCAATGTATATCATATATCCTTTAATCCATAGCCCTAGCGACTAAGGTTACAATAGCCCTGTGACCCGGCCCAAAAGTTCGATAACGTTATGATACGCACCTTACTAAGGTATCTATAAAAATGCATACTCCCCAAAGGGCATCTAAAAGGTGTGCGTCTTAGTAGGTCCTGTGACGCCCCCAAAATAGGTATACAACACCCATTCTGAGTCGTCAAAATACATGGTACAGAAACAACTACATCTTTATTATTACAACACAAGAACTGTGAGTTTAAATACAAATATTGTCATTTAGACAATATCCACACTCAAATAAGTCCTCATTACAATTATTGATACATTATTTCACAAAAATGGTGAGGACTACTAAAGTAACTTCTAGAACCATCATTCCATACCCCGACTAGTACTCGCTACATTCTCGCCTCCTGAGAAAAATGGAACAAAAAGGAAAAGGGTGAGCTCAACTAGCCCAGTAAAGAACTTATGACTAAGATAATACAGAACAAATTATCGTTAGTCTTCAACAGGGAAAAATCTAATAGAATACAATAGACAACAAGTTTTAAATCAATAACTGCAGCGGAAACAGCAAACCATTAGAAGAGTCAAGTAGAGAATGAGTTCTACTATCTTCTAAGATTTAAAAGTCCATCATCAATATTTTATCCCTGTAACAACAATCAATAACCATCTTTAATCAAATATTCATCTTTGCACTACAGGCCAAAGATATTCACTTGTATCACCAGTCGGTCATGTTCATCTCAACACCTGTTCATCTTTGCACTACGGGCCAAAGATATTCATCAGTGAATCATTCATCTTTGCACTACGGCCAAAGATATTCAGTAATATCATCATTTAGGACTGAGGATGATGAAAAATATCTTAAAGAAAACGAATCCAGTGAAACAAAATAACAATATTAAGGATTCGTATTTCGATTTATTCATGTCCAAAAATACCTTATAATTATTCATAGTGAAGTAGAATTCAAGAATGATCAAAACATGGATACAATCAAAGCTAGTACCCAGAATAGATATTTTGGACGAAAAGAAGAAAATTTTATTTTTCGGTGAATAGTAACTCGTGAATAGTAACTCGTGAATAGTAACTCGTGAATAGTAACCCCGACGTGAAAAGTTCCAAATTTGATAAAAATTTCCAACCAATATTTCGACATAATGATATTGAAGAAATAATATCATTTTCGAATAAAATAACATCCCTTACCTCAAAATAATCGTACTTCTGACTGAATTTCGGGTATAGTGCTGACAGAAACTCGCACCGTATAGCAACACTCAAAGTATACTCACAAGAATACGCTCGATAATATAGAGAGAGAAAGAGAGAAAACTTTGTTTCTGGTATGATTTTCAATTCTAACTTAGCCCTCTATTTATAGGAAAATGCTAGAACGCCAAAGGAGACTAAAATAATAAATTAATATTTTCTTATTTTCCTTACGCATGCTAAGACCAAGACTTATCAAGGCATGCCAATTCTGAAATTCATCCCAGCAGCCCACATGTTTAATCCACCAACCAAAAAGTGGGTCCCGCAATTTAATAAAAATTATTTTATTTTCCGAAACTTCAGTAATTCATAGAAAATAGACCGTTTATCAGAAAAATACGAATTTTATGTCCATTCTGACTGAAATCGAATTCTCTACAACTTTGTAGCTTTAAGTTTTTCCAAATTCCAAACCAAAAATATCCGAAATTCACAAACGGATGATTTTTAATACCTCCACATCGACAAAATACTGATAAAATACCTCAGCTTTAATTCTTTCATTTTTATCCACATAAAAATAAATATATCCTCCATCATTTATATCCACATAAAATAAATATTTCCTTATCATATGAATCAATAATTAATTATTCACAAATAATATTACAGAATCACATTTATGACAACCAGGCCGTTTCCAGGAAAGAGGGGGCTTTCCAATAAGGATTTCTCCTTACCGACGCGCAATTAGATGACCAAACCTCTCCTTAGACAGAACTTTCTAGACATTGCCAATAATGTTATATAATAATATTATTCAAATAATATGAATTATTGATCTGATAATGGGAAATACTGTGTAGTGACAATTATTGAAACAACAGTAATATAAAATATCAACGCAACAATTATTAAATCAATAAAATAAAATACTGAACAGTAATTACTGTAACCATTATTGAGTAGTGCCTTCTTACGTAAGAATCAATAATTGGTGCAATCAGTGTGCTACTGTGTAACAACGCGTATTACTGAGTTTTAACCACCGGGCATTCCAACAGTATTAACGGTAACAACTACGCCGTTATTAATAAACAACATATACTTGTCGTTTTCTTCATCCAATCACTTTCCGTTATGGGGTCCACAAAAGACTGCGCCGTCGTACGAATATTCCCCGACAGGAAGAATATTCTACGACCAAACGAATATTCCCCGACAACAATGAATATTTTATAACCACCTGCTTATTTGAAATATTTGTGCATTTTACCCATAACTAACCTCATTAATCAATTTAACACTTACTATTTCAAAATAATAAATAGAGGGAATTTAAATTTTATTTATTAATAATTTGGGGTCTTACAACCTCCCTTCCTTATGAAATTTCGTCCTCGAAATTGACGTACGTACCTGGTGTTTCGAAAAGATGAGGATACCTCGCTTTCATTTCCGTTTTCAACTCCCAGGTCACTTCCTCAATAGCATGATTTCTCCACAAAACTTTAACTTGTGGTATGACCTTCGTGCGTAGGACATGCTCCTTTCTATCCAAAATCTTGACAGGTACCTCTTCGTACGTTAAGTCTTCAGCTATCTCGTCCGGTTCTAACTCAATAACGTGGTCTGGGTCTTTCACATATTTACGTAACATAGATATATGAAAAACATTATGAACACGAGACATACTTGGAGGTAACGCGAGTCTATAGGCCACATTTCCTACTCGGTCAAGAATTTGAAATGGACCAATAAATCGTGGATTGAGCTTTCCTCTCTTTCCAAATCTTGTAACTCCTTTCCATGGAGCCACACGTAACAATACATGATCCCCAATGTCAAATTCCACGTCCTTTCGATGAAGATCCGCATAACTCTTTTGTCGATCCTGTGCCGTTTGTATACGTTGTCGAATCGTTTGGATCTTCTCTGTAGTCATGCGTACCAACTCTGGTCCCAACAATGTTGCTTCACCCACCTCGTCCCAGCATACTAGAGAGCGACACTTTCGTCCATATAATGCTTCAAATGGGGCCACACCTATACTTGCCTGATAACTGTTATTGTAAGAGAATTCTACCAATGGTAGGTACTTATCCCAACTCCCTTTGAAATCTAGGACACAAAGTCTTAATAGATCTTCAAGAGTTTGAATAGTCCTCTCTGATTGTCCGTCCGTTTGAGGATGGTATGCCGAACTAAATCGTAAATCTGTGCCCATAGCTTTTTGCAAGCTAACCCAAAATCTTGAAGTGAATCTTGGGTCACGATCCGAAACTATGGATACTGGCATGCCATGCAGTCTCACAATCTCATCTACGTATATACGAGCAAGACGTTCAAGGGAATAAGTCTCCCGTATCAGCAAGAAATGAGCAGACTTGGTTAATCTATCAACAATAACCCAAATAGCATTTATGCCTTGAGAAACCGTGGGAAGACCCGTAACGAAATCCATGGTAATGTGTTCCCACTTCCATTTCGGAATCTCAAGTGATTGCAATGGACCCTTTGGCACTTGATGTTCCGCCTTTACACGTTGACAAGTTAAACACCTCGAGATAAACTTTGCAATCTCTCTCTTCATATTATTCCACCAAAATGTATGTCGAAGATCACGATACATTTTGGTACTTCCAGGATGGATTGCAAATGGTGTATTGTGTGCTTCCATCATGATCTTGTACTTCAAATCAGAATCGTTAGGAACACAAAGTCTGGAGTGGACTCGAAGTATTCCTTCTTCATCGATTCTTGCTTCTGAAATAGAACCTTCTTGCACTTTCTTCTTCATATGCATCAGCTCTATGTCCGTAGCTTGAGCAGCTTTAACTTTATCGATTAAAGTCGGTTCTACTCGTATATTTGATATCATCATGTGGGTACTTGGAGCCTTCATCTCTATCTCCATCCTTTGCAAGTCATACAAAATGGGCCTTTGTGTTAACAACATTGCACTCGTACCCGCATATGATCTTCTACTCAATGCGTCAGCTACTACGTTTACTTTTCCAGGATGATATTGGATGGTATGATCGTAATCTTTTAACAGCTCGAGCCAACGTCGCTGCCGCATGTTGAATTCTTTTTGGGTGAAGAAATATTTGAGGCTTTTATGATCTGTATAGATCTCCACTTTCTCCCCATACAGATAGTGTCTCCAGATCTTCAACGCGAAAACTACTGCTGCCAACTCCAAATCATGAGTAGGATAATTCCTCTCATATTCTTTGAGTTGTCGCGAGGCATAGGCTATGACTTTCCCATGTTGCATGAGAACACATCCTAACCCTTTGCTTGAAGCATCACTGTAGATAACAAATCCATCCGAACCAGATGGTATTGTCAGAACAGGTGCCGAAATGAGTCTCCTCTTAAGCTCTTGAAAACTCTTCTCGCATTCCTCGCTCCATACGAATTTGACATCTTTCCGAGTTAGCTGAGTTAACGGGGTAGCGATTTGAGAAAATCCTTCCACGAATCTTCGATAATAACTAGCTAAGCCTAGAAAGCTACGTACTTCGGTCACCGTCTTTGGTTGCTCCCAACTTTGTATTGCTTTAATCTTCGCCGGGTCAACAGATACTCCATGTTTTGACACCACGTGCCCAAGGAATGCTACTTCCTCAAGCCAGAACTCGCATTTCTTCAGCTTGGCATATAACTTGTTTTCACGCAGTCTTTGGAGTACCAGCTTCAAATGATGCTCATGATCTTCACGGCTTTTGGAATATATGAGGATGTCATCAATAAAGACAACAACGAACTGATCCAAATAATCCTTGAATACTCGGTTCATCATATCCATGAAAGCCGCAGGAGCATTAGTCAATCCAAAAGACATGACTAGGAATTCATAGTGCCCGTACCGAGTTCTGAAGGCAGTCTTTGGAATATCCTCAGTTTTAACCTTCAGCTACTGATATCCAGAACGAAGATCGATCTTTGAAAAGAATTGTGCTCCTTGTAACTGGTCAAACAGGTCATCAATACGAGGTAGCGGATACCTATTCTTAATAGTGACATGGTTTAATTCCCGGTAATCAATACAAAGTCGCATACTCCCGTCTTTCTTCTTTACAAATAAAACAGGAGCACCCCAAGGAGATGTACTAGGACGAATGAAACCGATGTCCAACAACTCTTGTAGTTGGACCTTTAACTCCTGAAGTTCAATAGGAGCCATTCGATATGGGGTTTTAGAAATGGGCTTTGTACCAGGTTCAAGATCAATAAAGAATTCAATTTCTCGTTCCGGGGGTAGACCGGAAAGTTCTTCAGGAAATACGTCAGGAAAGTCAATAACAACAGGAATATTATTCAAATTTGACGTGTCTTTATTCAAATCCATAACATGGGCTAAGAAAGCTTGACATCCGTTTTTTAATAAACGAATGGCTTTATGGCTTGATATAACAGTGATTGATTTTAATGGCTTAGTTGTTTGAATTCGTACAACAGGTTGGTTAGGAATATGAAAACTAACAACCTTACGAAAACAATCAATTTTGGCATGATGAGTAGTTAACCAATCAATCCCTAAAATCACATCAAAAGCAAGTATCTTTAAAGAGATAAGATCAATAGGTAATGTGATAGTGCCAACTTGGATCATGCAAGATTTATAAACTGTAGATGTAACAAAGGTTTCACCTAACGGAGTTTCAACAGATAAGTCAAAGTCCAATTTCCCCGGATTCAAGTTTAAACGTTGAGCACAAGCAGGAGAGATAAAAGAATGGGTAGAACCGGTATCTAGTAAGGTATAAACTTCGCAAGAATTCAAGATTAGCTTACCCGTAATCACCTCGTTCGGGTTCCTCACGTTTTGGCCGGTTACGACAAACGCTATTCCAAGAACCGCTGATTTTGCCTTATCCGGGACAGCCCTTGGAATCACCACTCCCGCTGAACTTGGTTTTGCTATAGTACAATCTCGAGCGATGTGGCCTTCCTTCCCACAGTTGTAACACACCTTGGATTGTTGTGGACAGTTTGGGCTGATATGTCCCTCTTTCCCGCATTTGTAACATCTAACTGGCGGTCGTTCTCCTCCCCTAAAATTTGTTGTTGGTGCTGGTGCTGCTGCTGATGTCTTCCCGTCATTGTTGAATCTCCTCTTTCTGAAATTTCCACTTGACTCACCTCTCCTATTATCATGGCCACGATGACTACCCGAGTGGTTACCGCCTTTGTTCATATTTTTCCCTCCTCGTTGGTTATCATCGCTCTGATGATTGCTGTCACCGGTATGACCCTGGTTGTGGTCCCTCGGTTGAGTATACTCATTATCTCTTTCTAATAATTGGGCCCTGTTGACAACGTCTGAATACAGAGAAAATTTATGAGAGATAAGGTATTGACGAATCTCAGGTTTTAAACCTCTCAGAAACATCCGCGTCATACGTTCCTCATTTTCTACCAAATGAGGTGCAAACCTGGATAACTCTGCAAACTTCGCCTCGTACTGGGATACCGTCATGTTGTTGTGGTACCAAATGAGGTGCAAACCTCGTACTCTGCAACCTGGTTGTGGTCCCTCCGTTGACCGTACTCATTATCTCGCTCTAATAATTGAGCCCTGTTGACAACATCTGAATAGAGAGAAAATTTATGAGAAATGAGATATTGACGTATGCCAGGTTTCAAACCTCTCAAAAACATCCTCGTCATACGTTCCTCATTCTCCACCAAATGAGGTGCAAACCTGGACAACTCTGCAAACCTCGCCTCGTACTGAGACACCTTCATGTTATTCTGCTCCAGTCTAATAAACTCTACCTCCTTCATATGACGAATACTTTCAGGAAAGTACTTGTCATTGAACAGTTTCTGAAATGTCTCCCAAGACATGCTGAGTGCGGTTGGATGGGTACGCTTCACAGACTCCCACCAGTAATCTGCCTCGCCACGGAACATAAAGGTGGCGAATGGAACCTTCTGTTCCTCCGTGCATCCCAAGACATCGAATATCTTGGTAATTTGCTTGACCCACGTTTTCGCCATGATCGGATCCGGCTTTTCCTTAAATTCTGGTGGTCCCAATTCTTTGAACTGTTTGGCTGTGACAAACCGTGAATTGCTATCATTTCCTCCTGTATTTTGAACACGAGTCTCCCTCGTCTGGTTTTGCATGAACTGCAAAAAGCTCCTAAACATTCCATCGTTCATCGTTTGCTCGGTAGCGTTGTTTACAGGAGGAATATTGCCTTCCTGTTGCACGTTCTCCTGGTTTGTGACTAAAGGTTGTTCCACAGTCTCATACACTCCATTGTTAACGTTCTCAGCAGCCATTCTTAAATACTGCCATAAAACAAGGGTTAATTAAATAAATTAACAAATCACATAATACCCCTATATTATGACTGACCAATAAATAAGCTTAGGTAGGACACACTAGCGAAGGATTTATTCGTCTCTCCCCTCCTAGTTCTATTCTCCGATCTCCGCCAGAGATCATATCCCTAAGCTCTGATACCAACTGTGACGCCCCCAAAATAGGTATACAACACCCATTCTGAGTCGTCAAAATACATGGTACAGAAACAACTACATCTTTATTATTACAACACAAGAACTGTGAGTTTAAATACAAATATTGTCATTTAGACAATATCCACACTCAAATAAGTCCTCATTACAATTATTGATACATTATTTCACAAAAATGGTGAGGACTACTAAAGTAACTTCTAGAACCATCATTCCATACCCCGACTAGTACTCGCTACATTCTCGCCTCCTGAGAAAAATGGAACAAAAAGGAAAAGGGTGAGCTCAACTAGCCCAGTAAAGAACATTATGACTAAGATAATACAGAACAAATTATCGTTAGTCTTCAACAGGGAAAAATCTAATAGAATACAATAGACAACAAGTTTTAAATCAATAACTGCAGCGGAAACAGCAAACCATTAGAAGAGTCAAGTAGAAAATGAGTTCTACTATCTTCTAAGATTTAAAAGTCCATCATCAATATTTTATCCCTGTAACAACAATCAATAACCATCTTTAATCAAATATTCATCTTTGCACTACAGGCCAAAGATATTCACTTGTATCACCAGTCGGTCATGTTCATCTCAACACCTGTTCATCTTTGCACTACGGGCCAAAGATATTCATCAGTGAATCATTCATCTTTGCACTACGGCCAAAGATATTCAGTAATATCATCATTTAGGACTGAGGATGATGAAAAATATCTTAAAGAAAACGAATCCAGTGAAACAAAATAACAATATTAAGGATTCGTATTTCGATTTATTCATGTCCAAAAATACCTTATAATTATTCATAGTGAAGTAGAATTCAAGAATGATCAAAACATGGATACAATCAAAGCTAGTACCCAGAATAGATATTTTGGACGAAAAGAAGAAAATTTTATTTTTCGGTGAATAGTAACTCGTGAATAGTAACTCGTGAATAGTAACTCATGAATAGTAACCCCGACATGAAAAGTTCCAAATTTGATAAAAATTTCCAACCAATATTTCGACATAATGATATTGAAGAAATAATATCATTTTCGAATAAAATAACATCCCTTACCTCAAAATAATCGTACTTCTGACTGAATTTCGGGTATAGTGCTGACAGAAACTCGTACCGTATAGCAACACTCAAAGTATACTCACAAGAATACGCTCGATAATATAGAGAGAGAAAGAGAGAAAACTTTGTTTCTGATATGATTTTCAATTCTAACTTAGCCCTCTATTTATAGGAAAATGCTAGAACGCCAAAGGAGACTAAAATAATAAATTAATATTTTCTTATTTTCCTTACGCATGCTAAGACCAAGACTTATCAAGGCATGCCAATTCTGAAATTCATCCCAGCAGCCCACATGTTTAATCCACCAACCAAAAAGTGGGTCCCGCAATTTAATAAAAATTATTTTATTTTCCGAAACTTCAGTAATTCATAGAAAATAGACCGTTTATCAGAAAAATACGAATTTTATGTCCATTCTGACTGAAATCGAATTCTCTACAACTTTGTAGCTTTAAGTTTTTCCAAATTCCAAACCAAAAATATCCGAAATTCACAAACGGATGATTTTTAATACCTCCACATCGACAAAATACTGATAAAATACCTCAGCTTTAATTCTTTCATTTTTATCCACATAAAAATAAATATATCCTCCATCATTTATATCCACATAAAATAAATATTTCCTTATCATATGAATCAATAATTAATTATTCACAAATAATATTACAGAATCACATTTATGACAACCAGGCCGTTCCCAGGAAAGAGGGGGCTTTCCAATAAGGATTTCTCCTTACTGGCGCGCAATTAGATGACCAAACCTCTCCTTAGACAGAACTTTCTAGACATTGCCAATAATGTTATATAATAATATTATTCAAATAATATGAATTATTGATCTGATAATGGGAAATACTGTGTAGTGACAATTATTGAAACAACAGTAATATAAAATATCAACGCAGCAATTATTAAATCAATAAAATAAAATACTGAACAGTAATTACTGTAACCATTATTGAGTAGTGCCTTCTTACGTAAGAATCAATAATTGGTGCAATCAGTGTGCTACTGTGTAACAACGCGTATTACTGAGTTTTAACCACCGGGTATTCCAACAGTATTAACGGTAACAACTACGCCGTTATTAATAAATAACATATACTTGTCGTTTTCTTCATCCAATCGCTTTCCGTTATGGGGCCCACAAAAGACTGCGCCGTCGTACGAATATTCCCCGACAGGAAGAATATTCTACGACCAAACGAATATTCCCCGACAACAATGAATATTTTATAACCACCTGCTTATTTGAAATATTTGCGCATTTTACCCATAACTAACCTCATTAATCAATTTAACACTTACTATTTCAAAATAATAAATAGAGGGAATTTAAATTTTATTTATTAATAATTTGGGGTCTTACAGGTCCTATATTAGCTCCGGACCTAAACGTAATCAATAACGGGTTCTATATATAGTTAGACTAAGAATTTCAAAATCTTTTCTCAATATTATCGATATTCTAAACGATATTTTTTCATAGTTCAAAATCATATAATCTCATTTCACAATTCAAAAATAAATACTTGATCCAAATTTTGAATAAATGAACATAGAATTTTAATTTAAATGGAAACCTTAAATAAAACATAACGAATTTTTAAACCGTACATTTAGGCATCCGAATAATTATTAAAACATACATATAAATAACGATAATTTTAAAATCACTAAATAATTCAGAAAGCTACTTACCTAGATATTGCGAAATACGAAATTAAAAATGAACAAGTCCTAAATATAACATTAGAACAAATAAAAGTCATTAGGATACAATATCCTAACTCAAATATATTTTAATTTTATATCTTATACACACTAATATTTAATATTTATTTATTTATAATACAATTATATTTAATTAATATATCTGAAATTATAATAACTTAGATACTATAACTCTAAAATTAAAAATAAGTATATTCTGTTATTAGTCTATAATTTATTCTGCCAATATATATATATATATATATATATATATATATATATATATATATATATATATATATATATATATATATATATATATATAACTTACTGAATGCAAAGTACAAATACATATATGCACATAACTATCAATAGTAACATGGTTACTATTCTAGAACATATATTATCTATTTATATATATACATAACTTTTAGATTACCTATTTACATCATTTAATGACACACATATATAATAGACATCAAATATCTCTTACCCACAAGTACCCATGCATATACTTACAGGCATGCAAGTTGGCATATTAAAATACAAGCACGCTAATAAAGTTACAAAATCTAAAATCCTACCCTGACTGAAAATTTCACAAGCAAGTACCGAAAAATTATATACATATACGGGTATATCTGTTATTAATATTTCACTCCAAAAAATATATACATATATACGGTTTAAAAAAATATCCAATCATACATATGAATCAACTAATAATTTAAAAAGAAGAATTTAGGTTTACCTTTGAGTTTTCTTCTTTTCTTCTTTGTTCTGCAATACTCCAAAGCCAAATAGTTTTTACATTCTTTTCTTTCTTTCTAGTTGTTTAAATATGTGAGGGCCCCAGATCCGGATCCTAAATCACCACGGATCTGGCACAATCAATTCCCCAAATTCGGGTCCCAAATCACCGCGGATCTGGTACAATCATTCTATAACTATTGCGGAAGATATAAACATAAATTGCTTATACATTAAACTTTACACATTAATCCCCAAGGTCGAGTAACCTTAACTTATACACAATTCATAACCTATCTAACATATAATGTTATTATCATACAATACTGTTACATTTCTAGCTGCACATATTATCCTAAGTTGGACTTGTCTTTGCCTTTTCCTATACCCGATGTATTCGTTTTAATCTGTAATGTTTATCATGATATAGCAAGGGTGAGCAACAAGTTTGCCTAGCAAGTTTAAGTTTAATAAGTTAAGGATATATCATGATGGAAGGATTTTGAATAATAGCAAGCTAACATTCAACAATATAATTATGAACTAGCATGAACAAATTTTTATAGCTGAACGAATATTGAATATGAACATATCAATTATATATGGACCAAATGGTAATGAAGGTGATCAGCCTTTCATACCTGATGAATACATGCAATATGCATTGAGTATGATTCAACAATTCATAGACATGGTAATCAGTAATGATTAACCATAACCATATTTGAATAAACAACTTGAAGTTGAGTTAAGAAAAACTTGCATGTACTGTTGATTACCGTTACGCAACCTATATAGCTTTGTTTGAATACCTAATATAGATAATACCGATCTCTAAATATTAGAATAATATCATCACACTATAATATTGTTATATATAATCATAGAATAACCTAAATACATAATACATAACCCTATCAGTCTATACAACATATAAGACCTATTATCAAGTCAGACTATTGCAGTTTGAGTTGAATCCGGCACTATTCTGACATCCCGACGGCCTAGTCGGACAATTATCGAGCCTAATATTATTAAGACTCGGTCTAATTTGGTTCACAAAATATCTTAAATAATTTACTATCAGTTAAAATATTTTTCATAAGCTCGCAATAATTTTCAGATAATTATTACCATTTATCATAATTTTTCAATTATTAATATCGTATTTATATGATTTAAATACCATAATATTCTAATATCATTAATATTTATTTAATATTAAATATTAATGAAATTCTCAACATAATATTATAATATATTTAGAATATCTCAAATTATTTTTAATACTTCAAATCATTTTTAAATGGATTTTAAACAATTAAATCCATTATCCAATGATTGCCATTAATATTAAATATTAATGTTTTTCATGACAAAATAACAAAAGTTATATTTTATAACTTAAAATATTTTTATAACACTTAAATCATTTTTAAATCCTTAATTCTATTTTTTCATAATTTATTTAATATATTTATTAAATAAATTAATTACCATTAATATTAATTAATTAATGAAATCCATCACATAATATTAAAAGTCATTAAAAATAACTTAATATATTTTCTTATACCATAATATAATTTTTCATGATTTTTCTAGTATTAAAATTATTTTTAACTAATTTATTTAATATTATAATTAAATAAATTAAATAGCATTACAATTCCAAAAATATTTAATATCAATGAAATATATTCAAAATTATTAAAAACCCATTTTTAGACTTTAAAATAATTTTTAGGATTTATTTTGTATTTTTTATATTTACAAACTAATTTTCTCTAATTTTTAAATAAAATACTTAATTTTCTAATTTATCTATCGCTAAAGGTACTAAAGGCGACAAAACCGTGGCTAAAAGTGTTCTTGAGCCAAGCCCATAACTTCATGTCAGTCGCCAAGGTGCTATGTTTAACCAGTTTAATTACTATGATCTTGATGTTATCTGGGTTTGTATTTGTTTTAATGTTGTAGTATACATGTAATACTACAACTATAAATCGATTCATGACCAAACTATAACACAACTAAGAGATTTATGCTTCAGAAAACTTGTCAGAAGTTGTTCTTCATTTCTGGGTTTTCCATAAATGAAGAATAGACCTAGTTGGCCACTTATGATCTCCATAACTTGCATCCTGAGTTTGCTTAGTGTAATCTAAAGGTGCTAACTTGTAGTCCTGATATCAGAGAACAACAACATATCACTAAATCATCTTAACAACAACACAAATGACAGATCAAGGCTGGTCAAAGTGCATGCCAAGAACTGCCTTTGAAGATTTCTGGGTTGCCCAGAATCTTCATCCGGCATGATGGTCAACCCTTGTTTGACCACAACTAACTTCAACTATGTTTATGATTTTGGTAAGATAAAGGCTTAGATGTATAGCCTACGTGTCAGTCTAAAAGATTCAACCAACAACATGACTTAACTAACAAAGATCAGCAACATATATAGCCTGCAAAAACGTTGCCAGGTTTTCTGGGCAAATCTAGACTGCCCATAAGCAGATTTTGTTTTCGGTCAACGAGGTTTGACTGCTTATAACATGAAATTTATACATGATTTAACCTTGATTCAAGTTCCAGATCAAAGCCTAAATGGCATAAAATAGATCTATAACTCTAAACACATATATCATCAAACATACACAGATCTAAAAGCTTTGACATTTGCTTGTCAGAGCACAAAACTAGGGTTCATGATCATTTTCAAAATTTTGATTTTTGTGCATCTAGATGTTATGGATCTAAGATCTAATAACCCAGATCACTAAATGACACCCTCTAACATATTTTTAAACAACAAACAACATGGATCACATAGATTTTTATAAAGCTAGGGTTTATACCTTTATGCTTTGATTTCTTTTGATTCTGATCCTTGATCTGATATTGGAGAGCTACGAGGCTATGACTTGGCTTTGTTTCTCACTCTCTCCCACTCTCTATTTCGAAATATAGAGAGAGAATAGGCTTGGACAAGTTTGCTAAGTAAAGTAAGAGATTTTTTGTACTTTTTGAATTTTAAATCTTGGGTACAATGAATTTTGCTGGAATGAATGGCTGGTTACTGAGATATAAGTCACATGGGTTAGCTAGATTAGGTCACCCACTAAAGTTTTGGTTAGACTTGCAAGTTTCCTATTAAAGAATGCTAAAAGGGCAATTTGGTAATTTATCTTATCATTTTAATTGCAAATTGGTAACTTGACTAACCCTTAGGGTTTAAACCTAGGTTTTGAAAAAAATTTATTTTATAGGATTTCCGATTAGGGTTTTAAAAATAGAAATTTAAGCTTTCTAATTCATAATTAGGGTTTCCAACTGAAAATTAGGGTTTCTAATTATTAGGGTTTTTAATAAATCATTAGGGTTTTCCCTAATTAGGCTATAATTAATAATACTTAAGCCTTATACTTAGTGTTTTAATTTCCAAATTAGGGTTTTAATAATCTAAATTAGGGTTTCGGATTCCCAAAATTGGAATTAGGGTTTCCCATCAATCGTTAGGGTTTTCTAATCTGAACGTTGACGTTCTTAATATATACTTAGTGTTTGTCCCAAATATAATTTATCTAGTTAACCATTGACCCTTAACCACATACTGCACACATAAATCCACATACACATATATAGATACACTTATACCCTTAATCTTGAATAATCCTCCAAAAAAAAATTAAAATCCCTAAAATTCCTCTTAAATTTTTTTAAATTCGTTCACTTATTTTATGTCTAGGTTTATTATTTAATCTTAATTAAATCTTTTAAGATTTTAATAAATATCCAAATTCTCTGGTTGTCACATTCACCCCTTCTTCTAAAAATTTCGTCTCCGAAATTTACTTTACACCTTACACCTTTCATACTTATCACCACATGCTACCGAAAACATTACTCACAAGAGTTAAATTATTCAAATCATGTTGAGGGGTCATATAGAGCACAAACTTTCATTTTCGAAAAGGTTATATGGAAATTCATCCGCAAACCGTCATAACTTACAGACATAGAGGGTGATTAGCCCGGTATGCCCTGTACTGGCCAAGTACTGGTGGTCGGAACAATTTTTCCCCGTTCCTCTTATCCGCCTTAGGCGCACAAAATTTCTTACCTCAGTTTTTATCGAAATCCGCACCAAAAAAAATTGGTTTGGGAAAGTTTTCAAAGAACGCTTAGAATTTTATAAACGTTGGTCTAGCCGAATCAAATAGTAGCCGAATCAAATAGCATAGACTCATATCAATAATTCAATTCAATAAAAATATTTAGGTATAGCCAAACCCTGTTGGCAAATTAAAATTTTAAAATTAGTTTGAAAATGACGTCATGATGCCGTAATGTATTAACAACCGGTTTGAGGTTGTCGTCATCGAGTGACTTTGTCATAACACATCATACAATAGTGGAAAAAAGATTTTAGATCAAATTCAACACTAAGTATTCCTGTATTTACAACTCCATCAACTTGTTATCATCTCTGCACTAGGTTACATGGTACATAAGTGATAAATAAAAAAATATTTTGATATTTCAAATCATTATTGTCTAGCCGAAACAAGTAGCATAGACTATACTTTAAACCATTCAAAAATCATTGTAAATCAGTTTTATCATCTCAACAGGTAACGAGGTGTCGGTGGCCCTAAGTCCACACATACACAAGGGTTACCAGGAGTTGAGAATAAAAATTCATTTTCAAAAGCATATAGTGTGTATTTAGCTTGATGTCAAAATTTTCGAAATCCAGCATAGTTAGCAGATTTGGGAAACCTAAGTCTCCACTAATAATCCATTGCCTAATTAGTCTATCTATTTCTATTATCCTCAATACTTCTTTCACACATAGTTCTACCCAGTTCGTTAAACTTACCACACTTATGAGTTCAGGAACTTTTCACAATCATATGAGTTTATGAACTTGTCCTAGACAGACCTTTGGCGTCCATTCGCTGAGGGCTTCATAAATATTTCATATAATTACGAGTCACGAACTTACCATAAGTACGAGTTTTAAGAACTCGTAACTTAATCTTATATTCTCTATCTATACTCTACCTATCTATTATACACATGGGAAGAGAATCACCTTCGCAACACGTATATAACAAACAGCGCGACACAGACATTTCAATGATTATCAGTATCAGAAACGAAGTGATTTTTACACTAAGTACCATTCCCCGCCCATAACAAGGAATCATATTACTTAGCTACTGACATGAGTTCTGATCAATTGAAATCTCCACCTAATCCTACTCCCTTCTCAATACAAATATAATTTAATTCGTGTTCATAATCCTTTCCTGAATCTGTACCAATTCATAGTACAACTGACACACAACAATCTTGCTGTAAACTTTTCAATCATTTGATTGATCCTTATCAGATCACGGGATGATCTCATCATATATATTATGATTTATTTCTATGTTTTGATCATTTTATTTTACGATCTCCTGTCCCTGTACTTTTAGTCTTTTAGACTCTATCTATTTATCACTATTGTTCACTTTTATTATCACAGTTAGGGAACTCCGTATCTTTTATAACTTGCCTAGATTCATCTTTGAATCTTTTTGACTTACTAACTCTATGTGAGTTAGATCTTCTTCTAATCACTGCGGTTATTAGTCTCAGGTAGCCCTACCTAAGGTTTATAACCTACAGCTTTGATACCAACTGTGAGGGCCCCAGATCTGGGTCCCAAATCACCACGGATCTGGTACAATCAATTCCCCGAATTCGGGTCCCAAATCACCGCGGATCCGGTACAATCATTCTATAACTATTGCGGAAGATATAAACATAAATTGTTTATACATTAAACTTTACACATTAATCCCCAAGGTCGAGTAACCTTAACTTATACATAATTCATAACCTATCTAACATATAATGCTATTATCATACAATACTGTTATATTTCCAGCTGCACATATTATCCCAAGCTGGACTTGTCTTTGCCTTTTCCTATACTCGACGTATTCGTCTTAATCTGCAATATTTATCATGATATAGCAAGGGTGAGCAACAAGTTTGCCCAACAAGTTTAAATTTAATAAATTAAGGATATATCATGATGGAAGGATTTTGAATAATAGAAAGCTAACATTCAACAATATAATTGTGAACTAGCATGGACAAATTTTTATAGCTGAACGAACATTGAACATGAACATATCAATTATATCTGGACCGAATGGTAATGGAGGTGATCAGCCTTTCATACTTGATGAATACATGCAATATGCACTGAGTACGATTCAAGAATTCATAGACATGGTAATCAGTAACGATTATCCATAACCATATTTGAATAAACAACTCGAAGTTGAGTTAAGAAAAAGTTGTATGTACCGTTGATTACCGTTACACAACCTATATAGCTTTGTCTGAATACCTAATATAGATAATACCGATCTCCAAATATTAGAATAATATCATCACAATATAATATTGTTATATATAATCATAGAATAACCTAAACACATAACACATAACCCTATCAGTCTATACAACACATAAGACCTAGTATCAAGTCAAGCTATTGCAGTCTGAGTTGAATCTGACACAATTCTGACATCCCAACGGCCTAGTCGAACAATTCTCGAGCCTAATATTACCAAGACTCGGTCTAAACTGGATCACAAAATATCTTAAATAATTTACTATAAGTCAAAATATTTTTCATAAGCTCGTAATAATTTTCAGATAATTATTACCATTTATCATGATTTTCAATCATTAATATCGTATTTATATGATTTAAATACCACAATATTCTAATATCATTAATATTTATTTAATATTAAATATTAATAAAATTCTCAACATAATATTATAATATATTTAAAATATCACAAAATATTTTTAATATTTAAATTATTTTTAAATGATTTTTAAATAATTAAATCCATTATCCAATGATTGCCATTAATATTAAATATTAATGTTTTTTATGACAAAATATCAAAAGTTATATTTTATAACTTAAAATATTTTTATAACACTTAAATCATTTTTATATAATTTTTAAATCATTAATTCAATTTTCTGATTTATTATATTTATTAAATAAATTAATTACCATTAATATAAATTAATTAATTAAATCCATCACATAATATTAAAAGTCATTAAAAATAACTTAAAATATTTTCTTATACCATAATATAATTTTTCATAATTTTTTAAGTATTAAAATCATTTTTAACTAATTTATTTAATATTATAATTAAATAAATTAAATACCATTATCATTCCAAAAGTATAAAATATTAATGAAATATATTCAAAAATTTTAAAAACACATTTTTAGACTTTAAAATAATTTTTAGGAATTTATTTTGTATTTTCTTATAATTAAAAACTAATTTTCTCTAAAAGTGGCTAAAAGTGTTCTTGGGCCAAGCCCAGAACTTCATGTCAGTCACCAAGGTGCTATGTTTGACCAGTTTAATTACTATGATCTTGATGTTATCTGTGACACCTCCAAATCCGGGTACTTCATTTCTACCGAATTTGGTGCTCACTATTAAAATAATTACATCTAACTACCCATAATAAAGGATAAAACATTAAATAACTTTAAACAATAATCTTTCCCATTAAAGGGTTACATCATCATCTCAAAAACAATCCCAGGTAATCTAACCTTAAAATGATTACATTAGTTTTGCGGAATACATTATATAATAAAACAAGTCTAATAACTTCAAGCATTTAAATAAACTTTAACTAATTCTTCATCACTTAGACATATTGCCCTTTCCCTTGCTAGTAGATGACTCATTACCTCTTTCGACTTTAGTTGCATTGTTTAATTGCAAGAGTGAGCAAACAATTGACCACTGACATAAAGATAGTATAATAACAACATGAGAGTGAACAACGAATACTGAATAATAAAGAACTTGTTCTACAAATCAAAATAGAAAACAAGTTCAACCTTTAATTATCTGAGGGTCTTATGACCACGAACTATGTCCACGGTGTTTAGGTATTACTACCTTAACCTTAACAGTCATTAGACTGTACAGACCCTTCTTAACGTACTCAGGGGGATCAGCCCTTTGTACCATGTATTGTGCACAAACATCTAAACGTTACACGTACAAAATCCCCTATATTAGGGTTGTTCGTCTCAGTTTGAATTTAGAATTTCCACACTAAAGAAAGTTTAGTTTAGAACTAGCTTTTCAGTGGTTCTAGAATTTTAGAACAATATTTAATAATAGACTAGTTCAATCAATAAGAGTTTGCTTATTACTTGAAGGTTTAATAAAACAATATAGAATTGAAAAAGATTATCAAAGTCAAAGATCAGATATTAACAATATATAACTGAATAAACATGATACACATGCAAGGTACTATGTTCAGAAGAGTTAGAATAATCTCATTTGAATTGACGCATTAGAACAATATATGCTTTGTATAATAATTGTAAAAGTGAAACTTACTCGATGTAACGAATTAGGTTACAAGAGTTTAATCAATCATATATAAGAATAGAATCAAAAATATTGCTCAACAGAATTTAGGAACTTGCATTCATTAATAAAATAATGAAGTTAGAAAAACTTGCTCAAATGTAAGTAGATAAGGTTTAGAAACTTGCACAATTATTATAAGAGTAGGGTTAAAGAACTTGCCTTGTATGTAAGCTACAAAAATGTAATATAATCTTCAATTACCCAACATACATCATTACAATCACAACAACAATTAGTTGTATGAATATCAACACTAGGGGTATTAAACCATCATTTAGGTCATAACCCTAACCCAAAACCTAACCATTTAGGTTAACATATTTAACGCCTCTGAATTCACACATTAATCAACATAAACCTTATCGTTTATCTACAACTTTTTGAAAACATCACTTTTAGTTTCATTTTATAACTTATTTAAGTAATTATTTCAAATCTTTACACTTCGCATTATAACACATTGACATATGTTATTATAGTTTATATCATGTTTTAACATTATTAACATGCATGCTAAACTAACACAAGTCCGTCACACATGACCTGCAATTAAGCAGACTTCACTGCCAGTGACTGGCTACTCGCGCGAGCAATACACTGGGCTATCAAGCGCCCGCGCGATGCAGTGTTCCCGCGCCCAAATGCGATGCCGTGCGCCCGCGCCCAAATGCTGTGCCGTGCTCCCGCGCCAGGTAGAGCGCCTGCGCGATGGCTCAGTTCCAATTTTTTACAGACGCGAACTAACACTCTGTTATTGGCCAAAAATCCCAATTCTACAGCATTTCTCTCAAATTCAACATCTAAAACTTTGGAATAACGTAGCTACACATGCTATTCATCATTCTATATATAAAAACATCACATATACATGAATTTGAAGAATCAAAACTATAATTTTCCAAATTTTCTTCATTTTTACCATTTTAACGAATTTGATCGCCACAAACTCGTTTCTTAATCAATTATCATGATTTAAACTTCGTTGTTTTCGTTTCTTACCCTAGCAACACAATCCAACAGCAAATTTCAAATTACAACACATATAAAACATCAATTTTTGTACTTTCTAAAGCCATATTATATAAACATAACACTATTATTTATATCTCATTTTTACTATTCAATTTTCGCGAATTTGAACATCAACCAAGGATTATAGACGATAACTAACCCTATCCAACAAAATTCTCAATTAATAGAGAATATGTATTGCAAAGAAAATTAAGATAAATTATACCTTTAAAACCCTAGTTAAATGCTAGCAAAAAATGATGACCCTCTCTCAAAATCGCTGTGATTCCTCCTTCTCAAATCTCTGTGGTTTTTCCCTTTTTCTCACCAACTCTCTGCTCTTCACTATGTCTCTCTTCACTGACTATAGCCTTAGAAGGAAAAATAATACGTGTATAATAAATTGATATGACACGTCCTCTTTCAATTAGAAAAATAGAAAGACGTCAACTGAATAATGTCAAAGGCCATAAGGCCTTGTTTGGCTACCAAACTTTATAAACTAAATTATTTTTATATTATTTATATTATATAGTTTCCAATTGTCACACTTTAGATAATTTAAATAACTTAGTTTAGTTAATTTAAATAACTTATATAATAATAATAAAATTCTTATTATCATTATACTTATAATTAATAAATAATTATATATCTAATTTAATTAATAAATTAGACACATCACTTTATTTAATTTATTTTCCTTTAAATCAAACAATTCATTTAATTTAATTATCTTCTTAAATATTAAGAAATTGATTTAATTTAATTACTTCCTTAAATTAAATCCATTAGATAAAATTATCATTATTAAAATTAACATTAATTAATTTAGTTACCAAATTAATTCACCACAATTCATCAATTATTTATTTTCCTCCATAAATAAATTATTTAAAATATTTATTTAATTCAATAAATATTTAAATTAAATTATAAATTTCTCGGTCATTACATCCTTCCCTCTTTAAAAGGATTCTGTCCCTAGAATCACAACTCGACAAATTCATTCATCACATTCTTCCCTCCTTAACAAGATTCTGTCCCCAGAATCGCTATACAAAATCAAGCAAACAACTGAGGATAATTCTTCATCATAACGCTTTCAAGTTCCCACGTAGCTTCCTCAGTATTGTGGATCCTACAAATTACCTTAACAGAATATATTACTTTATTCCTCAGTACTTGCTCTTTTCTATCAACAATTTGAACAGGGACTTCTTCATATGACAAATCTTTCTCAAACTATAAGGGCTCATATTCTATAACATGTTTATAATCAGGTTTATATGGCCTTAATACCGATATATAGAAAATATTATGAATATGTTTCAATTCTGAAGGTAAAGCTACCTCATATGCTACTTCACCAACCCGTCGAAGCACTTCAAAAGGCCCTATAAACCTAGGGCTCAGTTTCCCTTTCTTTCCAAATCGAATTTTCCCCTTCTAGGGAGATTCTTTCAAGAATACATAACTACCAACATCGAATACATGATTTTGTCGGTGTTGATCGGCATATTTCTTCTGTCTATCCTGTGCAGCTAACAATCTCGCTCGAATCACCTTGATGATTTCGACAGTCTGCTGTACCAATTCTGGACCCAATAGTTGACGTTCTCTTACCTCATCCCAACATAATGGTGTTTTGTATTTTCTGTCGTATAACGCTTCGTAAGGCGGCATGCCAATACTCGCGTGATAACTATTATTATAGGCAAATTCCACCAATGGTAAATGATCATCCCAATTCCCTTTGAAATCCATGATACATGCTCTGAGCATATCTTCTAGTGTTTGGATAGTTCTCTCACTTTGTCCTTCGGTTTGAGGATGGTACGCTGTGCTCATTCTCAGCTGAGTTCCTAAACATTCTTGTAATCGTTTCCAGAAATTAGATGTTAAACGCGGATCTCTGTCTGATACAATGGACACAGGTACACCGTGCCTTGACACAATTTCCATCACGTACAGTTTTGCCAACCAATCTAGGGTAAATTTAATCTTTATTGGCAAAAAATGTGTCGACTTCGTCAATCGATCAACAATCACCCAGATGGCATCGTAACCTTGTTGGGTCGTTGGAAGACCTACCACAAAATCCATTGTGATATGCTCCCACTTCCACTCCGGTATCTCCAACGGTTGCAATAATCTGATTGGCCTTTGATGTTCAGCTTTAACTTTCTGACACGTTAAACATTTTACCACGCACTCGACCACATCCTTTTTCATATTCGGCCACCAAAAATGATGTCTAAGATCCTGGTACATTTTCGTACTCCTAGGGTGAATCGAATATCTTGAGTTGTGAGCTTCACTCAGAATCTCCTCTTTAACTTCTGGTACTGGCGAAACCCAAATTCTCCCTTCGAATCGAAGTAACCCTTCCTAGTCAATTTTGAATTTTCTTTCCTCCCCTTCAGATACTTTATGTTTTATCTTTTCGCAGTCTTCATCCTGAAGTTGTGCATTCTTCACTTTATCTACCAACGTTGAACCGTTTCCTATCTAGAACAATTTTTTGTCGGATTCTGTCGGATATTTAATTTCCAACTCCATCTTAGCAATTTTCGATACTAAATTCTCCTGAGCTATCAACATCATTAATTTCTCTCGTCCCTTCTTGCTTAAAGCATCAACAACAACATTCGCCTTTTCGGGATGATAGAAAATCTCGCAGTCATAGTCTTTGATCAGCTCCAACCATCTTCTTTGTCTCGTGTTCAAGTCTTTTTGTGTAAAGATATACTTTAGACTTTTATGGTCAGTATATATCTTACAACTCTCTCTATAAAGATAATCTCTCCAAATCTTTAGGGCAAACACCACTGCCGCCAACTCTAAGTCATGAGTCGGATACCCCTTCTCATAATCTTTCAACTGACGTGATGCATACGCAATAACTCTGTCGTTTCGCATAAGCACACAACCTAGCCCTTTATGCGATGCATCACTATATACCACAAAATTTCCTGGATCATCCTACAGAGACAACACAGGTGCAGAACTCAACCTCTTCTTCAACTCTCGAAAACTCTCCTCACACTTCTCTGTCCAAACAAACTTAACCACTTTTCTAGTTAAATTAGTCAATAGAGTCGCGATCTTGGAAAAGTCTTGAATAAAACGCTTGTAGTATCCTGCCAATCCTAAGAAACTCCTTACTTCTGACGGTGTCTTCGGCTGATCCCAGTTTACTACAGTTTCAACTTTTGATGGATCTACCGAAATTCTGTCCTTATCAATAACGTGCCCTAGAAACTGTACACGTTCCATCCAAAATTCACATTTTAAAAACTTAGCGTACAACTTCTCTTTTCTCAATGTTTCCAACGTCAATCTCAAGTGTTCAACATGTTCCTCCTTGGTTTTGGAATATACCAATATATCATCAATAAATACCACCACAAATTTATCTAAGAATGGTTTAAATACCCTGTTCATCAAATCCATGAACGCTGCAGGTGCATTGGTTAAACTAAATGACATAACCAGAAACTCGTAATGACCATACCGAGTTCTGAATGCCATCTTTGGTACGTCTTCTGGCCACACCTTCAATTGATGATAACCACTCCTCAAGTCTATCTTTGAAAAATACCTCACACCCTTCAGTTGATCAAACAGGTCGTCGATTCTTGGTAACAGATACTTATTTTTAATCGTGACCTTATTCAATTCTCTATAATCAATGCAGAGCCGCATCGATCCATCTTTCTTCTTAACAAATAACACTGGCACTCCCCACGGCGATACACTCGGCTGGATATACTTCTTGTCGAGCAATTTTTGCAGTTGCACCATCAACTCTTTCATCTCCACCGGGGCCATTCTGTATGGTGCTTTAGATATCAAGCCTGTTCCTGGTACTAAATCAATTACGAACTCAATTTGTCGATCTGGCGGAAGACCCGACAAATTGTCTGGAAATACGTCTTCAAAATCTCTTATGATCGGTATCTCTTCTAACTTCGCTTTTTTCTTTTGAGTATCAACTATGTAGGCTAAGTATCCTACACATCCTTGTCTTAACAACTTCTTGGCTTGCATCACCGTCGGACAACTTGCTTGTCGAGGTGATTTGCTGCTAAAGAACACAACCTTTGATGGAGTCATAAGGTTAACACATTTTCTTTGGCAATCAATTATTGCTCAGTAATTGAATAACCAATCCATTCCCAATATAACATCAAACTCACCAAGTCTAATTGGTATCAAGTCTACCCGCATCTATTGACCCTTTATATCCACTCTACAATTCTTATATATGAATCTAACATGAATCACTTCCTTATTTGCAATCTCTATGCTCAAGGGATAATCTAATTCTTCTTGAGAAAATTCTAAGTTCTGAGTAAACTCATCGGATATAAATGAACAAGTAGCACCCGAATCAAACAGTACATAGGCATTAATACCATTAATCAGAATGATACCTGACACCACATCCTTAGACTGAACAACATCCTGCACAGTCATATTAAAAGTTCTTGTAGTAGGTCAGCTTAACTGAGCTGATCCAGTGATAGTCAATGCACCACCACCGTTGTTGTTTCCCTTTCCTCCACTTGCACTCCCCGCTGACTTTTTAAGACAATCACGAGCCATGTAATCCTTTGAACCGCAGGTAAAACATGCACTTTATTTGGGCTAAAATAGTTCGGTGCAATGTGTCCCTCCTGACCACAATTGAAACACACTCGCTTTCCCTTCAAACATACCCCAGTATGGTTCTCTCCACATGTCGCACAAGCCTCAAACTTTTTCTTCTACTGACTTCCCTGCTGTCCTCCTATAGTCGAATTCTCACTCCACTTCCTCTTATGATTGTTACCTCCAACGTTACTTCCACCAGCCTTATTTTCATTATCATTCTTCCTCTTCTTCTGTTCTTGGTTGTACTTAGTTAAGGCATCGCTTCCACCTTCCGCAATAATTGCCTTTTCCAGTACAACCTTAAATGTATTTCACTGGAACATTGAAACCTTGCTATAAAGCCAGGGTTTCAATCCTTGTTCAAACCTTCTTGCCTTACGCTCATCCGTATTGACTTGATAAGTGGCAAACCTTCCCAACTCGTTAAACTTCGCAGCATATTCTGGTACCGTCATAGTTCCTTGCTTCAACTCCAGAAATTACACTTCCAGCTGATTCGAGAACTCGTTGGAAAGTACATTTCGAAAAATATTTCCTTAAATCTATCCCACGCTATCACTCCTTGTCCTCCACAAACCTCGTTTGCTTGCCACCAGTAGCTAGCTTCAGACTTCAACATAAACGTTGCGAACGCAGTCTTCTGATCTTCATTAACTCTAGCAACGTCGAACACCTTCTCCATTTCCATGATCCAGGTTTGGGCTTCCACTGGATTCATAGACCCTTGAAATTATGGCGGTCCAACCGCTTTGAATTCCTTGAAAGTCGTAGCTTGAGCTTGCAGTTGATTCGCAAGTGCACCCGTCAATAGAGCTACCAACTGCTGAACCGGATTAGCGTTAGCCTCATTGTTATTATTAGTAGACCCCCTCAGGAGGTGCTTGCTGACGTGGTTGTCTTCCTCTAGGATTACATACTCATACTATCCCTTTATTTATCTCAAAATAAGTGATTCACAACTTATTTATTCACATAATTAAACACATATCATTATCACTCTAATTTCCTATCTATGCATATTAAGACGTCACAAGGCTTCTCGACATTCCTCCTCCATGATGCGATAGGCCGTCCTACGATCCATCACGAACCACGACGAGTCTTCAAACTGAGGTGGGTAATAATGGACTCGATCCTGGGCCATATCAATCGCCAAATTAAATGCATAATCCATCTCCTCATCTTG
The DNA here is from genome assembly GCA_016801055.1 of Panax notoginseng. Classification (NCBI taxonomy): domain Eukaryota; kingdom Viridiplantae; phylum Streptophyta; class Magnoliopsida; order Apiales; family Araliaceae; genus Panax; species Panax notoginseng. The sequence continues at coordinate 67,056,931 of CM029021.1, read as the reverse complement.
GCTTTCTTCACTTGGACCTTAGCTTCAGCACGGTCTGCACGTTGAGTCGCCTTCATCCATGCATCCTCTACTCTTGCACGCTTAGTTGATTCCTCCTTGAAATCATCTTTCAATTTCTCCATGTCAATCTTCATCTTCTCATTTACCGCCAACAGGTCTTCATGCTGACCCTTGGTATGAACTAGGTCCCACTCCGTGTTTCCAAGTTTTGAGTCGAGTTCCTGAATCTCTGCATCCTTCTGCTCCATCGAAGCGTGATGCATCTCAACCATTTCCTTCAGTTTCTCTACTTCATCCTGTAACTCTATGTTACGGTCGTACAAAGCATCATACATCTTAGCCGGTACGGAGTTTGGTGGAAACTCCTCAGGACTATCCTCCTCGGGATCGGTCACAAGCTCATCCTCCTAAATCAACTGTTCCCGCACTACGTGAATATCCCGGGGTTCAACAACTCTAGGTAACTGAGGTATCACCTCCCTAGCTGGACTGGATTCTTCTTCGTTAGACATCCTGTCAACAAAATATTTTAAGTTTTACTTAACGTTATCGATACTCGCGAGCACATAAGTTATTAACACATAGCACATAATGTCTTTTATTATTTAACTTCAATGGATACCTTAATCCATTTCTTAAACTCGATAAGAGTTAGACACCTCTATGTTTTCTATCTCCTTAAAGGTTACTTCCTAAGGTTTTTCCCACCTAAGGCTCATAACCTAAAGCTTTGATACCAACTTGTGACACCCCCAAATCCGAGTACTTCATTTCCACTGAATTTGGTGCTCACTATTAAACTAATTACATCTAACTACCCATAATAAAGGATAAAATATTAAATAACTTTAAACAATAATCTTTCCCATTAAAGGGTTACATCATCATCTCAAAAACAATCCCAGGTAATCTAACCTGAAAATTATTACATCAGTTTTGCGGAATACATTATAAAATAAAACAAGTCTTATAACTTCAAGCATTTAAATAAACTTTAACTAATTCTTTATCACTAAGACATCTTGCCCTTTCCCTTGCTAGTAGATGGCTCATCACCTCTTTCGACTTTAGCTGCATTGTTTAATTGCAAGAGTGAGCAAACAATTGACCACTGACATAAAGATAGTATAATAACAACATGAGAGTGAACAACGAATACTGAATAATAAAGAACTTGTTCTACAAATCAAAATAGTAAAGAAGTTCGAACTTTAATTATCTGAGGGTCTTATGACCACGAACTATGTCCACGGTGTTTAGGTATTACTACCTTAACCTTAACAGTCATTATACTGTATAGACTCTTCTTAACGTACTCAGGGGCAACAGCCCTTTGTACCATGTATTGTGCACAAACATCTAAACGTTACACGTACAAAATCCCCTATGTTAGGGTTGTTCGTCTCAATTTGAATTTAGAATTTTTTGCACTAAAGAAAGTTTAGTTTGGAACTAGCTTATCAGTGGTTCTAGAATTTTAGAACACTATTTCATAATAGACTAGTTCAATCAATAAGAGTTTGCTTATTACTTGAAGGTTTAATACAACAATATAGAATTGAAAAAGATTATCAAAGTCAAAGATCAGATATTAACAATATATAACTGAATAAACATGATACACATGCAAGGTACTATGTTCAGAAGAGTTAGAATAATCTCATTTGAATCGACGCATTAGAACAATATATGCTTTGTATAATAATTGTAAAAGTGAAACTTACTCGATGTAACGAATTAGGTTACAAGAGTTTAATCAATCGTATATAAGAATAGAATCAAAAATATTGCTCAACAGAATTTAGGAACTTGCATTCATTAATAAAATAATGAAGTTAGAAAAACTTGCTCAAATGTAAGTAGATAAGGTTTAGAAACTTGCACAATTATTATAAGAGTAGGGTTAAAGAACTTGCCTTGTATGTAAGCTACAAAAATGTAATATAATCTTCAATTACCCAACATACATCATTACAATCACAACAACAATTAGTTGTATGAATATCAACACTAGGGGTATTAAACCATCATTTAGGTCATAACCCTAACCCAAAACCTAACCATTTAGGTTAACATATTTAACGCCTCTGAATTCACACATTAATCAACATAAACCTTATCGTTTATCTACAACTTTTTGAAAACATCACTTTTAGTTTCATTTTATAACTTATTTAAATAATTATTTCAAATCTTTACACTTCGCATTATAACACATTGACATATGTTATTATAGTTTATATCATGTTTTAACATTATTAACATGCATGCTAAACTAACACAAGTCCGTCACACATGGCCTGCAATTAAGCAGACTTCACTGTCTGTGACTGGCTACTCGCGTGCCCACGCGAGCAATACACTAAGCTATCGCGCGCTCGCGAGATGTCGCGCGCCCGCACCCAAATGCTGCGCGCCCGCGCGTCAGCAGCGCCCCAGGCAGAGCGCCCGCGCGACGGCTTAGTTCCAGTTTTTTACAGACGCGAACTAACACTCTGTTATAGGCCAAAAATCCCAATTCTACAAAATTTCTAACAAATTCAACATCTAAAACTTTGGAATAACATAGCTACACATGTTATTCATCATTCTATATATAAAAATATCACATATACATGAATTTAAAAAATTAAAACTATAATTTTCCAAATTTTCTTCATTTTTACCCTTTTAACAAATTTGATCGCCACGAACTCGTTTCTTAATCAATTGTCATGATTTAAACTTCGTTGTTTTTGTTTCTTACCCTAGCAACACAATCCAACAACAAATTTCAAATTACAACACATATAAAACATCAATTTTCATACTTTCTAAAGCCATATTATATGAACATAACACTGTTATTTATATCTCCTTCTTACTATTCAATTTTCACGAATTTGAACATCAACCAAGGATTATAGACGATAACTAACAAGTTTAGCAATAACATACATACATATAATTCAACATCTTAACCCTATCCAACGAAATTTCTGATTAACAGAGAATAGGTATTGCAAAGAAAATTAAGATAAATTATACCTTTAAAACCCTAGTTGAATGCTAGCAAAAGATGATGACCCTCTCTCAAAATCACTATGATTCCTCCTTCTAAGATCTATGTGATTTTTCCCTTTTTCTCACCAACTCTCTGCTCTTCACTATGTTTCTCTCTTCACTGACTATAGCCTTAGAAGGAAAAATAATACGCGTATAATAAACTGATATGACACGTTCTCTTTCAGTTAGAAAAATAGAAAGACGTCAGTTGAATAATGCCAAAGGCCATAAGGCCTTGTTTGGCTACCAAACTTTATAAACTAAATTATTTTTATATTATTTATACTATATAGTTTCCAATTGTCACACTTTAGATAATTTAAATAACTTAGTTTAGTTAATTTAAATAACTTATATAATAATAATAAAATTCTTATTATCATTATACATATAATTAATAAATAATTATATATCTAATTTAATTAATAAATTAGACACATCACTTTATTTAATTTATTTTCCTTTAAATCAAACAATTCATTTAATTTAATTATCTTCTTAAATATTAAGCAATTGATTTAATTTAATTACTTCCTTAAATTAAATCCATTAGATAAAATTATCATTATTCAAATTAACATTAATTAATTTAGTTACCAAATTAGTTTACCACAATTAATCAATTATTTATTTTCCTCCATAAATAAATTATTTAAAATATTTATTTAATTCAATAAATATTTAAATTAAATTATAAATTTCTCGATCGTTACATTATCTGGGTTTGTATTTGTTTTAATGTTGTAGTATACCTGTAATACTACCACTATCAATCGATTCCATGACCAAACTATAACACAACTGAGAGATTTAAGCTTCAGAAAACTTGTCAGAAGTTGTTCTTCATTTTTGGGTTTTCCAAAAATGAAGAACAGTCCGAGTTGGCCACTTATGATCTCCATAACTTGGATCTTGAGTTTTCTTAGTGTAATCTAAAGGTGCTAACTTGTAGTCCTGATATCAGAGAACAACAACATATCACTAAATCATCTTAACAACAACACAAATGACAGATCAAGGCTGGTCAAAGTGCATGCCAAGTACTGCCTTTGAAGATTTCTGGGTTGCTCAGAATCTTCATCCGGCATGATGGTCAACCCTTGTTTGACCACAACTAACTTCAATTCTGTTTATCATTTCGGTAAGATAAAGGCTTAGATGTATATCCTACATGTCAGTATAAAAGATTCAACCAACAACATGACTTAACTAACAAAGATCAGCAAGATATAGAGCCTACAAAAACGTTGTCAGGTTTTCTGGGCAAATCTAGACTGCCCATAAACAGATTTTGTTTTCGGTCAACGAGGTTTGACTGCTTATAACATGAAATCTATACATGTTCTAACCTTGATTCAAGTTCCAGATCAAAGCCTACATGGCATAAAACAAATCTATAACTCTAAACACATATATCATTAAACACACACAGATCTAGAAGCTTTGACATTTGCTTGTCAGAGCACAAAACTAGGGTTCATGATCAGTTTCAAAATTTGGATTTTTGTGCATCTAGATGTTATGGATCTAAGATCTAACAACCCAGATCACTAAATGACACCCTCTAACATAACTTTAAAGAACAAACAACATGGATCACATAGATTTTTATGAAGCTAGGGTTTATACCTTTATGCTTTGATTTCTTTTGATTCTGATCCTTGATCTGATATTGGAGAGCTAAGAGGCTAACTTAGCTTTGTTTCTCACTCTCTCCCATTCTCCATTTCAAAATATAGAGAGAGAATAGGCTTGGACAAGTTTGCTAATTAAAATAAGAGATTTTTCTTACTTTTTGACTTTTAAATCCTGGGTTCAATGAATTTTGCTGGAATGAATGGCTGGTTGCTGAGATATAAGTCACATGGGTTAGCTAGATTAGGTCACCCACTAAAGTTTTGGTTAGACTTGTAAGTTTCCTATTAAAGAATGCTAAAAGGGCAATTTGGTCATTTGTCTTATCATTTTAATGGCAAATTGGTAACTTGACCAACCCTTAGGGTTTAAATCTAAGGTTTTGAAAAAAAATTATTTTCTAGGTTTTCTGATTAGGGTTTTAAAAATAGAAATTTAAACTTTCTAATTCATAATTAGGGTTTCCTAATTACTTATACTAAAACATTAGGATTAATGATTCCTAATTTAGCATTTAGGGTTCCTAATTTAGCATTTAGGGTTTTTAATTGAAAATTAGAGTTTCTAATAATTAGGATTTCTAATAAATCATTAGGGTTTTTCCTAATTAGGCTATAATTAATAATACTTAAGCCTTATACTTAGTGTTTGAATTCCCAAATTAGGGTTTTAATAATCCAAATTAGGGTTTCGGATTCTCAAAATTGAAATTAGGGTTTCCCATCAGTCGTTAGGGTTTTCTAATCTGAACGTTGACGTTCTTAATATATACACAGGGTTTGTCGCAGATATAATTTATCTAGTCAACCCTCGACCCTTAACCACATACTTCACACATAAATCCACATACACAGATACATATACACTTATACCCTTAATCCTGAATAATTCTCCAAAAAAAAAATTTAAATCCATAAAATTCCTTCCAGAAAATATCAAATCTATTCACTTATTTTCTGTCTAGGTTTATTATTTAACCTTAATTCAATCTTTTAAGATTTTAATAAATATCCAAATTCTCGGGTTGTCACAAAATATATGTAATTCCTTTGCAAAATATGTTACCAGGTAAAAGAGTCCTTTTAAAATTCAAAGTTTGTTACAACTTAAATGACTTATCTTCTCCTTGTAAGTTTTAAATAAGTATAATTAATTATTAGTTACACTTCTATTATCTAATTATATCATTTTATTATCGTTTATCTTTTTTTTAACCAGATACTACATTCTACCCACCTTAAAAGAATTTGGTCCTCCAAAATTCAAAATTAACTATTCTAAAGAAAACACGAATCTGACATAATCAAGAAATTCATTATGTAATTACTACAGAAATTTTATAACAAAGTTTCATACCTTAATTTTAGGTTCCTGAAACCTAAAACACACATCCTCGAGTTGGCCTCAGACTTGCCAATGTAATTTCATCCTCTTCCCCATCTCTTTTCGGTGGAAGGTTCTTGGGGCATTATGAAATCCTATGGCCGAGATCTCCACAATGAAAATACGCTCCTGCATTCCAACGACATTCCTTGTCTAGGTGGTTCCTACCACACCTCGAACACTTCAGCTTGTTCTCTTGATTCCATTGGTTTCCTCTAAATTTAGTGCTTTACGTAATAAACTTCTTTGTAGGTCCTCCATGGTTGGACTCTCCCCCAGATGGTACGTCCCTCTTATTGTTCTTCCCTTTCTCCATTTTTGATAAGCCTATCTCGATCACTAACGCCTTATTGAGCATTGCATCATATTTGGGCAGCTCAAAAGATGCCACACCATGTCTTATGTCAGCCCATAATCCATCCTCCAACCTACGCACTTTTGTCTCCTTATCTGCTACCGAGGTCGGTGCATATTTAGTGAGCTTCGCGAATTCGGCTTAATATTGAGCAACTGTCTTGCTCCCTTGTTCTAGCCTAATAACTTCTCTCTCTTTTTGTGTCAGGATCTTCCTATGAAAGTAATTGTTGGTAAATGCCTCCTTGAACATGGTCCAAGTGTAGGGTTCTGGATTCCCTTCATCCTTTCTTTCCTCCAAAAGTCACCAATCATAAGCCCCACCCTGAAGTTGGTAAACTGCCTATGTTACCTTATTAGCCTTATTACTCCCTAACAAGTCAAACGCCTTCTCCATTTCTTGAATCCACTTCTCAACAATGGAAGGGTTTGTGGCCCCTTCAAAGATTAGTGGGTTCAATCACTTGAATTCTGCTACTATGCCACGATGCCCAGACTGTTGGTTCTTCACTAGTTGAGCTAAAGTAGCAGCCAGCTGAGTCATACCATTAGCGCTAATATTGGTGTTAGTAGGTTTGCTTCTTCTAGGCTACATTTTCCTACACAAAAAACCAATCCCCACTCAACAACACTCTACAAAACTAGTAACAAAACGGATCAAGATAAAGGCACACACATAATTTTAATTCCAAAAACTCCAAATTTATTTAATTCAAAATACCATTACATGTTCATGTTCTAAAAGTAAATTAGCAATCAATTGACAAATAAAAAATCAATAAAATCCTTAAAAAAACTCTTCATAAGCTCTAATCTATTACAAAATTTAACACCATTTGACATCCTTCTTCTTCACCATCTAAAGACATTTGTCGAACCCTTCAATAAATTTGTCCATTGCCTCTTGTGGTTCCGATGCACCAGGAAATGCATGACAAATTGAATCAAATCCATCAAAATAAGGCATCAAACCACTGGCCCAATAGTATCTTCTTGGGTCATCTTAGCCCACCACAGGCTCACCCAAAAGGTCATGACTTGAAAGTACTATCGGTAGTAACTTATTTCCTTATATGCATACAAATTTTTCCCTTATCTTTCGATGTGGGACTGGGGTGTTACAAACTACCTTTTTGACGTCCTCGTCAGAACTGATCACACACACGGCTCAAAGATCTTTTCCTCTCTAGCCATTGTGGGATCATACTGACTAGCTTTGTGTCCCTACCTCTATATCTCTATCTCTACATTGTGGAATAATACCGCCAGCCTTCGTGACCCCACCTCTGATTACCCGATCGAATGACCCTACCCGAGCTTTCGAGAGTCGACTTTGATACCATATGAAACAACCCGGGTCAAATCTTGAGTCCGGAACAAATCTCTGGTTAAATCCCAAGTCAGAATCGAATCAAACCCATCAAAACAAGGCCTCAAACCACTGGCCCAATAATATCTTCTTGGGTCATCTTAGCCCACCATAGGCTCACCCAAAAGGTCATGACTTGAAGGTACTATTGGTAGTAACTTATTTTCTTATATGCAGAAAAATTTTTCCGCTATATTTCGATGTGGGACTGGGGTGTTACAATTCATTCTAAAATTTTAATCACCACATAGCACATAATGCACACATTAACATGCATCTCTAAATATTTAATATCTTTCTACTATTTCATATGTAATCTTTTATTACTGCAAAATGTCTTACAATTCTCGGACTTAATTTGATATGTTTACATTTTTGGCCATCTCTTGAGTCTACTTTCGTTTGACACTTTCTGTGTTTATCCCTTTTTGACCTCACCTACGTTATTTTTGACATTCTCATGTCTATGACATCGTCTGTGTTTATTTTACCATCACCTATGTTTGTCTTATTTTGAAACCACGAGTATCTATTTTATACTAACCCCACCAATCCATTAAGTTATGATACTACACTCGTGTCTAGCTTCCTATGATACATCACAAGTGTTTAGTTTATTATTACACAATATCTGTGTCAGGGACACAACATTAGTGTTTATTATCTTATGACACAACATCCGTGTCTATAACATAACACCAATGTCTATTTTATTATGACACAACACCAATGTTTGTTTTATTATGATACATCATCAGTGTCTATATGATTATAACACATCACCAGTGTCTGGCTGATTATGATACATCACCAGTGGCCGATTGATTATGACACAACATCAGTGTATCTTATTAGATTATACCGTAATACCAATGTTTAATTTATGCTTACGCGACACAAGTGGTTGTTTCATTATGATACATCACCAGTGTCTCGCTTATTATGACACAACATTAGTGTGTGTTTTCTTATTTTGACATCCCCTGTGTCTTTTACTAATACCTGATTAACAATACCGTTCTTATTAAGGTTGTTCACCTCTGACTCACTCAAGAGTTTGTTATCCTTGCCCTTTTCTGAAATGCCAAAATCAAGTTTAATATCTTAATTAACACCTCCAAATAATAATATGTTCATTATTATTCTTTTATGATGAATGCATCAATTTATCTCCTAAAACTCTTTTCGAGTTTATTTTATTACTATCTTCATCATTTTCTTACGGTTATAATCTAAGGTTCCCTTACCTTATGTTTATAACCTACATCTTTGATATCAAATGTAACCCCCCCAAAACCCGGTCTACCTTCAAACCCAAGTTCGGTGCATCACGATACTATCCATCCAATATATTCTTAAGACATGAACGTAATTAATATATTATTACAACAACTCACTGCAAATCCTAGGTTCTAAGACCTTTACATCTTCATATTATAATATTAATGAATATTACATCATGCAAATATTATAATTACAACAAACTATTACATTACAATATGTAATCTTCTATGTCTTCTTCTTTAACAATTCCTTTCGCTTAATACCATTTGACTATTCAAGTCCATCCGCTCTAGCTGCAATAGTTTAGAGTTTTGCAAGGGTGTGCATTTAATTGCCCTGAAAGTTATAGCAGTGAAGTAAACAACAAAATCAAGAATCAAATCATCATTCTTTGAAAACTTTGCCAACAAAGCAATAGTTGAGAAGCAATTTGAATAAATAGGAATAACTTAAATTTCTTTCATTCTTAAGCATCACAATCTCTAATTGCCAGTCCTACCAATTTTCACCTATTCATTTCATAAGTTTTATGTTTTAACATCAATAGTGTCTACATTATAGTCATATCACAATCTGTGTTTATTACCATATACATCTTAACATGTGTCCAGCTGAAATAATTAGCATAGAATTAATTATAACGCAATTCATGCATCAACAGAATTGTAATAACTTAAATAGTTCAACAACATAACAATTCCTTCACGAAAGCACAGACGTGCATATATTGGCAAACATCACAATTCATAGTTAAACAACTTGTTCAAATATAATCTATTTGTACAAACAACATGAAACTTGCATTGAATTTAACAATTTAAATGAAGTTAGGAAACTTGTACAAAATAACTATCTTGTATAGGTTAGGACACTTGCTTAGTTACAACATTAGAGTAAATTAAAAAAAAACTTGTCTTAAGTGTTCTTCTTCTTCTTCTTAGCCTTAGTCACCCCTTGATCTTGATCTTCTTCCTCTCCCTCAAGATCCGGCCAACTCTCATTTGCTAGAGTTTCCCCTCTTAGTCTTTAGTGAATTGGTGAGTTCTAAGTGAAGGAAGAAGGACCTATTTATAGGATTTCTTAAGTTATGGTATTTAAGACTTTAAGCCACAAAATATCTATCAAGCTCGTCAATAAAAATATCTTTGAAGCTCAACAATGCAACTTGAAACAAAAAATTCCAAGCTCGTCAATGAAAATATCTACCAAGCTCAACAATGTAGCTTGCAACCATAAATATCTTCCAAACTCGTCAATGAAAATATCTAGCAAGCTCGACAATTCAGCTTGCAACAATAAGTAATTTCCTAAGACTTAGCCCTTAAGTAAACGTAGCCTAGAAGTAAACTTAGCCCCTTCTCAGTTTCTCCCATAAGTTTCTTCTAGCTTCTCTTATAAACTACTTCTAGTTTATCCCATAAGCTTCTTATAGCTTCTCTTATAAACTTCTTCTAGTTTCTCCCATAAGCTTCTCCTAGCTTCTCCTAGTTTCTCCCACAAGCTCCTTCTACCTTCTGCCATAACTTTCTTCTAGCTTCTACCATAAGTTTCTTCTAGCTTCTACCATAAGCTTCTTTTAGCTTCTCTCATACATAATCGTGTAATCTATAAACTAGGTAATTAATCGACCTTAAAACACATAACATAAATAAAATTCTTAAAAATTCATTTTATTAAATATTACCCTTAAAAACCTATTACAAGGTCATCCGATTTCTCTAGTCGTCACAAATACACTCGTAATAATGACTAAAATACAATTTCCATCCCAAAGTCTGAAAGATTGAGGTTTGTACTTTAATATTTAGAGCACATCTAAATGCGCCCTAAAATTCTTTATCACTAAATCAAATGCACCCTCCGAGACTTTAACTGACCCAAAGCACCCCAAAAAAATTTCGTTAAATAAAATGCACTCTCTATTTTGTGTTTAAACTATATTTTCTTTGACAAAAAAGAATTTTAAGGTGCACTTAGATACGTTTTAAATTATGGAGTGCAACCTCAACGACCTTTCAAAATTTGAGATAAAAGTTGTATTTTTGTCAAAATTAATTAATATGTAAGAATGACAAATTTAAACTGATATCGCACCGAAATCAACAAAATTGCATCGAATAAACTGTGTTATGTGTTTATTAGTCGTTCTATAACCTAGGACGATCATAAAACGTTAGGATTTTGGCTACGTGCAAGAATAAATGGGTAAGAATTTTAAAGACAAAAATAAGAATTTTCCAAGAAAATTTGTGTAAAAACACAATTCACTCGAAGAATGGTACGAGTTAGGGTTCAACCCTAGGCTTTTCAGAGAGATTAGTATGTCCTAACGACATTATGTTTTAAGATTTGCTGGTAATATGTCGTGAAAAGTCATATTAGTTAATATAAATTTTTCTCAAAAAAACGTGTAGAAATCAGACGAAATAATAGCGACGAAAAATATTTTTATAAACTTTTCGATCGTTTAACCATGTTTTGGAAAAATGTCACCGAAAACACTATTCATCAAGAAATATTTTTCAATTTTTTGATTTTTCAAAGAACGCGCTTATGTTAGAATGACGAGTAAAGACGAAATGTCAAATAGAATTTGAAGAACGATAAACGCAGTTTTCCACTATGTAATGAATTTAAGAAGATTAAAGAAAAGAATATTAGTATAATATGAATTAATATACAAGAAGAATATGAGTATAATATGAATTATTATACGAATATATTATGAAAAATAATACGACGTATAATACGAAAACAATACGGAGTACAATTATAATACGAAAATTATACGGTATAAATACGAAAGTCAAAGTCAAATAGTCAAAGTCCACAACAATGGCTAGGTTATAAACATTCCCACCAGCTAACCATAAATGAGTTAACATTTAACCATGGTTAGTTGGGGTGTGGTTAGGTTAAGCAAAGATCTAGTAGAATGAGGAGGTGGGAATAGTGAAATGGTGACTCAAAAGCAAATATCATCATTTTAACTCTACCAGGGTTAAATGATGATGGTTAATGAAGGGGTGGTTCGTAAGTTATGCAGACCAAAGTGTGTTGACTAATCAAGACCCTAAGTTAAGTGACCAATTCATAAGGAAAGCAAAGTTGATTTAATGACCATAGTGCCCTAACTCTTGATTTTTCTATAAAAGCTAAGGCATTACTCTTGAATGTGTTAGTTTATTTTTCACCAACACATTCAAGAGCAAGCATAATATTGAGAGAGAAATGAAGAGATTTGGATGGGAAAGGAAAAAAAAGGAAGAATGAAATCTAGAAAATTGTAAGCTTTGTCAAGAGGAAGAAAAATAATGAAGAAATGTAATACCAAAACCTAGTTTTTAATCCATTTTCTTCAAGTATAATATGTAAAAACACATAGCTTAATGATTATAAAAGTATAAGATGGTAGAAAATGATAATGAATATGGTAGAAAATGATAATGAAGATAGTGATTTGGGTTTTGAGGTTGGTGTATGGGCTATGAGATGGGATATTTGGTTGTTTTCGAGGGTTAGACCACACCGTAGATTGCAGCCTACATACTCCCATTGGATGGGGGGAGTCAGGTCTTACGTAGTTCAGGCATAAATTATTATACAAGAAGAATATGAGTATAATATGAATTATTATACGAGTATAATATGAATTATTAAACGAGTATAATATGAAAAATAATACGACGTATAATATGAAAACAATACGGAGAACAATACGCATATAATACAAAAATTATACGGTATAAATATGAAAGTCAAAGTCAAATTGTGACGAACGAGAATTTTTATAAATTAATTTTAATATTTATTGAATAAAATAAATATTTTTCGATGATTTAATTATTAGATTAAATAATCAATCGATGCAATTGTGGTAGATTAATTTAATCATATGCGTTGCAATTATTAAATTAATGTAGAAAAATTTTATTATTCAAGTATGTAATTATGTGAGCTTGTCGAATTAAATAAGTTATTTAACTAAGCATGATGTTATTTAATTAATCTAATTATTAATTAGAGAGTTAATAATTGGACATTATTTATTAATGAGAAAATTAATTATATGATTATGTGAAGTATGAGAAATTATTATATTTAATATTAAATAAGATATTGATTTATTTTATGAAGGAGTGTGACATTAATTAAATTATATGATAAAGCTTTATTAAATTAAATGATTTTTATACCTATTCTAACTAGCCAAACATGGCACTATGGGGAGTTGAGGGCAGTTACCCATGTCTGGGTAACTGACCACCAACGCGCGTTTGTCTTCTCTTTTTAACAATACGTCTTTTTTTTTCTCTGTCATTTTGCCTAAGTCTAGAATAGCATATCAGAGAGAGAACTTGAGAGTTTAGAGATTGTTAAGAGATTTTGAGAGTTAAGAAGAAATTGGGAAAGGTTTCAATCCTACTAATCTACGCTTGGGTAATCTCTTCAACCCAATTATTATTTTTACGTCTTTTAAAAGTTTCATGAATATGGTTTTTAAGTTTTTAGTTTAACCTCTGTAATTGGATTAAGAGTAATGATTATGAGTTGTATGTGTGTTATGACATATCAAATCGTATTTTATTATATATATGTTGTAAACCATAACATCAGTGTCATGAAAACATGTCGTACATATGTTTTTCAAATTTACAGAGTATGGGTTATGGCCTCAAGGCCTTATACGTGATTTTAGTATGTCAAACATAAATATTATCATAAATTTTATACCCTTACATTATTGAGCATGTCGATACGGAGAGATCGGAGTTTAAACGAACGAATTCGGTGTTATAACGAATTCGTAGGGAGAATTTTCAGATAAAGTTTTCTAAAACTTCATGAACATCAAAGTCAGTGAATTGTTAGGCTTTAAATCTGTTAATAAGTGTTTAAAATTGGTTTTGTCAGTATATAAATGTTGGGTAATGATTATATATAAATTATAGCATATGGGTATGTCTAATTTTGAGTAGAAAATAAGAAATTGGGAGAAATTGGCATGTTCTGCGATTTTTCGCGAACAACCATTTCTGTGTCTGGTATGCCGCGCCGCAGCGCCGGCTACCAGTTCAATTTCCCGCGCCGCAGCGCCGCCGTGCCTTAGCGCCATGACTCGAGTCACAGCGCCACGGCGCCGCAGCTTCACGTGTCCGGCCGCAGCGCCATCGCGCCGCAGCGTGAAGCCTTAGTACAAACGTGGCGCCGCAGCGCCACTCTCCAGAAAATTCAGAATGAGTTATTTTTTTAAATGTTAAAGTCTAACAAGTGTTAGTGGATTGATGTAATGAACATGTAATCATGTTAGAGGTATTATGAGATGATAAAATAGTTGTTTAACATGTAATAAAATATTATATGTGAATTGAATTATTAAATACATAATTAGTTTGATAATTCATGAAGTATAAATTATGTGACAACGTGATAATTTGACTAAGTTTAGTCAATAATTAAAGTAGACAACGAGAATGAGTTTATATTGATTAGTTAATTTATAATTAACTGGTAATGTGTATATGAATGGTATGTAGGATTTAATTCAAAGAACGTGCTTAGTTAAAGTGTAATCTGCGCACGAGGAAAGTATCCTATCCCTAACTCCATTCTATTGAACAAGTTTATTTAAAGTTAAACGTTACTTTTATGTTGAGCAAGTTTCTTAACTCTATCTTTTACATTGAGCAAATTTCCTAAACTTAAACTATTATTCAAGTTAGAGTATTATATTAAAGATTGATTATCTTTCAAAGCATGATTCAGTTATACAATAATTGTTCTATTGTATACTTCTTGAGATTATTAATCATATTGAATATCATTATTGTCGAACTTTTAGACTAGTGAACCTTACTAATTCAGCTAGTCCTTAGTTGGTGAATGTTCTAAATTTCAGAACCCTTATTGAATTATCCAAACCAAACTTCCTTTGGTGCGGACTCGAATGTCAAACTGAGATGAACAACCCTGTAAAGGGATTTACTTATGCGTAAGCGTTAAGATATTGTGCACAGTATGGTACTAAGGGTTGATCCCCTTAAGTACGAGAAGAAGGTCCATAGTCTTATGACTGTTAAAGGTTTCAAGTATAATCCTTGATAACCTAGGACATAGTTCAAGGTCTTATGACCCTCAATATTCTTTTGATTCATGTTATTTATTCTTGATTCAAAAGTTGAGCTTTTATTCAGATGTCTTTGATTATTCGCATGTTATTATACGGTTATTTCATTATTATACTTGTGGGCATTTGTGCTCACTCTTGCTATATAATAACATTGCAGTTAAGAATGAAAGAAGTGATGCACCTTTGACTAGTAAGGGCAAGGGCAAAGTTAGCAAGTGTTGAAGACTTGTATTTATTTTATTGATGATGATTTATGTTTAAGACTTGAGTTATGATGTTGTTAAGACTTAATTGTTTAGAATTCCGCACAGATGTTTTAAGGTTAGTTTAAACCTGGGATTGTATTATTATTATTATTCGAATGTTGTAACCCTTAAGGGGAAGATTTTATTTTCTATCCATTGCATGGTTTGCTTTTATTGGGAAGATAGATAGATGATGCTTGTTCAGTGAACACCAAATCCCGTGGAATCGAAGTACCCGGATTTGGGAGTGTCACAGGTTGGTATCAAAGCTGTAGGTTATGAACCTTAGGTGGGGGAACAACCTTAGGTAGTAACCTTATAGAAAGAAGATAGTAAAGGAAAACTCTTATCGAGTTTTAAGAAATGAATTTTTGGTAATTCAGTGAAGATAATAAAATACATTATGTGTCCATATGTTAATTTATGTGCTCGTTAGTACGACTTAGTAACTAAAACTTAAAACTTTGTTGTCAGGATGACGAATGATGGAGAAGCTAGTCAAGCTGAGGAGGGACCCCATTTACCTATAGTACTTATTGAGGAGGGATCTCGTGTACTTGTAGGGCCGACTGAGGAGGAGCCCCGAGACATTCATGTCGTTAGGGAGCAGCTGGTGCAGAGGGTTTTATCTCCATTGATCACCGTTGTTGGTCAGGAGCATGAACCTGAGATTGATCCTGAGGAGGGTCCTGAGGAGGAGTTTGATGAGGAGGAAGAAGAAGAGGAGCTACCACGGTACACTGTTGATGCTGAGATGTATGACACACTATATGATCGTAACGTGGAGTTACAAGATGAGGTTCAGGAATTGACTGAGCAAGCGACTGTTCAGGAGTCTACTTTAGAGGAGAAGGATAGAGAGATTGTGACCCTTCATACACGTTTAGGAAACGTGGAGTGGGATCTGGTTCATGAGAAGGGTCAAACCGAATATAAGACCGAGGAGATAGAGAAGCTGAAGAAGGAACTGAAGGAAACCTCCGGAAGACTGAAAATAGCAGAGGAAGGATGGGTAAGAGAATCACATCGAGCTGATCGTGCAGAAAATGATAGTCGTGCAAAGAAGGCAAAGCTTAAAGACACGTACGCCACACTTAATCATGCGATGGATGAGGTTCAAGAGCGAGTGTTAAGGTACCCCATCCAGTTTGAAGGACTTCCATCGTATATGTTGGATCGCAGGACGATGTCTCGTATCATGAATGAGGAGCGTGGCAAGGCTATTGAGCACCTTGGAAGACAGTAATAGAATCTGTTTATTTATGTGAAAGACTTATATAGTTTTATGTAAATTCCGATGTGTTTATGAACTAAGGAATATGTTAATATTTGAATGTTTTAAATCATGTGGATTCCTTATTCCAGGATAGATGATGTAAATAGCAGTATGCTATAGTTTAATGTTAAAACTTTTTATTTGAATAAAAAGATATCATGTTGTTTGAGATGATGTGTTAAGTGATATGTTAAATTGTTGAGTAATGTCTTAACTATGTAGAGAAATAAATAAAGTTCTAATAAACGTTTATTTAACAGAAAAATGCCACCAAGGAGAAGTCAACAACGTCAACCGGCTCAGGAAGAGTCAACCAATAATAACAATAACGCCAACGCTAATCCTGTTCAGCAGTTGGTGAATTTACTAACTGGAGTCATGAATAACCAACCGCAAGCTCCACCTAGCACAACGTTTAAAGATTTTAAGGCGGTGGGACCGCCAGAGTTCAAAGGTTCCAGAAATCTGATCGAGGCTCAAACGTGGGTGATGGAAATAGAGAAGGTTTTCGACGTTGCTAGGGTTCGAGAAGATCAGAAGACCGTTTTTGCGACATTTATGCTGAAGTCTGAGGCTAGCTACTGGTGGCAGGCAAACAAGATGCGAGGAGGTGAAGGTGTAATTACGTGGGAGAGATTTAAAGAGATGTTTTTCGATATGTATTTCCCAGCTAGTTCGCAGAATCAGATGGAGGTGCAATTTCTGGAACTGAAACAGGGAAACATGAGCGTGCCTGAATACGCGGCTAAATTCGATGAGTTGGCAAGGTTTGCCCCGTATCAAGTACACACTGACGAGAGGAAAGCCAAACGATTCGAACAAGGACTGAAGCCTTGGGTATACAGCAAGGTGTCAATGTTTCAACTTAACACGTTTGCGGGAGTTTTGGAAAAGGCCATTCTCGCGGAAGGAGGAAGTGATGCAGTGACTAAGTACAACCAAGAATAGAAAAAGAAAAAGAGTGAGAATAAGGGTAATAACAAGACTGATGGAAGTAATACTGAGAATAATAATAATCAGAAGAGAAAGTGGACGGATAACTCGACAGTTGGAAGTCAACACGGAGGGCAGAAAAAGAAGATAGAAGCATGTCCGACTTGCGGCAAGGCACATCTAGGAGTTTGTTTGAAGGGAAAGAGAGTGTGCTACAATTGTGGTCAGGAAGGCCACATAGCACCAAATTGTCCAAACCCAAAGAAGGGTGCTTGTTTCAACTGTGGTTCGAAAGATCATTTAGCAAGAGACTGTCCCAAGAAGGGATCAGGAGGATCAAGACAAGGAGGAAATCGGGGAAATAGCAGTGGAAATACCTTAACCATCACCGGACCACCTGCAACAAACCGACCAACCGCCAGAACTTTCAACATGACGGTGCAGGATGCAATCCAGTCTCGTGAGGTGGTGTCAGGTATCATTCCGATCAATAAAATTAATGCTTATGTTTTGTTTGATTCGGGTGCTACTTGTTTCTTTATATCCGAAGACTTTGCTAATAGTTTAGATTTGCTTATGGATGAATTAGATTACCCCATGAACATAGAAATTGCGAATAGAGAAATAATCCCTGTTAAGTACGTGTTTAAGAACTGTAGGGTGGATATTAAGGGTAATATCATGAACGTAGATCTTATCCCTATTCGATTGGGGGAATTCGACGTTATATTGGGTATGGATTGGCTATCCAATTATGGGGCTGTAATTGACTGCCAAAAGAAGCGTATTAACCTTATGACTCTGTCAAAGGTTGTGTTTTATGGTATCAAGTCGCCTAGACAAGCGAGTTGTCTGGCGATGTTGCAGGCCAGGAAGTTATTAAGATAAGGTTGTGTAGGATATTTAGCTTACATAGTCGACAGTCGACAAGAGAACCCGAAGGTAGAGGAGATACCGATTGTGAGGGACTTCGTCGATGTATTTCCAGACGATTTGCCAGGACTTCCACCAGATAGAGAAGTAGACTTTGTGATTGATTTGTCGCCCGGAACTGCTCCAATATCGAAGGCACCATACCGAATGGCGCCAGTAGAGATGAAGGAATTAATGGTACAACTACAAGAATTATTGGACAAAAAGTACATTCAACCGAGCGTATCGCCGTGGGGAGCGCCAGTGTTGTTTGTGAAAAAGAAGGACGGATCAATGAGGCTCTGCATTGACTACAGAGAATTAAATAAGGTCACGATTAAGAACAGATATCCATTACCGAGGATCGATGATCTGTTTGATCAATTGAAGGGAGCAAAATACTTTTCCAAGATTGACTTGAGGAGTGGTTATCATCAACTGAAAGTGAGGCCAGAGGATGTACCGAAGACAGCGTTCCGAACGCGATATGGTCATTATGAGTTTTTAGTAATGTCGTTTGGTCTTACGAATGCTCCTGCAGCATTTATGGGACTAATGAATGGTGTATTCAAGCCGTTTTTGGAAAAATTCGTGGTGGTATTTTTAGACGACATTTTGGTATATTCCAAAACCAAAGAGGAACATGAAGAACACTTGAAGTTAACGTTGGAAGTATTGAGAAGGGAGAAGTTGTATGCTAAATTTTCGAAATGCGAATTTTGGATCGAGAGAGTACAATTTCTTGGTCACGTAATCGATAAAGATGGAATTTCAGCAGATCCATCCAAAGTAGAAGCTGTGTTTAACTAGGATCAGCCAAGAACGCCGTCAGAAGTAAGAAGTTTTCTTGGATTATCAGGATATTATAGAAGATTCATACAAGATTTTTCTAAGATCGCAACTCCGTTAACGAATTTAACTCGAAAAGCCGTGAAATTTGTTTGGACGGAGAAGTGTGATGAGAGTTTTCAAGAATTAAAGAAGAGGTTGAGTACAGCGCCTGTGTTATCTCTTCTAGATGATACAGGAAATTTTGTTGTTTTTAGCGATGCGTCGCATAAAGGACTTGGCTGTGTGCTGATGCAAAACGGTAAAGTCATTGCGTATGCATCACGACAGTTGAAGGATTACGAGAAGGGTTACCCAACCCATGATTTGGAGTTAGCTGCAGTTATTTTTGCTTTGAAAATTTGGAGGCACTATCTATACGGGGAGAAGTGTGAAATATATACGGACCACAAGAGTCTGAAATATATTTTTACATAGAAAGATTTGAATATGCGTCAAAGAAGATTGTTGGAATTAATCAAGGATTATGACTGTGAGATTTTATACCATCCGGGTAAGGCTAATGTGGTTGCCGACGCCTTAAGTAGAAAGGGTTGTGAGAAATTGATGATGTTGACTGCTCAGCATGAGCTAATTACAGATATGGAGAAATTGGAATTAGAAGTGAAGTATCCTATGGAGATTGATGAGAAGCTATTTCAGATGTAATCTGGTAAAACTATACTAGATAGAGTGAAGGAGGCTTAGCTTCAGGATGATGAATGCAAAAAGGTAACATCGAAGATATCTGAAGGAACCGAACCAAGATTTAAGATGGATAAGGAAGTAATATTGAGATTTGAAAGCAGAATTTGGGTTCCGCCAGTACAAGAAATTAAGAAAGAAATTTTGAGTGAGGCTCATAGTTCAAGATATTCGATTCACCCTGGTAGTATAAAAATGTACCAAAATCTTCGACAACATTTCTGGTGGCCGAATTTGAAACGCGATGTTGCAGAATGTGTTGCAAAGTGTCTGACCTGTCAGAAAGTAAAAGCAGAACATCAGAGACTAAGTGGTTTACTTCAACCGTTAGAAATCCCACAATGGAAATGGGAACATATTACAATGGACTTCGTGGTTGGCCTTCCGACGACTCAGAAAGACTACGACGCAGTATGGGTTATCGTTGACCGACTGACGAAATCCACGCACTTCCTTCCTATCAAAATCAGATTTAACTTAGATCAGTTGGCAAGATTATATGTGAAAGAGATTGTTTCGAGGCACGGAGTGCCGGTGTCTATTGTTTCCAATAGGGATCCGCGCTTCACATCAAATTTCTGGAAACGTCTTCAGGAATGCATGGGTATACAACTACGAATGAGTACAGCTTACCACCCTCAAACAGACGGACAGAGCGAACGAACGATTCAAACACTGGAAGATATGTTACGAGCCTATGTAATGGACTTCAAAGGAAATTGGGATGATCACCTACCGTTGGTAGAGTTCAGCTACTACAACAGTTACCACGCTAGTATTGGTATGCCGCCTTACGAAGCGTTATACGGCAGAAAGTGCAGAACTCCGCTTTATTGGAATGAAGTTGGTGAAAGACAATTGCTAGGGCCAGAATTGGTACAGCAGACGGCAGAAATAGTCAAAGTGATCCGAGCACGACTGGTAGCAGCTCAAGATCGACAGAAGAAATACGCTGATCCACATCGTAAAAATATCGAGTTTGAACCAGGTAGTTATATTTTCTTGAAGGTCTCTCCCTGGAAGGGAAAGATCAGGTTCGGAAAGAAAGGAAAATTGAGCCCGAGATTTATTGGACCCTTTGAGGTACTGCGAAGAATTGGAGAAGTTGCGTACGAGGTAGCCTTACCTCCAGCACTCGAGAATATCCACAACGTCTTCCATATTTCTCTGTTACGACCTTACAAACCTGATTACAAGCATGTAATTGAATACGAACCCCTGCATTTTGAGAAAGACTTATCTTATGAAGAAATTCCTGTCCAAATTGTCGACTGAAAAGAACAAGTTCTCAGAAATAAAGTTATACCTTTTGTTAAGGTAATTTGGAGGAACCACAACGCTGAAGAAGCTACATGGGAACTCGAAGAGAATATGATGAAGAATTACCCTCATTTATTTACTTAATTATTTGTAAGCGATTCTGGGGACAGAATCTTGGTAAGGGGGGAGAATGTAACGGGTCGAAATTTATTAAGTCATGATTCTGGGGACAGAATCCTTTTAAGGGGGGAAAGATGTGACGAACGAAAATTTTTGTAAATTAATTTTAATATTTATTGAATTAAATAAATATTTTTCGATGATTTAATTATTAGATTAAATAATCAATCAATGCAATTGTGGTAGATTAATTTAATTATATGCGTTGCAATTATTAAATTAATGTAGAGAAATTTTATTATTCAAGTATGTAATTATGTGAACTTGTCGAATTAAATAAGTTATTTAATTAAGCATGATGTTATTTAATTAATCTAATTATTAATTAGAGAGTTAATAATTGGACATTATTTATTAATGAGAAAATTAATTATATGATTATGTGAAGTATGAGAAATTATTATATTTAATATTAAATAAGATATTAATTTATTTTATGGAGTGTGACATTAATTAAACTATATGATAAAGCTTTATTAAATTAAATGATTTTTATTCTTATTCTAACTAGCCAAACATGGCACTATGGGGAGTTGAGGGCAGTTACCCATGACTGGGTAACTGACCATCAACGCGCGTTTGTCTTCTCTTTTTAACAATACGTCTTTTTTTTTCTCTGTCATTTTGCCTAAGTCTAGAATAGCATATCAGAGAGAGAATCTGAGAGTTTAGAGATTGTTAAGAGATTTTGAGAGTTAAGAAGAAATTGGGAAAGGTTTCAATCCTACTAATCTACGCTTGGGTAATCTCTTCAACCCAATTATTATTTTTACGTCTTTTAAAAGTTTCATGAATATGGTTTTTAAGTTTTTAGTTTAACCTCTGTAATTGGATTAAGAGTAATAATTATGAGTTGTATGTGTGTTATGACATATCAAATCGTATTTTATTATATATATGTTGTAAACCATAATATCAGTGTCATGAAAACATGTCGTACATATGTTTTTCAAATTTACAGAGTATGGGTTATGGCCTCAAGACCTTATACGTGATTTTAGTATGTCAAACATAAATATTATCATAAATTTTATACCCTTACATTATTGAGCATGTCGCTACGGAGAGATCGGAGTTTAAACGAACGAATTCGGTGTTATAATGAATTCGTAGGGAGAATTTTCACATAAAGTTTTCTAAAACTTCATGAACATCAAAGTCAGTGAATTGTTAGGCTTTAAATCTGTTAATAAGTGTTTAAAATTAGTTTTGTCAGTATATAAATGTTGGGTAATGATTATATATAAATTATAGCATATGGGTATGTCTAATTTTGAGTAGAAAATAAGAAATTGGGAGAAATTGGCATGTTCTGCGATTTTTCGCGAACAACCATTTCTGTGTTTGGTATGCCGCGCCGCAGCGCCGGCTACCTGTTCATTTTCCCGCGCCGTAGCGCCACCGTGCCGTAGCGCCATGACTCGAGTCACAGCGCCACGGCGTCGCAGCTTCACGTGTCCGGCCGCAGCACCATCGCGCCGCAGCGCGAAGCCTTAGTACAAACGTGGCGCCGCAGCGCCACTCTCCAGAAAATTCAGAATGAGTTATTTTTTTAAATGTTAAAGTCTAACAAGTGTTAGTGGATTGATGTAATGAACATGTAATCATGTTAGAGGTATTATGAGATGATAAAATACTTGTTTAACATGTAATAAAATATTATATGTGAATTGAATTATTAAATACATAATTAGTTTGATAATTCATGAAGTATAAATTATGTGACAACGTGATAATTTGACTAAGTTTAGTCAATAATTAAAGTAGACAACGAGAATGAGTTTATATTGATTAGTTAATTTATAATTAACTGGTATTGTGTATTTGAATGGTATGTAGGATTTAATTCAAAGAACGTGCTTAGTTAAAGTGTAATCTACGCACGAGGCAAGTATCCTATCCCTAACTCCATTCTATTGAACAAGTTTATTTAAACTTAAACGTTACTTTTATGTTGAGCAAGTTTTTTAACTCTATCTTTTACATTAAGCAAATTTCCTAAACTTAAACTATTATTCAAGTTCGAGTATTATATTAAAGATTGATTATCTTTCAAAGCATTATTCAGTTGTACAATAATTGTTCTATTGTATACTTCTTGAGATTATTAATCATATTGAATATCATTATTGTCGAACTTTTAGACTAGTGAACCTTACTAATTCAGCTAGTCCTTAGTTGGTGAATGTTCTAAATTTCAGAACCCTTATTGAATTATCCAAACCAAACTTCCTTTGGTGCGGACTCGAATGTCAAACTGAGATGAACAACCCTGTAAAGGGATTTACTTATGCGTAAGCGTTAAGATATTGTGCACAGTATGGTACTAAGGGCTGATCCCCCTAAGTACGAGAAGAAGGTCCATAGTCTTATGACTGTTAAAGGTTTCAAGTATAATCCTTGATAACCTAGGACATAGTTCAAGGTCTTATGACCCTCAATATTCTTTTGATTCATGTTATTTATTCTTGATTAAAAAGTTGAGCTTTTATTCAGATGTCTTTGATTATTCGCATGTTATTATACAGTTATTTCATTATTATACTTGTGGGCATTTGTGCTCACTCTTGGTATATAATAACATTGCAGTTAAGAATGAAAGAAGTGATGAACCTTTGACTAGTAAGGGCAAGGGCAAAGTTAGCAAGTGTTGAATACTTGTATTTATTTTATTGATGATGATTTATGTTTAAGACTTGAGTTATGATGTTGTTAAGACTTAATTGTTTAGAATTCCGCACAGATGTTTTAAGGTTAGTTTAAACCTGGGATTGTATTATTATTATTCGAATGTTGTAACCCTTAAGGGGAAGATTTTATTTTCTATCCATTGCATGGTTTGCTTTTATTGGGAAGATAGATAGATGATGCTTGTTCAGTGAACACCAAATCCCGTGGAATCAAAGTACCCGGATTTGAATAGTCAAAGTCCACAACAATGGCTAGGTTATCAACTTTCCCACCGACTAACCATATATGAGTTAACATTTAACCATGGTTAGTTTGGGTGTGGTTAGTGTGACGAACGAGAATTTTGTAATTTATTTTAAATATTTATTGAATTAAATAAATATTTTTGATGATTTAATTATTAGATTTAATAA
Source organism: Panax notoginseng (assembly GCA_016801055.1). NCBI lineage: Eukaryota > Viridiplantae > Streptophyta > Magnoliopsida > Apiales > Araliaceae > Panax > Panax notoginseng. The sequence continues at coordinate 67,032,288 of CM029021.1, read as the reverse complement.
TTAATTGATGCAATTGTGGTAGTTTAATTTAATTTTATGGGTTACATTTATTAAATTAATGTAGAGAAATTTTATTAATCGAAGTATGTGATTATGTGAGCTTATTGTATTAAAAGAAATATTTAATAAGCTATGTTATTTTAATTAATGTAATAATTAATTAGAGATTTAATAAATTGACATTATTTATTAATGGGATAATTAATTATGTGACTATGTGAAATTATGAGAAATTATTATATTTTATTTATGTTAAATTAAATAAGATATGAGTTTATTTTATGAATTGGGTGTGACATTTTTAAACTATATGATAAAAGGTTTATTAAAATAAAGAGTTTTAACTTAGTTGCTAGCCAAACATGACACTAAGAGAGGTTAGGGTCAGTTAACCCATGACTGGGTAACTGACCACCAACGCGCATCTGATCCTTCCTAATTGATTACGACGTCTTCTCTTTTCATTTTGTTCTAAGTCTGATAAAAATCACAGAGAGAATTCAGAGGGAAAACTTGAGAGTTCAGAGATTTTGAAAGTTAAGAAGAAATTGGAGAAGGTTTCAATACTACTAATCTACGTTTGGGTAATCTCTTCAACCCAATTTTTATTATTACGCTCTTCAAAAGTTTCACGAATATAAGTTTCAAAGTTTTGGTTTAATCTTTGTAATTGAGTTAGGAGTATTGATTATGAGTTGTATATGTGTTATGTTATATCACACCGTATTTAATTATATATTGTTGCAAACCATAACATCGGTATTGTGAAAACATGTCGTACATATGTTATTTCAAAATAAACAGAGTACGTGATATGACCATATGGCCATATATGTGATAATTGATGTATTAATTATATATTATCCCTAAATTTTACACCCTTATATTATTGAGCATGTTAATACGAAGTGATCAAGCCTTAAACGAACGGATTCGGTGTTATAACGAATCCGTAGTGTTAAATTATAAGTTTTTTGTTCAAAATCCTCTAGAACTTCAAGAACAGTCCAATTTTACATGATTTAAATCTGTGATTATATGTTTTAATGGGTTAAAATCACTTTATAGATGTTGTATTATGAATATACATGAACTATAACTTGTGGGTATGTCTAATTTTGAGTAGAAAATAAGAAATTAGAAGAAATTGGCATGTTCTGCGATTTTTCGCGAACAGCCATTTCTGTGTCTGGTATGCCGCGCCGCAGCGCCGGCTACCAGTTCATTTCCCGCGCCGCAGCGCCACCGTGCCGTAGCGCCATGACTCGAGCCACGGCGCCACAGCGCCGCAGCGCCAAGGGCCCGGCCACAGCGCCACCGCGCCGCAGCGCGACTCCTTAGCACATTAGTGGCACCGCAGCGCCACTCTCCAGAAAATGTCAGAAATGTATTTTTAAAATGTTAAAGTCTAACAAGTGTTAGTGGTTTGATGTAATGAACATGTAATCATGTTAGAGGTATTATGAGTTGATAAAATAGTTGTTTAACATGTAATAAAATATTATATGTGAATTGAATTATTAAATACATAATTAGTTTGATAATTCATGAAGTACAAATTATGTGACAACATGATAATTTGACTAAGTTTAGTCAATAATTAAAGTAGACAACGAGAATGAGTTTATATTGATTAGTTAATTTATAATTAACTGGTATTGTGTATATGAATGGTATGTTGGATTTAATTCAAAGAACGTGCTTAGTTAAAGTGTAATCTACGCACGAGGCAAGTATCCTATCCCTAACTCCATTCTATTGAGCAAGTTTATTTAAACTTAAACGTTACTTTTATGTCGAGCAAGTTTCCCTAACCCCACTTGTCATTTTTGTTCAAGTTTATTATTTACCTTGAATAAATTATCATTGTTATTATTCAAGTTCAAGCATGAAATTAAAGATTAATTATATTTCCAAAGCATGATCCAGTTATACAATAATTGTCCTATTGTATACTTTTGAGATTTTTATTCAAATCAAATATCAATTATTGTTGAACCTTATTAGACTAGTGAACCTTATTGATTCAACTAGTCCATAGTTGATGAGCGTTCTAAATTTCAGAACCCTTGATGAATTTATCCAAACCAAACTTCCTTTGGTGCGGACTCGAATGTCAAACTGAGATGAACAACCCTGTATAGGGGATTATTTACGCTTTAGCGCTAAGATATTGTGCACAGTATGGTACTAAGAGCTGATCCCCCTAAGTACGAGAAGAAGGTCCATAGTCTTATGACTGTTAAAGGTTTCAAGTATATTTCTTGTTAACCTAGGACATAGTTCAAGGTCTTATGACACTCAGAATTCTTTTGATTCTTGTTATTCATTCTCGATTCAAAAGTTGAGCTTTTATTCAGATGTCTCTGATTTATTCGCATATTATTATAATGTTATTTCATTATTATACTTGTGGGCATTTGAGCTCACTCTTGCTTAATAATAACATTGCAGTTAAGAACGAAAGAAGTGATGAACCTTCCATTAGTAAGGGCAAGGGCAAAGTTAGCAAGTGATGAAGACTTGTTATTTTCTTAAATTGATGATGTATTTATGTTTAAGACTTATGTTGTTGTTAATGACTTATTTGTTTAGAATTCCGCACAGATGTTTTAAGGTTAGTTGACCTGGGATTGTATTATTATTCAGATGTTGTAACCCTTAAGGGGAAGATTTTATTTTCTATCCATTGCATGGTTTGCTTTTATTGGGTAGATAGATAGATGATGTTTGTATCGTGAACACCAAATCCTGTGGAAATGGAAGTACCGGATTTGGGGGTGTCACAGGTTGGTATCAAAGCTGTAGGTTATGAACCTTAGGTGGGGGAAACAACCTTAGGTAGTAGCCTTATAGAAGAAGATAGAAATTGAAAACTTTTATCGAGTTTTAAGAAATGAATTTTTGGTAATTCATTGAAGATAATAAAATACATTATGTGTCTATGTGTTAATTTATGTGCTCGTTAGTACGACTTAGTAACTAAAACTTAAAATTTTGTTGTCAGGATGACGAATGATGGAGAAGCTAGTCAAGATGGGGAGGAAGAACCCCGATTACCTATAGTATCTACTGAGGAGGGATCTCGTGTACTTGTAGGACCGACTGAGGAGGAGCCCCGAGACATTCATGTTGTTAGGGAACAATTAGTTCAGAGGGAGTCATCTCCATTGATCACCGTTGTTGGTCAGGAGCATGAGCCCGAGACTGATCCTGAGGAGGAGTTTGATGAGGAAGAGGAAGAAGAGGAGTTACCACGGTACACTGTTGATGCTGAGATGTATGACACACTATATGATCGTAACGTGGAGTTACAAGATGAGGTTCAGGAATTGACTGAGCGAGCGACTGTTCAGCAATCTACTTTAGAGGAGAAGGATAGAGAGATTGTGACCCTTCATACACGTTTAGGAAACGTGGAGTGGGATCTGGTTCATGAGAAGGGTCAAACCGAAGATAAGACCGAGGAGATAGAGAAGCTGAAGAAGGAACTAAAGGAAACCTCCGGAAGACTGAAAATAGCAGAGGAAGGATGGGTAAGAAAATCACATCGAGCTGATCGTGCAGAAAATGATAGTCATGCAAAGAAGGCAAAGCTTGAAGACACGTACGCCACACTTAATCATGCGATGGATGAGGTTCAAGAGCGAGTGTTAAGGTACCCCATCCAGTTTGAAGGACTTCCATCGTATATGTTGGATCGCAGGATGATGTCTCGTATCATGAATGAGGAGCGTGGCAAGGCTATTGAGCACCTTGGAAGACAGGAATAAAATCTGTTTATTTATTTGAAAGACTTATATAGTTTTATGTAAATTCCAATGTGTTTATGAACTAAGGAATATGTTAATATTTGAATGTTTTAAATCCTGTGGATTCTTTATTCCAGGATAGATGATGTAAATAGCAGTATGCTATAGTTTAATGTTAAAACTTTTTATTTGCATGAAAAGATATCAAGTTGTTTGAGATGATGTGTTAAGTGATATGTTAAATTGTTGAGTAATGTCTTAACTATGTAGAGAAATAAATAAAGTTCTAATAAACGTTTATTTAACTGAAAAATGCCGCCAAGGAGAAGACAACAACGTCAACCGGCTCAGGAAGAGTCAACCAATAATAACAATAATGCCAACGTTAATCCAGTTCAACAACTAGTTAATTTACTAACTGGAGTCATGAATAACCAACCGCAAGCTCCACCTAGCACAACGTTTAAAGATTTTAAGGCGGTGGGACCGCCAGAGTTCAAAGGTTACAGAAACCCGATCGAGGCTCAAACGTGGGTGATGGAAATGGAGAAGGTTTTCGACGTTGCTAGGGTTCGAGAAGATCAGAAGACCGTTTTTGTGACATTTATGCTGAAGTCTGAGGCTAGCTACCGGTGGCAGGCAAACAAGATGCGAGGAGGTGAAGGTGTAATTACGTGGGAGAGATTCAAAGAGATGTTTTTTGAAATGTATTTCCCAGCTAGTTCGCAGAATCAGATGGAAGTGCAATTTTTGGAACTGAAACAGGGAAACATGAGCGTGCCTGAATACGCGGCTAAATTCAATGAGTTGGCAAGATTTGCCCCGTATCAAGTACACACTGACGAGAGGAAAGCTAGACGATTCGAACAAGGACTGAAGCCTTGGGTATACAGCAAGGTATCAATGTTTCAACTTAACACGTTTGCGGGAGTTTTGGAAAAGGCCATTCTCGCGGAAGGAGGAAGTGATGCAGTGACTAAGTACAACCAAGAACAGAAAAAGAAAAAAGTGAGAATGAAGGTAATAACAAGACTGGTGGAAGTAATACTAGGAATAATAATAATAAGAAGAGGAAGTGGACGGATAACTCGACAGCTGGAAGTCAACACGGAGGGTAGAAAAAGAAGATAGAAGCATGTCCGACTTGCGGCAAGGCACATCTAGGAGTTTGTTTGAAGGGAAAGAGAGTGTGCTACAATTGTGGTCAGGAAGGCCACATAGCACCAAATTGTCCAAACCCAAAGAAGGGTGCTTGTTTCAACTGTGGTTCAAAAGATCATTTAGCAAGAGACTGTCCCAAGAAGGGATCAGGAGGATCAGGACAAGGAGGAAACCGGGGAAATAGCAGTGAAAATACCTTAACCATCACCGGACCACCTGCAACAAATCGACCAACCGCCAGAACTTTCAATATGACGGTGCAGGATGCAATCCAGTCTCGTGATGTGGTGTCAGGTATCATTCCGATCACCGAAATTAATGCTTACGTTTTATTTGATTCGGGTGCTACTTGTTCCTTTATATCCGATGACTTTACTAATAGTTTAGATTTGCTTAAGGATGAATTGGAATATCCCATGATTATAGAAATTGTGAATAGAGAGATAATTCCTGTTAAGCATGTGTATAAGAATTGTAGAGTGGATATTAAGGGTAATATCATGAATGTAGATCTTATCCCTATTCGATTGGGGGAATTCGACGTTATACTGGGTATGGATTGGCTATCCAATTATGGGGATGTAATTGACAGCCAAAAGAAGCGTATTAACCTTATGACTCCGTCAAAGGTTGTGTTTTATGGTAGCAAGTCGCCTAGACAAGCGAGTTGTCTGACGATGTTGCAGGCCAGGAAGTTATTAAGAAAAGGCTGTGTAGGATATTTAGCTTACATAGTCGACAGTCGAAAAGAGAACCCGAAGGTAGAGGAGATACCGATTGTGAGGGACTTCGTCGATGTATTTCCAGACGATTTGCCAGGACTCCCACCAGATAGAGAAGTAGACTTTGTGATTGATTTAGCGCCCAGAACTGCTTCAATATCGAAGGCACCATACCGAATGGCGCCAGTAGAGATGAAGGAATTAATGGTACAACTACAAGAATTGTTGGACAAAAAGTACATTCAACCGAGCGTATCGCCGTGGGGAGCGCCGGTGTTATTCGTGAAAAAGAAGGACGGATCGATGAGGCTCTACATTGACTACAGAGAATTAAATAAGGTCACGATTAAGAACAGATATCCATTACCGAGGATCGATGATCTGTTTGATCAATTGAAGGGAGCAAAATACTTTTCCAAGATTGACTTGAGGAGTGGTTATCACCAACTGAAGGTGAGGCCAGAGGATGTACCGAAGACAGCGTTCCGAATGCGATATGGTCATTATGAGTTTTTAGTAATGTCGTTTGGTCTTACGAATGCTCCTACAGCATTTATGGGACTAATGAATGGTGTATTCAAACCGTTTTTGGACAAATTCGTGGTGGTATTTATAGACGACATTTTGGTATATTCCAAAACAAAAGAGGAACATGAAGAACACTTGAGGTTAACGTTGGAAGTATTGAGAAGGGAGAAGTTGTATGATAAATTTTTGAAATGCGAATTCTGGATCGAGAGAGTACAATTTCTTGGTCACGTAATCGATAAAGATGGAATTTCGGTAGATCCATCCAAAGTAGAAGCTGTGATTAACTGGGATCAGTCGAGAACGCCATCAGAAGTAAGAAGTTTTCTTGGATTAGCAGGATATTATAGAAGATTCATACAAGATTTTTCTAAGATCGCAACTCCGTTAACGAATTTAACTCGAAAAGCTGTGAAATTTGTTTGGACGGAGAAGTGTGAGGAGAGGTTTCAAGAATTAAAGAAGAGGTTGAGTACAGCGCCTGTGTCATCTCTTCCGGATGATACAGGAAATTTTGTTATTTTTAGCGATGCGTCGCATAAAGGACTTGGCTGTGTGCTGATGCAAAACGGCAAAGTCATTGCGTATGCATCACGGCAGTTGAAGGATTACGAGGAGGGTTACCCAACCCATGATTTGGAGTTAGCTGCAGTTGTTTTTGCTTTAAAAATTTAGAGGCACTATCTATACGGAGAAAAGTGTGAAATATATACGGACCACAAGAGTCTGAAATATATTTTTACACAGAAAGATTTGAATATGCGTCAAAGAAGATGGTTGGAATTAATCAAGGATTATGACTGTGAGATTTTATACCATCCGGGTAAGGCTAATGTGGTTGCCGACGCCTTAAGTAGAAAGGGTCGTGAAAAATTGATGATGTTGACTGCTCAGCAGGAGCTAATTGCAGATATGGAGAAACTGGAGTTAGAAGTGAAGTATCCTATGGAGATTGATGAGAAGCTATTTCAGATGCAATCTGGTACAACTCTACTAGATAGAGTGAAGGAGGCTCAGCTTCAGGATGATGAATGCAAAAAGGTAACAACGAAAATATCTGAAGGAACCGAACCAAGATTTAAGATGGATAAGGAAGGAATATTGAGATTTGAAAGCAGAATTTGGGTTCCGCCAGTACAAGAAATTAAGGAAGAAATTTTGAGTGAGACTCATAGTTCAAGATATTCGATTCACCCTGGTAGTAAAAAAATGTACCAAGATCTTCGACAATATTTTTGGTGGCCGAATTTGAAACGTGATGTTGCAGAATGTGTTGCCAAATGCCTGACATGTCAGAAAGTTAAAGCAGAACATCAGAGACCGAGTGGATTACTACAACCGTTGGAGATCCCATAATGGAAATGGGAACATATTACGATGGACTTCGTGGTTGGCCTTCCGACGACTCAGAAAGGCTACGACGCAGTATGGGTTATCGTTGACCGACTGACGAAATCCGTGCACTTCCTTCCTATCAAAATCAGATTTAACTTAGATCAGTTGGCAAGATTATACGTGAAAGAGATTGTTTCAAGGCACGGGGTGCCGGTGTCAATTGTTTCTGATAGAGATCCGCGCTTCACATCAAATTTCTGGAAACGTCTTCAGGAATGCATGGGTACACAATTGCGAATGAGTACAGCTTACCACCCTCAAACAGACGGACAGAGCGAACGAACGATTCAAACACTGGAAGATATGTTACGAGCCTGTGTAATGGACTTCAAAGGAAATTGGGATGATCACCTACCGTTGGTAGAGTTTGGCTATAACAACAGTTACCACGCTAGTATTGGTATGCCGCCTTACGAAGCGTTATACGGCAGAAAGTGCAGAACTCTGCTTTATTGGGATGAAGTTGGTGAAAGACAATTGCTAGGGCCAGAATTGGTACAACAGACGGCAGAAATAGTCAAAGTAATCCGAGCACGACTAGTAGCAGCTCAAGATCGACAGAAGAAATACGCTGATCCACATCGTAAAAATATCGAGTTTGAACCAGGTAGTTATGTTTTCTTGAGGGTCTCTCCTTGGAAGGGAAAGATCAGGTTCGGAAAGAAAGGAAAATTGAGCCCAAGATTTATTGGACCCTTTGAGGTACTGCGAAGAATTGGAGAAGTTGCATACGAGGTAGCCTTACCTCCAGCACTCGAGAATATCCACAACGTCTTCCATGTTTTTGTGTTACGACCTTACAAACCTGATTACAAGCATGTAATTGAATACGAACCCCTGCATTTTGAGAAAGACTTATCTTATGAAGAAATTCATGTCCAAATTGTCGACCGAAAAGAACAAGTTCTGAGAAATAAAGTAATACCTTCTGTTAAGGTAATTTGGAGGAACCACAATGCTGAAGAAGCTACGTGAGAACTCGAAGAGAATATGATGAAGAATTACCCTCATTTATTTACTTAATTATGTGTATGCGATTCTGGGGACAGAATCTTTGTAAGGGGGGAGAATGTAACGGGTCGAAATTATTGAGTCGTGATTCTAGGGACAGAATCCTTTTAAGGGGGAAAGATGTGACGAACGAGAATTTTGTAATTTATTTTAAATATTTATTGAATTAAATAAATATTTTCGATGATTTAATTATTAGATTTAATAATTAATTGATGCAATTGTAGTAGTTTAATTTAATTTTATGGGTTACATTTATTAAATTAATGTAGAGAAATTTTATTATTCGAAGTATGTGATTATGTGAGCTTATTGTATTAAAAGAAATATTTAATAAGCTATGTTATTTTAATTAATGTAATGATTAATTAGAGATTTAATAAATTGACATTATTTATTAATGGGATAATTAATTATGTGACTATGTGAAATTATGAGAAATTATTATATTTTATTTATGTTAAATTAAATAAGATATGAGTTTATTTTATGAATTGGGTGTGACATTTTCAAACTATATGATAAAAGGTTTATTAAAATAAAGAGTTTTAACTTAGTTGCTAGCCAAACATGACACTAAGAGAGGTTAGGGTCAGTTAACCCATGACTGGGTAACTGACCACCAACGCGCATCTGATCCTTCCTAATTGATTACGACGTCTTCTCTTTTCATTTTGTTCTAAGTCTGATAAAAATCACAGAGAGAATTCAGAGGGAAAACTTGAGAGTTCAGAGATTTTGAGAGTTAAGAAGAAATTGGAGAAGGTTTCAATACTACTAATCTACGTTTGGGTAATCTCTTCAACCCAATTTTTATTATTACGCTCTTCAAAAGTTTCACGAATATAAGTTTCAAAGTTTTGGTTTAACCTCTGTAATTAAGTTAGGAGTATTGATTATGAGTTGTATATGTGTTATGTTATATCACACCGTATTTAATTATATATTGTTGCAAACCATAACATCAGTATTGTGAAAACATGTCGTACATATGTTATTTCAAAATAAACAGAGTACGTGATATGGCCATATGGCCATATATGTGATAATTGATGTATTAATTATATATTATCCCTAAATTTTACACGCTTATATTATTGAGCATGTTAATACGAAGTGATCAAGCCTTAAACGAACGGATTCGGTGTTATAACGAATCCGTAGTGTTAAATTATAAGTTTTTTGTTCAAAATCTTCAAGAACTTCAAGAACAGTCCAATTTTACATGATTTAAATATGTGATTATATGTTTTAATGGGTTAAAATCACTTTATAGATGTTGTATTATGAATATACATGAACTATAACTTGTGGGTATGTCTAATTTTGAGTAGAAAATAAGAAATTGGGAGAAATTAGCATGTTCTGCGATTTTTCGCGAACAGCCATTTCTGTGTCTAGTATGCCGCGCCGCAGTGCCGGCTACCAGTTCATTTCCCGCGCCGCAGCGCCACCGTGCCGTAGCGCCATGACTCGAGCCACGGCGCCACAGCGCCGCAGCGCCAAGGGCCCGGCCACAGCGCCACCGCGCCGCAGCGCGACTCCTTAGCACATTAGTGGCACCGCAGCGCCACTCTCCAGAAAATGTCAGAAATGTATTTTTAAAATGTTAAAGTCTAACAAGTGTTAGTGGTTTGATGTAATGAACATGTAATCATGTTAGAGGTATTATGAGTTGATAAAATAGTTGTTTAACATGTAATAAAATATTATATGTGAATTGAATTATTAAATACATAATTAGTTTGATAATTCATGAAGTATAAATTATGTGACAACATGATAATTTGACTAAGTTTAGTCAATAATTAAAGTAGACAACGAGAATGAGTTTATATTGATTAGTTAATTTATAATTAACTGGTATTGTGTATATGAATGGTATGTTGGATTTAATTCAAAGAACGTGCTTAGTTAAAGTGTAATCTACGCACGAGGCAAGTATCCTATCCCTAACTCCATTCTATTGAGCAAGTTTATTTAAACTTAAACGTTACTTTTATGTCGAGCAAGTTTCCCTAACCCCACTTGTCATTTTTGTTCAAGTTTATTATTTACCTTGAATAAATTATCATTGTTATTATTCAAGTTCAAGCATGAAATTAAAGATTAATTATATTTCCAAAGCATGATCCAGTTATACAATAATTGTCCTATTGTATACTTTTGAGATTTTTATTCAAATCAAATATCAATTATTGTTGAACCTTATTAGACTAGTGAACCTTATTGATTCAACTAGTCCATAGTTGATGAGCGTTCTAAATTTCAGAACCCTTGATGAATTTATCCAAACCAAACTTCCTTTGGTGCGGACTCGAATGTCAAACTGAGATGAACAACCCTGTATAGGGGATTATTTACGCTTTAGCGCTAAGATATTGTGCACAGTATGGTACTAAGGGCTGATCCCCCTAAGTACGAGAAGAAGGTCCATAGTCTTATGACTGTTAAAGGTTTCAAGTATATTTCTTGTTAACCTAGGACATAGTTCAAGGTCTTATGACACTCAGAATTCTTTTGATTCTTGTTATTCATTCTCGATTCAAAAGTTGAGCTTTTATTCAGATGTCTCTGATTTATTCGCATGTTATTATAATGTTATTTCATTATTATACATGTGGGCATTTGAGCTCACTCTTGCTTAATAATAACATTGCAGTTAAGAACGAAAGAAGTGATGAACCTTCCACTAGTAAGGGCAAGGGCAAAGTTAGCAAGTGATGAAGACTTGTTATTTTCTTAAATTGATGATGTATTTATGTTTAAGACTTATGTTGTTGTTAATGACTTATTTGTTCAGAATTCCGCATAGATGTTTTAAGGTTAGTTGACCTGGGATTGTATTATTATTCAGATGTTATAACCCTTAAGGGGAAGATTTTATTTTCTATCCATTGCATGATTTGCTTTTATTGGGTAGATAGATAGATGATGTTTGTATCGTGAACACCAAATCCTGTGGAAATGGAAGTACCGGATTTGGGGGTGTCACAGTTAGATTAAGCAAAGATCTAGCAAACTGAGGAGGTGGGAATAGTGAAATGGTGACTCAAAAGAAAATATCATCATTTTAACTCTACTAGGGTTAAATGATGATGGTTAATGAGGGGGTGGTTCGTAAGTTATGCAGACCAAAGTGTGTTGACTATTCAAGACCCTAAGTTAAGTGACCAATTCGTAAGGAAAAAAAAGTTAATTTAATGACCATAGTGCCCTAACTCTTGATTTTTCTATAAACGCAAAGGCATTACTCTTGAATGTGTTAGTTTATTTTTCACCAACACATTCAAGAGCAAGCATAATATTGAGAGAGAAAGGAAGAGATTCTGATGGGAAAGGAAGAATATTGAAAGTTAGCAAATTGTAAGCTTTGTCAAGAAGAAGAAGAATAATGAAGAAAGGTAATACCAAAACCTAGTTTTTAATCCATGTTCTTCAAGTATAATTGAAAGTAGAATGCACACAAGCCAATCATGTTTGATGATAAAGAATATACTTTGTAACAATCTTATTCATTTATTAGTAAAAAGTATTAATTTATTGAAGGCTTTTAGTTATCTACAAGATGCTATTTTATAATATGTGATAAACTCATAGTTTTAAGCGATGCTTTTAGAATAATGATGATGATCATTCTAATGAGATCTAAATTCGTAGAAAGCTTAAAACTAAAATAGTTCCCAATCGTTGGATTACTAAATTGGGGATTAATGAATTCGGATTGATTAGTACATACGTTGCATGCTCATTGGATGAGGATGATCGATCTCATGATCTTTTATGTGGAGACTAAAACAAGTATGTAGGTGCTTATTAGAGAATAAGTTCACTGAACGTGGCTCGCTAAGGAATACCTAATGGAGTTTTACTTGCTTGTCAATAGGAATTTCTGTAGTGATAGTTGTACAAGTTATCCTTGGACTTGAGATCATCATAGTATTTTGTGTATGATGAGTTATACTTTGACTTATTCCTTAAGACCCTTAGGGTATATCAAAGGGTATACTTGGGTATAATAAGTTGTACATGGAGATTATGTATGATCAATAAAGAATATACCGCTTCTAGTAAAAGAAGAGAAATGTCCTACGTGATTCGATAAATGACAACCCAGTAGTCCTTGGCCAAGGCAGAATGAAATTAGAAAGGAGTTTCTAATTTGTATTATTTGGAGTTGTGCATTTAAGAGTCGAAATACATATAATTAAATAAAATAAGAGTTGACAGTAATTCCATGTCTTATATTTAATTAGGACATTGTATGGTGAAAGGATTGAATTGTACGGTAACCATTTACTCAAAGGTTCTTTTTATGATTAATGTTGAAATCTATATTATCTGAAAAGTCGTTGATCACTAGGGAGGTTTATCCCTATTGTAGAATAAATATTTTTTATTTAAATAAATTAATAGTTTAATTTATTTATTTAAATAAGATTAGAATTGTTCTAATTGATTTATTCACAATCGGTTTAATATGGGGAACCTAAAGAGTCACACCATAAAAGGAAGAATAATTATTAAGAAGTTAATGGCATAATCATAATAATAAGTTAAGTATATTTAATTCAATCTATGGTGATAGAATAAATTAAATAGCTTAATATTTATTATTTAATATTTTAGAAATATTAAATATAAATTAATAAGAGGAGTCTTATTATTATTATTACTATTATTATTATTTAATTCCTAAAGGAGTTTGAGAATTAATTAATAAAAGTACTCTCACATATTCCTAATAAGATTAGGAGGTTAAATTAATTAAAAGAGTTTAATTAATTATCCCTAATAAGATTAGGGAGCTTAATTAATTAAAAGAATTTAATTAATTAAATTATATCTTATTTTCTAATTAGATAAGAAGAGTTAACTGATATCTTTATAAGAGGAGTCTTATATCAGATATCAAAATAACAGACAATTCCAAGAGTTGGAGAGTGCGCTCTTTTTCTATAGAGATAGAAAACTAGGGTTTAGCCAACCACCCTTCTTCTTGAATATTTCTTCTTCCTTGGTGGATCACCTCTAAAGGCCAAACACTTGGGTGGCCAACGTTGATCAAAGGAAGGAACCAAACCCGGTGGATTCAAGATGAACAGGAAAGGATTTGGAGGTGAACTTGTACATGAGAAAGCTCGAATCTTCAAGTGTATGATTCTTATTCTTTATCTTTTCGTTTAATTAATAATTATGCATAAAAGATGATCCGGGTATATGGTTTGTAAATTTTTAAAACTCTGATTTTTCACGTTTTCGCTTATTTTGTGCAATTTGATTGCATTCTTGAATATTACAAACCTAACAATAATATGTAAAAACATATAGCTTAATGATTATAGAAGTATAAGACGGTACAGAATGATAATGAAGATAGTGATTTGGATTTTGAGGTTGGTGTCTGGGCTATGAGATGGGATATTTGGTAGTTTTTCGAGGGTTAGACCGCACCATAGATTGCAGCCTACATACACCGAGTGGATAGGGGGGGTTCAGGTCTTACGCATTTCAAGCATAAATTATTATACAAGAAGAATATAAGAAGAATATGAGTATAATACGAATTATTATATGAGTATAATATGAAAAATAATACGACGTATAATACGAAAATAATACGAAGTACAATACGCGTATAATACAAAAATTATATGGTATAAATATGAAAGTCAAAGTCAAATGGTCAAAGTCCACAACAGTGGCTAGGTTATCAATTTTCCCACCAACTAACCATACATGAGTTAGCATTTAACCATGGTTAGTTGGGGTGTGATTAGGTTAAGCAAAGATCTAGCAAAATGAGGAGGTGGGAATAGTGAAATGGTGACTCAACAGTAAATATCATCATTTTAACTCTACTAGGGTTAAATGATGATGGTTAATAAGGGGGGTAGTTTGTAAGTTATGGAAACCTAAGTGTGTTGATTAATCAAGACCCTAAGTTAAGTGACCAATTCTTAAGGAAAGCAAAGTTGGTTTAATGACCATAGTGCCATAACTCTTGATTTTTCTATAAAAGCTAAGGCATTACTCTTGAATGTGTTAGTTTATTTTTCACCAACACATTCAAGAGTAAGCATAATATTGGGAGAGAAAGGAAGAGATTCGGATGGGAAAGGAAGAAAAGGAAGAATGAAAGCTAGCAAATTGTAAACTTTGTCAAGAGGAAGAAGAATAATGGAGAAAGGTAATACAAAAACCTAGTTTTTAATCCATTTTCTTCAAGTATAATATGTAAAAACACATAGCTTAATGATTATAAAAGTATTTCTTCAAGTATAATATGTAAAAACACATAGCTTAATGATTATAAAAGTATAAGATGGTAGAAAATGATAATAAATATGATAGAAAATGATAATGAAGATAGTGATTTGGGTTTTGAGGTTGGTGTATTGGCTATGAGATGGGATATTTGGTTGTTTTCGAGGGTTAGACCGCACCGTAGATTGCAGCCTACTACTCCCATTGGATGGGGGGAGTCAGGTTTTACATAGTTCAGGCGTAAATTATTAAAGAAGAAAAATATAAGAAGAATATTAGTATAATATGAATTATTATACGAGTATAATATGAAAAATAATACGACGTATAATATGAAAACAATACGGAGTACAATACGCGTATAACACAAAAATTATACGGTATAAATACGAAAGTCAAAGTCAAATAGTCAAAGTCCACAACAATGGCTAGGTTATCAACTTTCCCACCAACTAACCATATATGAATTAACATTTAACCATGGTTAGTTTGGGTGTGGTTAGATTAAGCAAAGATCTAGCAAAATGAGGAGGTGGGAATAGTGAAATGGTAACTCAAAAGTAAATATCATCATTTTAACTCTACTATGTTTAAATGATGATGGTTAATGAGGGGGTGGTTCGTAAGTTATGTAGACCAAAGTGTGTTGACTAATTAAGAACCTAAGTTAAGCGACCAATTCGTAAAGAAAGCAAAGTTGATTTAATGACCATAGTGCCCTAACTCTTGATTTTTCTATAAAAGCTAAGGCATTACTCTTGAATGTGTTAGTTTATTTTTCACCAACACATTCAAGAGCAAGCATAATATTGAGAGAGAAAGGAAGAGATTCTGATGGGAAAGGAAGAAAAGGAAGAATATTGAAAGTTAGCAAATTGTAAGCTTTGTCAAGAAGAAGAAGAACAATGAAGAAAGGTAATA
This sequence comes from Panax notoginseng, assembly GCA_016801055.1. Classification (NCBI taxonomy): domain Eukaryota; kingdom Viridiplantae; phylum Streptophyta; class Magnoliopsida; order Apiales; family Araliaceae; genus Panax; species Panax notoginseng. The sequence continues at coordinate 67,016,531 of CM029021.1, read as the reverse complement.
CCGAAACCTAGTTTTTAATCCATTTTCTTTAAGTATAATATGTAAAAACACATAGCTTAATGATTATAGAAGTATAAGACGGTAGAAAATGATAATGGAGATAGTGATTTGGATTTTGAGGTTGGTGTTTGGGCTATGAGATGGGATATTTGGTTGTTTTTCGAGGGTTAGACCGCACCATAATTTGCAGCCTATATACACCCAGTGGATAGGGGGGTTCAGGTCTTACGTAGTTCAAGCATAAATTATTATACAAGAAGAATATAAGAAGAATATGAGTATAATATGAATTATTATACGAGTATAATATGAAAAATAATACGACGTATAATACGAAAATAATACGAAGTACAATACGAGTATAATCCGAAAATTATACGGTATAAATACGAAAGTGAAAGTCAAATAGTCAAAGTCCACAACAGTGGCTAGGTTATCAATTTTCCCACCAACTAACCATACATGAGTTAACATTTAACCATGGTTAGTTGGGGTGTGATTAGGTTAAGCAAAGATCTAGCAAAATGAGGAGGTGGGAATAGTGAAATGGTGACTCAAAAGTAAATATCATCATTTTAACTCTATTAGGGTTAAATGATGATGGTTAATAAGGGGGTGGTTTGTAAGTTATGCAAACCTAAGTGTGTTGACTAATCCAGACCCTAAGTTAAGTGACCAATTCTAAGGAAAGCAAAGTTGGTTTAATGACCATAGTGCCATAACTCTTGATTTTTCTATTAAAGCTAAGACATTACTCTTGAATGTGTTAGTTTATTTTTCACCAACACATTCAAGAGTAAGCATAATATTTGGAGAGAAAGGAAGAGATTCGGATGGGAAAGGAAGAAAAAGAAGAATGAAAGCTAGCAAATTGTAAGCTTTATCAAGAGGAAGAAGAATAATGAAGAAAGGTAATACAAAAACCTAGTTTTTAATCCATTTCTTCAAGTATAATATGTAAAAACACATAGCTTAATGATTATAAAAGTATAAGATGGTAGAAAATGATAATGAATATGGTAGAAAATGATAATGAAGATAGTGATTTGGGTTTTGAGGTTGGTGTATGGGCTCTGAGATGGGATATTTGGTTGTTTTCGAGGGTTAGACCGCAACGTAAATTGCAGCCTACTACTCCCATTAGATGGGGGGAGTCAGGTCTTACGTAGTTTAGGAATAAATTATTATACAAGAAGAATGTGAGAAGAACATGAGTACAATATGAATTATTATACGAGTATAATATGAAAAATAATACGACGTATAATATGAAAACAATACGTAGTACAATACGCGTATAATACAACAATTATAATGTATAAATACGAAAGTCAAAGTCAAATAGTCAAAGTCCACAACAATGGATATGTTATCAACTTTCCCACCAACTAACCATATATGAGTTAACATTTAACCATGGTTAGTTTGGGTGTGGTTAGATTAAGTAAAGATCTAGCAAAATGAGGAGGTGGGAATAGTGAAATGGTGACTCAAAAGCAAATGTCATCATTTTAACTCTACTAGGGTTAAATGATGATGGTTAGTGAGGGGGTGGTTCGTAAGTTATGCAGACCAAAGTGTGTTGACTAATCAAGACCCTAAGTTAAGTGACCAATTCGTAAGGAAAGCAAAGTTGATTTAATGACCATAGCGCCCTAACTCTTGATTTTTCTATAAAAGCTAAGGCATTACTCTTGAATATGTTAGTTTATTTTTCACCAACACATTCAAGAGCAAGCATAATAGTGAGAGAGAAAGGAAGAGATTCTGATAGGAAAGGAAGAAAAGGAAGAATACTGAAAGTTAGCAAATTATAAGCTTTGTCAAGAAGAAGAAGAATAATGAAGAAAGGTAATACCAAAACCTAGTTTTTAATGCATTTTCTGCAAGTATAATATGTAAAAACACATAGCTTAATGATTATAAAAGTATAAGATGGTAGAAAATGATAATGAAGATAGTGATTTGGGTTTTGAGGTTGGTGTCTGGCTATGAGATAGGATATCTGATTATTTTTCGAGGGTTAGACCGCACCATAAATTGCAGCCTACATACTCTTAGTGGATGGGGGGGGGGGGTTCAGGTCTTATGTAGTTCAAGCATAAATTATTGTACAAGAAGAATATAAGAAGGATATGAGTATAATATGAATTATTATACGAGTATAATACAAAAAATAATACTACGTATAATACGAAAATAATACGAAGTATAACACGCGTATAATACAAAAATTATACGATATAAATATGAAAGTCAAAGTCAAATAGTCAAAGTCCACAACAGTGGCTAGGTTATCAATTTTCCCACCAACTAACCATACATGAGTTAATATTTAACCATGGTTAGTTGGGGTGTGATTAGGTTAAGCAAAGATCTAGCAAAATGAGGAGGTAGGAATAGTGAAATAACGACTCAAAAATAAATATCATCATTTTAACTCTATTAGGGTTAAATGATGATGGTTAAATAGGGGATGGTTTATAAGTTATGCAAACCTAAGTGTGTTGACTAATCAAGACCCTAAGTTAAGTGACCAATTCGTAAGGAAAGCAAAGTTGGTTTAATGACCATAGTGCCATAACTCTTGATTTTTCTATAAAAGCTAAGGCATTGCTCTTGAATTTGTTAGTTTAATTTTCACCAACACATTCAAGAGTAAGCATAATATTGGGAGAGAAAGGAAGAGATTCGGTGGGAAAGGAAGAAAAGGAAGAATGAAAGCTAGAAAATTGTAAGCTTTGTCAAGAGGAATAAGAATAATGAAGAAAGGTAATACAAAAACCTAGTTTTTAATCCATTTTCTTCAAGTATAATATGTAAAAACACATAGCTTAATGATTATAAAAGTATAAGATGGTAGAAAATGATAATGAATATGGTAGAAAATGATAATGAAGATAGTGATTTAGGTTTTGAGGTTGGTGTCTGGGCTATTAGATGGGATATTTGGTTGTTTTTCGAGGGTTAAATCGCACTATAGATTGCATCCTACGTACTCCCAGTGGATGGGGGGGAGTCAGGTCTTACGTAGTTCAAGCATAAACTTTGAGGACCTAATGATTTGAATTTTTTTTAAACAAGGGATTCATGGTTTGCTAAAAGGGGGTTCTCAAACATAGTACCTTTTTACCGAAAAAAATTGATTAACTACGGGAATTTCCCTCCGTCCATTTCTTGCAACCGTAGGGCTCCACATAACAAAACTTCCTTGATGATGAAGGGTCCCTCCCAATTTGGGCCAAACTTTCCTTTGGTTGTATTTTGGCCCGAGAGGATATTCTTTAATACCAAGTCATTCTCTTTGAACTCTCGGGGCTGCACCTTCTTGTTGTAAGACCAGGATAATCATTGCTGGTATAGTTGATCATGAAATATAGCGATAACTCTTTTCTTATGAATCAGAGATAATTGGTCGTGATGATCTTGCAGCCACTGCCCTTCTTCTATTTGAACGACCAATAGTACCCTCAGTGACTTCATTTCAACCTCTATGGGGAGTACGGCTTCCATGTCGTATACTAATACTAGGGGATTACCCCGTCGAGGTGTGAATCAATGTCTGGTAAGCGAGTAGGGTCAAAAGCAACAAATTGACCCACCCCCAGTGGTTTGTCGATATCTTCTCCATTATCTTCTTTATATTTTTGTTGATGGCTTCCACCGCGCCATTCATTTTTGGGCGATAGATAACCGAGTTGAGGTGCTGAACATTGAACCTGCTGCAAAGATCCCTCATCATTTCATTGTTTAGATTCTTGACATTTTTTGATACTATAACCTCAGGTTGCCTGTATCGACAGATGACGTTACTCATGATGAAGCTAACGATGATCTCCTTGGTAACTTTGGGGAAGGAGGCTATTTTTATCTATTTGGTAAAATAATCTATCGTAGTCAAGATGAATCTATGACAATTTCTAACTATGGGCTCGATCGACCTGATCACATCCATCCCTTACATGGAAAATGGTCATGGCGAGGTCATGCAGTGTAGCTCAGTAGGAGGTGCATGAATAGCGTTGGCGTGGACTTGACAATGATAGCAACGTTTGACGTGATCATCGCATTTGGCTTTGAGGGAGAGCTAGTAGTATCCCATATTTAGTATTTTCTTGGAGAATAGGGGGTCACTCATGTGTGGTTCCCACATTTTGCCATACACCTCATCTATAAGCATTTGGGCTTGATTCTTGTCTAGACATCTGAAATAGCCTATGCCCGTGTCTCTTTTGTAGAGAACGTCTTCACTTAAATAGAATTTTATTGCCATCTTTTGGATTCGCTTCCTTTCAGTTTGGCTTGCTCACATGGGGATATCCCCATCTAACAAATATTCTTTTATGTCATGGTTCCAAGGTAGCCTGGTGGGTGATATTTTATCGAATATTTCCCTAACACTATTCCCGTAAGTGGGTGTATTCTGTGACGTGAACTTGATAGTAGGCACACCCGTCCTGGTGGACATGTTAACCAATGAGACAAGTGTGGCAAATGAGTCTGCGAAGTTATTTCTATTTTGGGGAATATACATGAAAGCGATGTCCTCAAACTCCCCCGCCATTTTAATGACTTGGCAATGGTATGGCACTAGGTGTAATTCTTTGGTATTGTATGCCCCCATAGATTGTTTGACGACTAGCTCAGAGTCTCTAAAAACTATAAATTGTTTAACTCACATTGACCAAGCTAATTTTAACCCCATAGGGCATCCTTCATATTTCGTAGTGTTATTGAAGTTGTTGAATTGCAATCTAGTTGGTATGGGGTATTGCTCCCCAGTGATAGATATGAGAACTACCCCTGCCTCGGCAGGCCTTCTGCGTTTGTGACACCGTCAAAGTATATTCTCCAGAATTAGCATGTATCTACCCTTTCGACTTGTTGGATTACCATCATAACATTATTAGGGAAGTATGTCTCTAGTGGCTCGAAACCTCTTGTTGATGCTTCGGATAGTTGGTTCGCAATTCCTTGGCCCTTGAGGGTTTTCTGTGTTACATAAACGATGTCAAACTGTTGGATGATCAGCTGCCACTTGGATAATTAGCAGTTCAATATGGGCTTGCTGAAAATGTACTTCAGAGGGTCCATGTAGGAAATAAGGTACATTGTATGGCCATGCAAGCAATGTTGCAACCTCATGGCGACCCATGCTAGTGCATAATAGGTTTTTTCCTTCAACATGTAATTTTGCTCACAACTACTGAATCACTTGCTGAGGTAATAAATGGTTCTTTCCTTGCCTATATTGTATTTTTGTCCCAGCATGCAGCCCATGGCGTTAGAGTTAACTAATATGTACATGAAAAAGGGGAATTCCATCCCTCGGGGGCACCAAGATGGGTGCTTCAATTAATTATTTCTTGATGATGCAAAAGGCCTTTTGATAGTCATCATTCTATTTACCAGAGGAATTCTTTCTCAATAGCTTGAAGATTGGCTCATAAGTGGTTCTTAACTGGGATGTGAACCGATTGATGAAGTTGATCCTTCTTAGGAAACCTCAGATTTCTTTATCAGTTAGTGGTATGGGTATCTCAATGATAACTCTTACTTTGGTCGGGTCTAACTCAATGCCTCGGTTGCTTACAAGAAACCCCAGATGTTTTTCGGATCTCACGCCGAAGGCACACTTTATCGAGTTTAGCTTCAAGTTGTATTTGCAAAGGTGATTGAATAATTTTCGGGGTAGGGCGTCGTGATCATCTTTTCTTTTGGAACTTCACGATAATGTTATCCACATATACTTCAATTTCTTTGTGTATCATAACGTGAAAAAATGCCATCATGGCCTTGTGATAAGTGGCCCTGACATTGGTGAGGCCGAAGGACAATAGTCTGTAGCAAAAGTGCCCTAGGGAGTGATGACGGCGGTGTTTTCCCTATCTTCTTTAGCAACCATAATCTGGTGGTACCCGATAAAATAATCGACGAATGAGTACATCTCATATTGTGCTGTGTTATCTATCAACACATGGATAAACGGTACTGGGAAGTTATCCTTAAGGTTGGCCTTGTTGAGATCCCGATAATCCACGTAGAATCTTACCTTCCCACCTGGATTTGGCACTGGGACCACATTGGATAGCCACTCTGGGTAGGTCGATACCATAATGATACCTACTTTAAATTGTTTGATGATTTCTTCTTTGACCTTTAGGTTCCATTTTGGTTTTATTCTTCTTAGCTTATGTTTAACTGGTTTGAACCCTTCTTTGATTGGTAGTCGATGGATGACTATGTCCGTTGATATCCCGATCATGTCATCATGTGACCAAGAAAAAACATCCTTAAATTGGGTAAAGAGTTTGATAATTTCATTTCTTTGGTTGTAGGTGAGATCGTATTTGATCTGGAGTTCTTTAGGATCGTCTGAGGTTCTAATGTTGATGGTGGTGGTTTGCTCAAGGTTAAGTTTGGGTTTGTCTTCGTCTTATCCTTTGATCACCTCGGGCACCTCTTCATCGTCCACCTCTCCTTGCTCAATTTCCCTTTAAGTCGAAGTCCAGTTCTGTATAGAAATCATAGTGACTTTTCAAATTTGAAAAACCATTGACATGGATAGAAACACTAAAATTTGAAAACCTGAGAATAAAACTTAATTTCTTAATATATATATAAAATAATTTTTTAATACAAAAGCTTCAATAGATAATAAGATAAAAGAAAATAAACATGCTGCAGATAACATGAAGTGAAAACTGAAATGAAATTCTACACTCCCAAGCCAGTAGGTTATCTTTACACTTTTACCCTTTTTGAACAATCTGGGGAGTGATCATCCAGTTTTCCGTGGTTAGATCTTCCTGGATGGCTGAAATGGAGGTATTACTGGCACTGTCATCGTCCTTAATGAGAACTATAACTAGCTCAGATCCGGAGTTGGTGATAACTAGTTTTTATACCTACTTATCTGATATCTATTTCTTGATTTAGTTGCTTAAACCTATTTTTTGTAGTTACTTTCCATGCATTTTGTGTTCATTTTGTAGATTTTATGCTTGGGAATTGTGTGAGCGATTATTGGTATGAAAAAGCAAGGAAAAATAATCCAGACATCGTTTGGAGTACAATATACAAAAGAATACAAGGAGAGAATGTAGGGATTTCAATGCCAATTTGGATGCATGTTCTTTGCTTGAAACTTGGATTTTATGATGAGCTACTTCTAAGCTTTCCAGAACATCTTGAATCATCCCAATTGGAGTTCGGATGCTAGAGTTATGACCTTTGTACCAACGAACATTGAACCTAGAAGATTGGAGTTGTAATTTACATAGCAGTAAATTGAAGACCAATTTCAATCTTTATAAAGCCATTATTTCTCAATTTTTAAATAATAAAAGTTGTAGAACTTGTCGAGATCTTCGATTTGACAGGTGGAAGGCTTCGTAACTCCTCCCGGATCAAAAGTTATGGTCGTTTTACCAAAGTACTTTGCAATAAAATGGGAAAATAAAATCTGCAGCATTGCGCGACCTCGCCATAATTATACTATGGGATAGCGCGGCCTCGCCAATCCCCAGTCTTAGACACTCTGCAGTGCGACCACGCCCATTTTGGCCTACGGAGCAGCGCGGTCGTGCCGGTCCTTGACTGTTGACTTAAATGACTAATTAGATTGTAGCTTGGGCAAGGAGGCACTCAAGACTAAGCATATATTTAGGCATATTTACAATTTTTAAGAGGAATATAGCTAGAATCTAAGACTCAATAAATCCCTTTGGGGATAAATCATCTTGCATATTCCTTCTTTAAATTCTATATTAGATTAGTTTAGACTAGAAACCTAGATTAGATTAGATCTGAAGATTGAAGCTCTTGAAGATCATTGGAAACTCATATTGGAAGCAAGGGAATTCAGATTTACTTACCTCAAACCCTAAATTCTCTTCTTATCTCTTTGTATCTTTCAATGTTTATTCAATTGTGGATTATGGATTTCACTTCAATCATGAATTAAACTCCATTTTGAGATTATAATGGATCTTATTAAGTAGTTTATTTTGATATGCTTCCTTTTTAGTCTTATTAATTGTTATTGGATTGTTTATTATGATTTGTATTGAATTGCTTAATTGCCTAGCTAACAATTACCGTGGTAATCCATATGAAATTGAGAAATGGATTATGGGTTTAAATTTGATCATAAAACCATGTGTTTGTGACTTCTACATGGTGATGAAATTTATTATTCGTGTCTAGGATAGAGATATACCTTTGCACCACATTTAATCTAATGAGAACTTGTGCTTCAACCCTCATTAATTGTAATTCACATAGAGATATAGTGGGTTAGTTAATTAGGGTATTCACATTCATTATATCATCTGCGGATTTGGTGTGATATGTGTATGGTACATCGAGAGATGGTCATATTTTACCTTCATGTTCTTGATTAGCAATCCAGTATAATTAATTAAACTTAATAGGATGTGTATTGATTTAAATGAAACAATAGGTGAAATTGTAGTCTGAAGTCTTCATTATCTAGTTTCATTCTAGGGGTAGATAACATTAGTTTAATTAAGTAGTTTTAAATATATAATATCAAATCAATCATTTAAATAAGATTAAGATGGTTACGGGTTAGTGCATTTTAAGTTTTATTAATAATTCCTCGTTGGATCGATACTCTACTTTCATTACATTACTTATTAACCGTGTATACTTGCACGCATATATTGATCATGAAAACGACCAACAAGTTCTTGCTGCATTGTCAGCACAAATTAAAATACTTTTGAAGAGGTTGGATGTTCTTGCAGCCCATCGTATTCGAAGGATAGATTTTACTTGTGCTTATTATGCTGGAAATTATCCAAGTCATCAACGCACTGTCAGTTTTGGACTAGTACAGTATAGTGGTAACTACCTCAACCAGTATGCATAGCTTAACAACTATCAAGGTTAAGGGTATCACCTAGATTCTTCATGGAGCTATAATTAACAAGATCAATTAAATGTTCCATATCCAACATATCCACCAAAGCTCTCATGTCCACCTCCAATGCCGCAGGAAGGAAATTCAAAATTAGAGGAATTCATGTCTAAGATCATAGCAGACCAAGAAGAGATGATGAGGAGTCAGGAAATATCAAGCCAAAATATTAATAATCAAATGGAACAACTCATCAATGCCTCAACCAATGGTCCTCAATACATGAATTCTGAGACAAAAATAGAAAATTCAAGATTGGAGGAATTATGGTCCAAGTTCATAGTGACGAATGAGGAGAGAATGATTAATCAAGAGATGTCAATTCGAAATCTTGAGAACCAAATAGAGCAAATGTTCAAATCCTTAAACAACTGTCCTCAAGACACTTGGCTCTATGACATGGATTCCGAAACTGATGGAGAGCGCGAACCAATTGAAAGTAGTATGCACACAAGCCAATCATGTTTGATGATAAAGTATATACTTTGTAACAATCTTATTCATTTATTAATAAAAAGTATTAATTTATTAAATACTTTTAATTATCTACATGATACTGTTTTATAATATGTGATAAACCCATAGTTTTAAGCAATGCTTTTAGAATAATGATGATGATCATTCTAATGAGATCTAAATTTTTAGGAAGCTTGAAACAAAAATAGTTCCCAATCTTTGGATTACTAAATAGGGGATTAGTGAATCCGGATAGATTGGTACATACGTTGCTTGCTCATTAGATGAGGATGATTGATCTCATAATCATTTGTGTGGAGACACTAAATCAAGTATATAGGTGCTTATTAGAGAATAAGTTCACTGAACGTGGCTCGCTAAGGAATACCTAATAGAGTTTTACTTCCCTGTCAATAGGAATTCCTGTAGTGATAGTAGTACAAGTGATCCTTGGACTTGAGATCATCATAGTATCTTGTGTATGATGAGTTATACTTTGACTTATTCCTTAAGACCCTTGGGGTATATCAAAGGGTATACTTGGGTATAATAAGTTGTATATAGAGATAATGTATGATCAATAAAGAATCTACCACTTCTAGTAAAAGAAGAGAAATGTCCTATGTGATTCGATAAATGACAACCCAGTAGTCCTTGGCCAAGGCAGAATGAAATTAGAAAGGAGATTCTAATTTACATTATTTGGTGTTGTGCATTTAAAAGTCGAAATACATATAATTAAATAAAATAAGACTTGACAATAATTTCATGTCTTATATTTAATCGGGACATTGTATGGTGGAAGGATTCAATTGTACGGTAACTATTTACTCAAAGGTTTCTTTTATGATTAATGTTAAAATCTATATTATTTGGAAAGTCGTTGATCGCTAGGGAGGCTTATCTCTATTGTAGAATAAATATTATTTATTTAAATTAATTAATTATTTAATTTATTTATTTAAATAAGATTAGAATTGTTCTAATTGATTTATTCACAATCGGTTTAATATCGAGAACCTAAAGGGTCACACCATAAAAAGAAGAATAATTCTTTAAGAAGTTAATGGCATAATCGTAATAATATGTTAAGTATATTTAATTTAATATATGATGATAGAATAAATTAAATAGCTTAATATTTATCATTTAATATTTTAGAAATATTAAATATAAATTAATAAGAGGAGTCTTGTTAATATTATTATTTTAATTTTTAAAAGAGTTTAGAAATTAATTTATATAAGTACTCTCATTTATTCCTAATATGATTATGAGGGAAAATTAGTTAAAGGAGTTTAATTAATTATCCCTAATAAGATTATGGAGTTAATTTAATTAAAAGAGTTTAATTAAATAAATAATACCTTATTTTTAATTAAATAGGGTTACCTGATATCTTTATAAGGAGAGTCTTATATCAGATATCAATATACACAATTCTAAGAAGTTAGAGACTACGTTCTTTTTCTATAGAGGGTTTTGCCAAATACTCATCTTCTTGAATCTTTATTCTTTCTTGGTGGATCACCTCTAGAGGCCAAACACTTGGGTGGCTAACGTTGATCAAAGGAACGAACGAAACCTAGTGGATTCAAGTTGAACGCGAAAGGATTGGAGGTGAACTTGTATCTGAGGAAGCTCGAATCTTCAAGGGTATGATTCTTGTCCTTTATCTTTTTGTTTAATTAATAATTGTGCATAAAGGATGATCCGGGTATATGGTTTGTAAAATTTTAAAACTCTGATTTTCCCTTTTTTTAATGCAATTTGATTGCGTTCACGAATATTACAAACCTAACAGTTGTATCAGAGCCAAACCTTTATACGAATTATTAATTATTTTTATTTGATATATATATTGATATGTGTTTAGAACAATTTAATTGGGCATAATTTTATTATATAAAATTTAAAATAAAAAAAATGGATAAGTCGTCAATTCGTGTATCCAGTTTTCGCGATTCCGTGAATCCTATAACTTATATGATTTCCGTAATCATGATATATGATTTTCATAAGATATTAGCAACGATTCAAGGTTAACGTGCAAGAGTAAATTTTTTTTTTTAAATTCATGCACCTTACGGTTATATCATGTATAATATATACAAGTTATTTTACATGATTCACGTGCCTGGTGATATATTATATAAGTAATAATCATACTGTATACATATACTTTGGTGATATGTTGCTAGTATATATATATATATATATATATATATATATATATATATATATATATATATATATATATATTAATCTTAATTATTTTATAATTAAAATAAATTTTATTTTAATCTTAAAATAAAAAGTTTATTTTAATTTTAAAATTGGATTTCATGCTAACTAATTAGAGTTAGAATTGAATTCCATGATAACTAATAGGAGTTGAAGTTGGATTCCATGTTTACTAAAATAAAGGAGTTTATTTGTGAATAGGAAAATGAATCCATGTTTTCTTAAATAAAGTAGTCTATTTAAATATGAAATAAGATTTCATATTATTCAAAATAAAAGAGTTTATTTGTGAATAGGAAAGAGAATCCGTGTTTCCTTTAATAAAGGAGTTTTTTTTGGAATTGGATTCCCTAATTAATTAAAATAAAGGAGTTTATTTTTATTAAAGATTTTGATTAAAATAAAATAGTTTATTTTATTCAAAATTGAATAAATTAAAATAAAAGAGGTTTATTTTGATTTAAATTTAGATTAAAATAAAGGAGTTTATTTTGATTCAAAAATTAGATTTTATACTAACTAAATTTGCCCATTAAATGATATCAATATATATATTGAATGTTTATTATTCATGAGATGAATGTTATTTAGTGATGCATATGGTGATGTGTATGATTATAAATGGGATTGATTATGGACTATTGACCAATGTGATTAAATTTTATTTTAGTTGGATGCATGAATGTATGGGTTTTATTAAATGAGGTCTGCGTACCTCGTCTTCTTTAATTTTTTCTTAATGTAAATTCTATCCTCCTTTTATGTACTTCCCCTTGACTGCTGATCAAGGTTTCTATTTATTTTAAAATAGTTTTCTAATAGGAATAGTTAGAATTAATTTTGAAAAATTGGAGATCAAGGAGCAAGGAGCGCTTGAAGAACCATTTATAATGGAGCCCGTGTTTAAATATATTAGTTATATTTAAATATTAATTCTTGCACCCCTAGGGTTTGACCTTTTGGTTCACTTGGTGGCTCTAGTGAACCAAACTAGAATAAAAGTCCATAATCAATCCAGGTAGAATGTTGTATTCTATATATGCATACTTGTACTATATATATTATATATTATGCAAACATGCTTCGCATGTGAATTAATATGACGCGTATTATATATATATATATATATATATATATATATATATATATATATATATATATATATATATATATATATATGTATATATGTGTGTGTGTGTGTGTGCATGTGCGCTAAACAAGATGAGACAAATTAATAAAAAAAACCCTCAAATAAATTATATTAAGTTATAACTTCAAAGATATTTGGAATATCGAACGTTGCTTTCTAGTATGATAGAAACAATAGAGTATTGAATATTTAATATGTGTTTGTTGTGCACACACAAGGCAAGTATTAAATATTTAAGATGCTATTTTTATTACATATGATGTTTATAAGGAATTGAACATTACTGCTTTGTTGTGCACACACAAGGGCTGTAGTTTTCTCTTCACATATATGGAAATGCTGGATCTGAATTAACTTAAATCATTTTAGTTCGGATGTGCACACACTTGACCATTATGATTTAAGAGGCAAAATACAAGGAGTTACATAGTTGATGTAATTGACAAGAGTTGTCTACCTATTTATTTATATATAGTTTGTTGTGCACACACAAAGCTATATACATTTGAAATAAGATCCTTCTTCTCACTAGCATATCTTTAATTAGATATTGCCGAACTATATATATTGAGGGTAATATGGTTTGAAGAAAATAGTGGGAGATACCAATTTAAAACAAGACCTAATTTATTTTGACAATTAATAAAAGAATGTATGCTAAAATGTTGTTAATTACAAATTCATTTATAGAATTTTACAATGTCTATATTACTATCACTGCGAAACATAATAGATGTTAATTAACCGGACCGAATTAAACGGATTGGTTTAGGAAATTGAAAATAGTTCTCACGACTGAAAAGCTATTTTATGTTCTTAATACGACTATCTCTACAATGGTTGCAGACAATGTCTCTAAGGAAGAGATTGCAACTTTTAGAAAGTGGCAAGATGATGCACAGATGGCTCAATGCATCATGCTCACATCCATGAGTAACGAGCTTCAGCGTCAGCATGAAACCATGCATGCTCCTATTATATTCCTTTATATCAAGTAGTTGATGGTAAGAAAAGTAGGACTAATAGATATCAGATATCTAAGGAGCTCTTCTGATCTAGAATGACCAATGACACTATAGTTCTGATAAAAGTCCTTACCATTATCAATTTGATTGATCAATTAGGACAACAGGTTTTGTCATGGGTGAAGAATTGAGCCAAGATTTGATCTTGCACTCACTCCTGGATTCCTTTCACAATTGTTGTGAATTTTTCATATAAACAAGCTAGATATCAGCCTCGCTGATTAACTTAACATGTTGAAAAATGTTGAGAGTCACTTTCCAACCAAGAAAGATAATGTTTTACTGGTAGGGGCCAAAGAATCTTCTGAAAAGAAGAACGATTCAAAGAAGGTAAATAGAAAGGCAAATACAAAGGATAATAAGAACAAAACAGATACGGATAACAAAGGAGTTTACTTCCACTATAATAAGCCTGGACACTGGAAAGAAACTGCAACAAGCATCTTGCAGAGGCTAACCAGAAGAAGCGTAGTGAAGTTTCGGTTACAAATATAATTTTGTTCATGATTTAAAATAAATATCATAAATACCAGCTTTGGTTACAAATACCAGCTTTGGTTATCATAAATATCGATTTATGAAGGGACCAAGCATAAGTAGGAAGCTAAACAAATATAAGTAATCCTATGTGTGGAAAATGAAGCAAAGGTTACTACATTAGATATAGAAACTTATAGTTTAGCAATATCTACGGGAAAATCTATCAAGTCAATAAGTTGTTATTGTATTCCAGTTCTTGTTAGAAACTTTATTTCCATTTTTGTTGTTGGACAATGAAATATTTGGTATTATATTTTAGAATAATTGTTGTTCTATTTATAATAATAATATTTTCTATAAAACTGAAATATTACTTAATGGATTTTGTGTACTTGACTTACGTAAAAATTATTTTGCATATTGAACAAACTAGTATAAGAAAAGGAGATGATCATTCAAAGAGTTGAATGTGTGTATTTGCTGAAATACAAGTGTGAATTATTTGAAAGGTTCAAAGAATTCAGAAGTGAAACAAATTGGCAAAGTATTAAGATTTTTTGATTAGATCAAGGAATAAATACTTATGCAATTAGTTTCTAAATCATCTCAAATAATTTTCTCATAATGGACGCCTCCTGATACGTAATAATTGATTGATATATTTGAAAGGAAAAATTATACCTTGTTGGACATGGTACGATTCATAATGATTTTACCGACATTCCAGTATCATTCTTGGGTCATACCATAGAAATGGTTATATATCTACGAAAAAGGTAACCTCAAAAATCCGACCCCAAGACTCCATCAAAGTTAAGGATAGGGAGGATTCATAATCTTAAGTATGTTAAGATAAGGGGTTGTCCAACTTATGTGAAAAGATTTCAAAGGATAAGCTTGGGACAAGATTTGACAAGTGTTGATTTGTGGGACATCCTAAAGTAAGTTTAGGGTATATGTTCTATAATCCTACTTAGTAAAAGGTGTTTGTTGCGAAACACGCTGCCTTCTAAGATAAAGGTCTTTATCATTGAAGGGGTTAGTGGGAGGATAATACATCTTGAAAAGTTCAAGAACCACAAAATACTATAAGTCAAATAAGAGAAACATGTAGATAGACCTAATGTACCACAACCGAATCGTAAATCTGGAATAGTACCGAAGATACCTAAGAGGTATGGATTCATCACAGATGATGATGATGAGGTAGACATCATAAAAGATGATGATCCAGTTTCATACGATGAGGTGAAAGTTATAGACACTCAGAGAAATGGATTGAAGCAAGCTTCTCAAATTTGGAACATTCGTTTTGATGAGACAATCAAAAAGGTTTGATTTTATCAAAAATAAGAATGAACCTAGTGTGTACAAAAGGGTCAGTGGGAGCGTTGTGACATTCCAAGTATTATGCATTAATATACTACGAATAAGGAATGACATACCAACGCTACAATCAGTAAAGATAAAGTTGTCTAAAAATTCCCTCACGAATGATTTGGGAAGAGTATCGTTATTGGGGATACAAATCTATATAAATTGATTTGAGAGTATGCTCGACATAACTCAAGGAACGTATATTCATTTGATACTAAAGTCGTTAATCATGGCAAACTCTAAGAGATGTCTCATGTTGATGAGTCATGGAGTGCATCTCTCTTAATAGTCCCCATAAACTCATGAAAGAGAGATCGTATGAGTAACTACCATGTATGCAATGAAATGTACGAGACCTGATGTTGATCAGTTATATTCTGGAGAAGTTCATTATGAGTCAGTGAAAAATATCTTAAAGTACTTAACTGGCACTACGGATGTGATCATTTTCATGGTGAATCTAAATTAAAACTAGAGGGCTTAATAGAGTCAAATTTTTCTTCAGATAGACTAAGATAATAGAAAATCCACTTTAAGGTAAAGCGTTACCTTGAACGGTGGTGCAGTGAACTAGAAAGGTTCCAAATAGCAAAGAGTTGCTGGTTTAGTGATAAAGACAAAGTATATAGCTATAATTGAAGCTACAAGTTGATTGTTTGGATGAAAAGTTCATTTCAGAACTAGGAATAGTTCCTACGTCTCATCTTTGATCTAAACATATGCTGTGGCACTTTCATTTGATTAAAAGAATCATTGAAAGATGATAAATCACTATAGAGATAATGGATTCTCAAGAACAACATTACATATCCATATACTGAAGTTTATCCAACAGCAGGATAATCGTCACCTAGAGAAGAAAGGTATAAGATACCATGATGATTGGCTTTAGTGCAAGTGGGAGATTAAAAGTAGTATGCACACAAGCCAATCATGTTTGATGATAAAGCATATACTTTGTAACAATCTTATTCATTTATTAATAAAAAGTATTAATTTATTAAAGGCTTTTAATTATCTACATGATGTTATTTTATAATATGTGATAAACCCATAGTTTTAAGCAATGCTTTTAGAATAATGATGATGATCATTCTAATGAGATCTAAATTCTTAGAAAGCTTAAAACTAAAATAGTTCACAATCTTTGGATTACTATATAGGGGATTAGTGAATCCGGATAGATTGGTACATACGTTGCTTGCTCATTAGATGATGATGATTGATCTCATGATCATTTGTGTGGAGACACTAAAGCAAGTATGTAGGTGCTTATTAGAGAATAAGTTCACTGAACGTGGCTCGCTACGGAATATCTAATGGAGTTTTACTTTCCTGTCAATAGGAATTCCTGTAGTGATAGTAGTATAAGTGATCATTGGACTTGAGATCATCATAATGTCTTGTGTATGATGAGTTATACTTTGACTTATTCCTTAAGACCCTTAGGATATATCAAAGGGTATGCTTGGGTATAATAAGTTGTACATGGAGATAATGTATGATTAATAAAGAATCTACCACTTCTAGTAAAAGAAGAGAAATGTCCTATGTGATTCGATAAATGACAACCTAGTAGTCCTTGGCCAAGGCAGAATAAAATTAGAAAGGAGTTTCTAATTTGCATTATTTGGTGTTGTGCATTTAAGAGTCGAAATACATATAATTAAATAAAATAAGACTTGACGGTAATTTCATATCATATATTTAATTTGGATATTGTATGGTTGATGGATTCAATTGTACGGTAACTATTTACTCAAAGGTTCTTTTATGATTAATGTTGAAATCTATATTATCTGAAAAGTCGTTGATGGCTAGGGAGACATCCCTATTGTAGAATAAATAGTATTTATTTAAATAAATTAGTTATCTAATTAATTTATTTAAATAAGATTAGAATTGTTCTAATTGATTTATTTACAACTGGTTTAATATGGAAGACCTAACGGGTCACACCATAAAAGGAAGAATAATTATTTAAGAAGTTAATGACATAATCGTAATAATATATTAAGTATATTTAATTTAATCTATGATGATAGAATAAATTAAATAGCTTAATATTTATTATTTAATATTTTTGAAATATTAAATATAAATTAATAAGAGGAGTTTTGTTAATATTATTATAATTATTATTATTTTAATTTCTAAAAGAGTTTAGAAATTAATTTAATATAAGTACTCTCATTTATTCCTAATAGGATTAGGAGGAAAAATTAGTTAAAGGAGTTTAATTAATTATCCCTAATAAGATTATGGAACCCATTTAATTAAAAGAGTTTAATTAAATAAATAATACCTTATTTTTAATTAAATAAGGTTACCTGATATCTTTATAAGGAGAGTCTTATATCAGATATCAATATACGCAATTCCAAGAAGTTGGAGAGTATGTTCTTTTTCTATAGATAGTTTTGCCAAATACCCATCTTCTTAAATCTTTATTCTTTCTAGGTGGATCACCTCTAGAGGCTAAACACATGGGTGGCTAACGTTGATTAAAGGAAGGAATCAAACCCAGTGGATTCAACTTGAACGCGAAAGGATTGGAGGTGAACTTGTACCTAAGGAAGCTCGAATCTTCAAGGGTATGATCTGGGTATATGGTTTGTAAAATTTTAAAACTCTGATTTTCCATGCTTCCGTTTTTTTAATGCAATTTGATTGCGTTCATGAATATTACAAACCTAACACCAATTCTGCAACTAGGTGAGCCACAAGATATTGAAAGAGAGGAGACAAGTGAGGATAAGGAAAATGAGGCCAATGAAGATATAGTTTTAAGTGCTAACGAAGATGAGAAAATTTCATTAATACCTCAAGTGCCTTCTTTACCAAAGGTCAAGAATGCATTCAGTTTTGCAAAACCATGTCCACTTGGAAGTCACGTCATCAGAAAAGCTCTTTATGACATAAGAGCTAATACAAAGTTTGAAGCCATGGTGGGATGAAAAAGAAAAGATAGAAGAAGAGCCCATTATGTTAGACAGTCCTCAATGCCCCAAGCTAATCACAAACACAATGGAGGAAGCACCTAGCTATGTGACATTCGAAATTGGGGACTTATCTACAAAAAGCATGCTAAGTGACATTGATTCACTATCCATTACAAATGTGAACCTCCTAAAGCATACATTGCTCCTGATGGATAGAGGGTTCCTCAATTATCGAAGAGGAATTGGATAGCTTTGATAAGAAGAAGTATGGCTGAAGGACTATAAACCAAGCGCTTGATAGGAGGCACCCCATCCTATCATTTATCCCTCTATGTTTAATTCTTTATCTATAAATCATTTCTCCCTCTATGTTTAATTCTTCATACTTTTAATATTTAATGGAATTTTTTGTTAGATTTAGTAGTTGTAATAGTTAATTTTTTGTCTCTCCCAAGTATAATCCAATTGGTATAAATATACATGGTCTGAAAAGTTGAAAAGGTCAATGCTGCCTGGGTACAGGGCAGCGCGACCGCCCTCTTTTTGAACTGCCTCTTTGCGCACCCGCACCCTTGCCCTTCTATTCCTTAACTACAGCTAGGTCGCTCCATCTTTTTTTGACGCCCCCAAAATTAGGTATACATCACCCATCTTGGGTCGTCAGATACATGGTACATAATACAAATACAACTTACTAATACAACTGTCGTGTACAATACGACAAAACATAAACTGTGAGTTTGAATACAAATATTATCTTCTAGAGAGTATTCATACTCAAAAGGAGTCCTCATTACATTTATTAACACACTATTACATAGAATAGTGAGGACTACTAACTAATACTATCATTCGAACGATCACTCCATTTCCCGACTTGCCCCAGCTACGTTCTCATTTCCTGAAGAGAACAGTGAAAGAAAGGGTGAGCTCAACTAGCCCAGTAAGAAATATTATGACTAAGATAATGCAGAATAAATTATCATTAGCCTTCAACAATGTCAAACTGATAAAATATAATAGACATCAAGTTTAACTGCAGTGGAACAATCAATCCATTAAAAGAGTCAAGTAGAAAATAAACTCTACTATCTTTTATGATTTAAAAGGTTTTTCAACACTGTTATCGTTGTGACTCAGCTTAATAAAATAATCCACATCATCGAATCACCCCTGCACTACGGCCAAGGATATTCGTGTATTCATTAATGGTCATGATCATGCCAACAACTGTCCATCAATGCACTACGGGCCAATGATGACTTTTACCACATCATTTGTAACATTACGGTCATGATTATACCGAATAATCCCTGGTCATAATGATATCAAGTCCATCTATGCACTACATGCCACAGATGACTTTCAACATTTTATAAACATGAGGATGATGACAATGATATAAGAATTAAATAAAATAAGTTCAAGAATTAATTTATCCAAGAATTAATAACGTCCAAATTGTCAACATTATACTGCTTTGTGGGGTAAAATTCAAGAATGCTTAGAAGAATATTTTCATGAAAAGATACTGGATGAAACGCAATTATCAAGGATATTCCATAAATTTCATGGAGTATAGAAGTCAAAACTTAACCAACTGAGTACAATAAAGAATGGAATAACGAAAGAAATCACCATGCATGCGATAGACCGCACAAACAGGTTATTCCAACAGAATAATAAATAATGGAACCAGGTCCGGCGTAAACGCACAGACAGGATATTCCGACAGAATAATAAATAATGGAACCAGGTCCGGCGTAAACGCACAGACAGGATATTCCGACAGAATAATAAATAATGGAACCAGGTCCCTTGTAAAATACACAGACAGGATGTTCCAACAGAATAATAACAAGAAGGAACCAGGTCCAGTGTAAAACACACAGACAGGATGTTCCAACAGAATAATAGAAGAATGTCACCAAGTATAGGGTAGACCGCGTATACAGGTTATTCCAACAGAATAATAAAGAAATGGAATAACAGAAGTTCTCTTCTTGAATACAAAAGAATAATATCCCTTACCGTTTTAAAGAAGAGCTGAAATAAGGAAGTAGTTAAGTAGCAGAATACTCTTCTTCTTTCTCTCTATAGTTTCTCTCTATAGTTTCTCTCTCTAGAGTTCAGTGAATTCGTAAGAAATAATGAAGGAATGAGCTGCTATTTATAGAAAAATAGAATGCATAGTAACTAATCCATGAACGGTCCAGATTGATTACTTTAATCTGACGGTCCATATTTAAAGAAAAATCTTTTAAATAAAATATGATATATTCTATTTATAGAATAACTTTAATAAAGTATTCTGTTTTATATAAAAAGATGTTTCTGTTTTATTACGTTAATAATACGAATAAAACAAAACGTCATTATCGCTAAATAATTCATATTATTAACTGACAATAATTGAATCAAACTGAGTGACTTCTCACATAAGCATTAATAATCAATACCGTGTGCTACTATGCAACCACACGTATTACTGTACTTTTACTACCGAGTAGTTCAACAGTAACAATGGAAAACTTCCGCCGTTATTTTTAATAAAATATTTTTGTCGTTTTCTCAATCCGATAATAATTTCGTTATGGGGTCCACCAATGATTGTGTCGTTGTACGAATATTCCCTGTTAAAACGAATATTCCCAGACAAATCGAATATTATATAACAACTTGCGTACTTTGTAAAATTTATAAATATTACCCACAACTATAACATTATATCAAATTAACTCCATAATATTCAAAAATGATATTTATAGAAAATTCATCTTTATTTATAAAAGTTGGGGTCTTACAACCTCCCCTTCTTATAAAATTTTGCCCTCGAAATTAGGGTACGTACCTGGTATGTCGAAGAGATAAGGATACCTTGATTTCATTTCAGATTCTAACTCCCAAGTTATTTCCTCAACATCGTGGTTTCTCCAAAAAACTTTGACTCGAGGTATAACCTTGGAGCGTAGAATATGTTCATTCTTATCCAAGATTTGAACAGGAACTTCTTCATACGTCAAATCCTCCGCCATTTCGTCCGGTTCTAACTCAATAATGTGGTTCGGGTCTTCCACATATTTACGTAATATGGATATATGAAAAATGTTATGAACACGAGACATACTTGGCGGTAAAGCGAGTCTATAAGCCACAGTTCCTACTCGATCGAGGATTAAAAATGGACCGATGAATCGAGGATTGAGCTTTTCTCTCTTTCCAAATCTCGTAACTCCTTTCCATGGAGCAACACGTAGGAACACATGATCTCCTACATCAAATTCCACGTCCTTTCGATGAAGATCAGCATAACTCTTTTTTCGATCTTGTGAGGTTTTTATACGTTGTCGGATCGTTTGAATCTTCTCTGTAGTCATACGTACCAACTCCGGTCCCAACAACGTTGCTTCACCCACCTCATCCCAGCATACTGGAGAACGACATTTTCTTCCATACAATGCTTCGAATGGAGCCATGACAATACTTGCTTGATAACTGTTGTTGTAGGAAAACTCCACCTATGGTAAGAACTTGTCCCAACTTCCCTTGAAGTCAAAGACACAGAGTCTTAATAGATCTTCAAGAGTTTGAATAGTCCTCTCTGATTGTCCGTCCGTCTGAGGATGATATGCTGAACTAAATCGTAAATTTGTGCCCATAGCTTTTTGTAAACTAACCCAAAATCGTGAAGTGAATCTTGGGTCTCGGTCAGAAACTATGGATACTGGCATACCATGCAGTCTTACAATCTCGTTTATGTACATACGAGCAAGACGTTCAAGTGTATAAGTTTCTCGTATCGGTAAGAAATGAGCAGACTTGGTCAATCTATCAACAATGACCCCAATCGCATCAATACCTTGAGAAACCCTAGGAAGACCGGTAACGAAATCCATGGTAATGTGCTCCCACTTCCATTCTAGAATTTCAAGTGGTTGCAATGGACCTTTTGGTACTTGATGCTCCGCTTTGACTCGTTGACAAGTTAGACACCTTGAGATAAACAACGCTATCTCTCTCTTCATATTGCTCCACCAAAATGTATGACGAAGATCATGATACATTTTGGTACTTCCAGGATGGATTGCAAACGGTGTGTTGTGCGCCGCCATCATAACTTAATACTTTAAATCAGGGTCGTTAGGAACACAAAGTCTGGAGTTGACTCGAAGTATTCCTTCTTCATCGATTCTTGCTTCCGGCATAGCACCTTCTTGCACTTTCTTCCTCATACGCATCAGCTCCAGGTCTGTAGCTTGAGCAGCTTTAACCTTATCGATTAAAGTTGGTTCTACTCGTATATTCAACATCATCACATGGGTCCCTGGAGTCTTTAACTCTATCTCCATCCTTTGCAAGTCACACAAAATGGGCCTTTGCGTTGTTAATATTGCACTTGTACCCGCATATGATCTTCTACTCAATGCGTCAGCTACCACGTTCGCTTTTTTAGGAAGGTATTGAATGGTATGATCATAATCTTTCAACAGTTCAAGCCAACGTCGTTGTCGTATGTTGAGTTCCTTTTGAGTGAAGAAATATTTGAGGCTTTTATGATCCGTAAAGATCTCAACTTTCTCCCCATACAAGTAATGCCTCCAAATTTTAAGTGCAAAGACAACAGCTGCCAACTCTAGATCATGAGTAGGATAATTCCTCTCATATTCCTTGAGTTGTCTTGATGCGTAGGCTATGACTTTTCCATGTTGCATGAGAATGCATCCCAACCCTTTGCTCGAAGCATCACTGTAGATGACAAATTCCTCCGAGCCAGATGGTATTATTAGAACAGGTGCTGAAATGAGTCTCTTCTTGAGTTCTTGAAAACTCTGCTCACATTCTTCGCTCCAACCGAACTTTGTATCTTTCCGAGTCAGCTGAGTTAATGGAGTAGCGATTCGAGAAAATCCTTCCATGAATCTCCGATAATAACCAGCTAAACCAAGAAAGCTACGTACTTCGGTCACTGATTTAGGTTGCTCCCAGCTTTGAATAGCTTCAATCTTTGTCGGGTCAACCGATATTCCACGACTTGATACTACGTGCCCAAGGAATGCTACCTCCTCCAGCCAGAACTCGCATTTCTTCAACTTGGCATAAAGCTTGTATTCACGAAGCTTTTGGAGTACCAGCCTCAAGTGTTGCTCATGATCTTCACGGCTTTTGGAATAAATAAGGATGTCATCAATAAAGACGAACACAAAATGATCCAAATATTCCTTGAATACCCGGTTCATCATATCCATAAAGGCAGCAGGAGCATTAGTCAATCCAAAAGACATGACTAAGAATTCATAATGCCCGTACCGAGTTCTAAAAGCCGTCTTTGGAATATCCTCAGTTCTAACCTTCAGCTGATGATATCCAGAACGAAGATCGATCTTTGAAAAGAATTGTGCTCCTTGCAACTGGTCAAACAGGTCATCAATACGTGGCAATGGGTACGTATTTTTGATGGTGACATGATTCAACTCCCGATAATCAATTCAAAGTCGCATACTCCCATCTTTCTTCTTCACGAACAGAACAGGAGCACCCTAAGGAGAAGTACTAGGACGAATAAAACCAATGTCTAACAATTCCTGCAGTTGGGTCTTTAACTCCTGAAGTTCAATAGGAGCCATTCGATATGGGGCTTTGGAAATGGGTTTTGTACCGGGTTCAAGGTCGATACAAAATTCAATTTCACGCTCTGGGGGTAGGCCAGGAAGTTCTTCGAGAAATACGTCAGGAAATTTATTAACAACAGAAATATCATTCAAAGCTGACGTATTTTTGTTTAGATCTGTGACATGTGCTAAGAAAGCTTGACATCCGTTTTTCAATAAACGAATAGCTTTATGGCTTGAGATGACAACGATTGATTTTAATGGTTTGGTTGCTTGAATTCGCATAATAGGTCGATTAGGAATATGAAAGCTAACAACCTTACGAAAACAATTAATTTTTGCATGATGAGTAGTTAACCAATCAATCCCTAGAATCACGTCAAATGCAAGTATTTTTAATGAAATAAGATCGACAGGTAATGTGTGGGTACCAACTTGAACCAAACAAGACTTATAAACCGTGGATGTAATGAAGGTTTCTCCCAATGGAGTTTCAACTGCTAAGTCAAAGTCTAATTTCTCCGTAATCAAATTTAATCGATGAACGCAAGTAGGAGAAATAAAAGAATGGGTAGAACCGGTATCAAATAAAGTATAAACTTCTTTAGAGTTTATGATAAGCTTACCCGTGATGACCTCATTCGGGTTCTTTGCTCTCTAGGAGTTCACAACAAACGCTCTCCCTTGCACTACCGGTTTCGACTTTTCTGGGACGACCTTTGGTGTCTCCATCTTGGCTAAACTTGTTTTTGGTAAATGACAAAATCGAGCTAAATGGCCTTCTCTTCCACAATTATAACATGCTTTAGACGGCATCGCGCAGTTTGGACTGATGTGCCCCTCCCTCCGCATTTGAAACATATGATAGGTGGTCGTTCTCCTTCCTTAACAACAAGCGCTGGTGCTGACGTCTTTCCATCATTGTTGAATCTCCTCTTCTTGAAATGACCATTCTTATTGTTTTGGCCCTGATTACCACCGAAGTGGTTGCCATTTCTGGCCTGTTGATTCCCTCCACGCTTGTTGTCACCGCTTCGATGACTGTTTTCACTGGTATTATCATTTTGCCGGCTGCTCTCTTTTGGTTGCGTTGTCTCGTTATCGCGCTCCACCAACTGAGCCATATTTACAACATCTGAATACAAACACAGTTTATGAGAAACAAGGTGTTGACGTATCTCCGACTTCAAACCTCTTAAAAACATCCGCGTCATTCTTTCTTCATTATCCACCAGGTGGGACGCAAACCGGGATAACTCCGCAAATTTTGCCTCGTACTACGACACGGTCATATTATTCTGCTCCAATTTGATGAACTCCACCTCCTTCATGTGACGAATACTATCGGGAAAGTATTTGTCGTTAAACAGCTCTTGGAACCTCTCCCAGGACATCTTCAGTGTGGCAGGTTGAGTACGCTTTATCGATTCCCACCAGTAATCTGCCTCTCCTCGCAACATAAAGGCGGCAAAGGGAACCTTTTGCTCCTCGGAGCAACCCAAGACATCAAATATCTTGGTGATCTGCTTTATCAATGTTTCAGCTACAAGTGGTTTGAGTTCTACCTTAAACTCCGGTGGTCCCAGCTCCTTAAACTGTTTAGCGGTGACCGCCTGAGAGTTTCCAGTATTTTCACCTACGTTGTGGACAGGAGCCGCTTTCACCTGTTGTTGCATGAATTGCATAAAACCTCTGAACATTTTATCATTCATCATCTGGTCAGTGTTGTTGTTTGCATGAGGATTGTCACCTTCCTGATGAACATTATCCTGATTATTGATATGTGGTGAATCAATAATCGCCTGTGCTTCATTGCTATTCTCAACATTCTCAGATGCCATTTTCAGATACTGCCACAAAATAAAAGTTAATTGATATGTCATATATTATCCTTATATTATGACCGACCAATTAAATACCATGCAAATAAACTTAGGTAGGTCATACTAGCGAAGAAATTTCCCGTTTCTCCCCTCTTAGTTCTATTCTCACATCTTAGCCAGGGATCATATCCCTAAGCTTTGATACCAACTTTGACGCCCCCAAAATTAGGTATACATCACCCATCTTGGGTCGTCAGATACATAGTACAGAATACAAATACAACTTACTAATACAACTTTCGTGTACAATACGATAAAACATAAACTGTGAGTTTGAATACAAATATTATCTTCTAGAGAGTATTCATACTCAAAAGGAGTCCTCATTACATTTATTAACACGCTATTACATAGAATAGTGAGGACTACTAACTAATACTATCATTCGAACCATCACTCCGTTTCCCGACTTGCCCCAGCTACGTTCTCATTTCCTGAAGAGAACAGTGAAAGAAAGGGTGAGCTCAACTAGCCCAGTAAGAAATATTATGACTAAGATAATGCAGAATAAATTATCATTAGCCTTCAACAAGGTTAAACTGATAAAATATAATAGACATCAAGTTTAACTGCAGTGGAACAAGCAATCCATTAAAAGAGTCAAGTAGAAAATAAACTCTACTATCTTTTATGATTTAAAAGGTTTTTCAACACTGTTATCGCTGTGACTCAGCTTAATAAAATAATCCACATCATCGAATCACCCCTGCACTACGGCCAAGGATATTCGTGTATTCATTAATGGTCATGATCATGCCAACAACTGTCCATCAATGCACTACGGGCCAATGAATACTTTTACCACATTATTTGTAACATTACGGTCATGATTATACCGAATAATCCCTGGTCATAATCATACCAAGTCCATCTATGCTCTACATGCCACAGATGACTTTCAACATTTTATAAACATGAGGATGATGACAATGATATAAGAATTCAATAAAACAAGTTCAAGAATTAATTTATCCAAGAATTAATAACGTCCAAATTGTCAACATGATACTGCTTTGTGGGGTAAAATTTAAGAATGCTTAGAAGAATATTTTCATGAAAAGATACTGGATGAAACGCAATTATCAAGGATATTCCACAAATTTCATGGAGTATAGAAGTCAAAACTTAACCAACTGAGTACAATAAAGAATGGAATAACAAAAGAAATCACCATACATGCGATAGACCGCACAAACAGGTTATTCCAACAGAATAATAAATAATAGAACCAGGTCCGGCGTAAACGCACAGACAGGATATTCCGACAGAATAATAAATAATGGAACCAGGTCCGGTGTAAAACACACATACATGATGTTCCAACAGAATAATAACAAGACGGAACCAGGTCCGGTGTAAAACACACAGACTGGATGTTCCAACAGAATAATAGAAGAATGTCACCAAGTATAGGGTAGACCGCGTATACAGGTTATTCCAACAGAATAATAAAGAAATGGAATAACAGAAGTTCTCTTCTTGAATACAAAAGAATAATATCCCTTACCGTTTTAAAGAAGAGCTGAAATAAGGAAGTAGTTAAGTAGAAGAATACTCTTCTTCTTTCTCTCTATAGTTTCTCTCTATAGTTTCTCTCTCTAGAGTTCAGTGAATTCGTAAGAAATAATGAAGGAATGAGCTGCTATTTATAGAAAAATAGAATGCATAGTAACTAATCCATGAACGGTCCAGATTGATTACTTTAATCTGACGGTCCATATTTAAAGAAAAATCTTTTAAATAAAATATAATATATTCTATTTATAGAATAACTTTAATAAAGTATTCTGTTTTATATAAAAAGATGTTTTTGTTTTATTACGTTAATAATACGAATAAAACAAAACGTCATTATCGCTAAATAATTCATATTATTAACTGACAATAATTGAATCAAACTGAGTGACTTCTCACATAAGCATTAATAATCAATACCGTGTGCTACTATGCAACCACACGTATTACTGTACTTTTACTACCGAGTAGTTCAACAGTAACAATGGTAAAACTTTCGCCGTTATTTTTAATAAAATATTTTTGTCGTTTTCTCAATCCGATAATAATTTCGTTATGGGGTCCACCAATGATTGTGTCGTTGTACGAATATTCCCTGTTAAAACGAATATTCCCCGACCAATCGAATATTATATAACAACTTGCGTACTTTACAAAATTTATAAATATTACCCACAACTATAACATTATATCAAATTAACTCCATAATATTCAAAAATGATATTTATAGAAAATTCATCTTTATTTATAAAAGTTGGGGTCTTACATTTTAGTCTCAAAATACACTACCAGAGCAAGATGAGGTTGGAGACGAAGACGATGTCAACTAGGGGAGTTCCCTTCTAACCTTTACCTTCTAATGAGGACAAGGTTTATTTTAAAGTTCGGGGGTATTGGTTTAATTGCATTAAAGTTTAGCTTGTATTAGTTTAATTGCATCATTAGTATAGCTTGCATTTAATTTAGTTACATCTTAGTATTGCACTTTATCTTAGTTTAATTGCATTTTAGTTTAGTTTTATTTAATGTTTTAGTTTAGCTTTAGGTAATTTCATGTGCTTCATCTTACAAAATAAAATAAAAGAAAGAAAAATCGAAAAATATGTGCTTATCATGTTGCATTGTGTTTAGTAAGGTCACATTGCATGAATCTTACCATCTTGTTTGTTTGAAATTCATTTGGCCTATAATGATATTGGGATTGCTTGATTGTCAAATAATGTTGATAACTTCGACTTGGTTATGAGATTATAGCATGATGTTAATCCTAATTTGTTTGAAACGGATGTAATCGAATAGCACTATAAAGTTACCTTTATGATTTGCTCAGTGTAAATGGTCACATAATTATCTTCTGGTGGGAAACTTGTGTTTTAATGATAGAAATTTAGTAAAACAGTTGGTAAGGACTAAGAAGATGCTAAAGCTTAAGTTTGGGGGGAAACATGGGGTATGCATGCCTTATTAAAAAAATCAGAAAAATAAAAGAGAAAAATAAGAATAAACACTTTGGCTAGTTTAGTTTTGTGGCCTTTGATACTTGAGTAAGTAAGCCCTTAGGGATGTCTCTACACCTAGCGCCCTAAAGTCGTCTACTTTGGGAGTCATTGGCCGAAAGCTCGTTACATGGGTATCACTGAAACTCTTCCTAACTGTGGATTGTGGAATTATCAAGCCTGGTGTACCACATCCTAGCCTCCCCACTAAGGCTCTTTTGGAAATGCTGCATCATGAGGCTTTCATCCTCGGCATAAGACCCCAGTTCGCCAATGTAGAACTTCAAATGGGTGTAAGGATCGCCCAATCCATTGTATTTCTCAAATTCTAGAACTTGGAATTTATCTAGATATCTAGCTCTCAAAAAGATACACATATCGAAGTAGTTGACACTGTCGTAGGATCCTGTTCCCTTGATGGACCGAATGACCTCTTCCATCTGCTTGACCTTTTTCCTAATGCTCCCAGTCTCTTTGTCTTCCTTGAGATCAACTACTTCTTCCATCGGGCCTTTACTCACGATATCTTTGCTAAATCCGCTACTAAATTAGAACACTGAGACTTGTATTTGAGTATTGTTTGCCTAATTCTATATAATAATTTCACGCAAGTATACGCGATCGATTATGGAATACAGGGCAAGAATAGTATCATCCCCACAAAGAATAAACTAATAAATAAAATATCCAATTACCAATCGAATTTTATTTAAACAATGAAAATAATCAATGACTTAAACTAAATACTTTACTGAAATTAAATATAAATTTATAAATTATCAAGATCAGAATTTCCCCCGATGTCTTACTCAATGTCAATTATTTTACATATCAATTAATCAATTATATTAAATTGCTAACCAAGAATTCATAAGTATTCATCTAACTTATTCCAAATTAGACAAGTGTCTTTATACTTAATCAATTCACTATATTCCTATGTGAACAATCAACAATAAAGCGAAAATTACCAATTCTTATTAGGCTCATGAGACGATTAGGTATAATCATATCCCTCTTGCAAATTAGATATTCACTCTTAAGAAGAATAATCTAACACATGTACTATATTCCACACTCAATATAGAATCAATATTCCAACATCATCTAGATCAATAGATTAGCTACTGGCCACACAAATTTTACATGCAAAACAAAATATGATAAACAATCTAATAACAATTAATCAATATCAAATAAGAAATAATTTAATTAAAGAAGATTATTATGTTCCATTGTAATCTTAAATAAATAATTAGTTCATGATAATAAAAATAAACAGGAGCAACATCAATTCCATCATCATAATCAAAGTACAAGATAAAAGAAATAGAGTGAAGAAAAGAATCTGGAATCCAACTCAAGATCTCCAATCTTTAATCTTCTACTTTCCTCTAGTTAAAGCTCTATTCCCCCTATCAGATGTTCTCCCTATGTCTCTATATCTCCCTACTCTTTTTTTTTATGTTTCTTTTTTAATTTAGGACTCAATTGCTGGAAAGAAAAAAAAACCAAACTCCTGTCGAGCGTGTCACGACTCTCTTTTGCGCACGCTGCGGCTACTATCGAGCATCGCGACTCCCATAGTTGTCGGTCGCGACTCTGAAGTCCCTGTTCCTACAATGCGTTTTACTTCATTTGTTCAACTTTTTCATCTCCTTTTCCTTGTTTTCTTCTTTTTCTTGGCCGCAAAGCACTTGCTTAACCTTATTACTTCGTAACGAAGCTAATTAGCACTTTAGTCAAACTCTTTCTCTTTAAGACGTATTTTCCATTCCTGCAACAAAGCATTAAGGATACATTAAATTAATTAACAATTACTTAAGAACTCACAAAATAATTAAGTAAAAAACATATAATTCATTGATTTCAAATCTACTCATCAAATACCCCCAAACTCAAACTTTTGCTCATCCTCAGTCATATAACTACATTAACAACTAATTAACCTACCAACAATGAAACAATGTTACTTCATTATCGGCCTCAGACAAATTCTTCTCACACCTCATAATTCAACTAATGACGAGTTCGATAAATCAATGCAACTGGAGTCTTACATCAAATTGCACTATCTTGCATGTGTGATCAATCATACAGCTCAATGAGTTAGGATTTAGATGAACTCATGCAATCAAATTCTCCATAGAAATTTTATGTCCACTTTTGAATTTTAGTTCCCACATTAATTTCTACTAAACATGAAAACACATACGTTCGGAGAATAAACAAGAAATTAATTATTCTCTCCTTGACTAGTGCAATGTCTAATTCTCTTAGGCTTTCTTAGTTACCCATGTAATGAGCGTTTAACCTATGACTCCCAAACCAGTTCATTTTAGGGCACTAAGTGTAAGGATGCCCCTAAGGATCTATTAACTCAACTAACCAAGTCCACAAAAAAAGACTATCCAATTATATATTTTTACTATTACACATATCATATTTGACTATTGAATAAGTATTGCAAGATAAAAATAAAAGTAGAGGAACGAATGAAATCTGTTGTCTACAAATCTAAATCTCCCTATTGCTCCTGCTTTGAATCTTTAATGCTTTCCAAGTTGCTTCAATCTCCAAATCTAATCTAAGAAGGCTTTTGTCCTAATCTAATAAAATATAATCTAATGAAAGTGAATCTAATCAAGTCTCTACTTTATGCCTCCCATTATTTATTTATAGGTTACAAGTCTAATTCATAAGCTTAGGAGGGAAAAAATTCAATTTGGGGTAAAAAACATGTTAAAATGCATTAAAACTTGGTCTGGCTGTGTCCCGGGCGCTGTCGCACTAAATTCTCTAGTGATAGGCACGGTCGCGCCCAAAATGAAATAGCGAATGGCGCAACCGCGTCGGTTCAATTTCTGTTGTGACGTCTTTTGCTAAAACGGGCATAACATTTGATTCGGTAGGAGTTAGGGGGCCTGCTACCTATCAAATTAAAGATATCGACGAGATATACAACTTTAATTCTTAGAGAATTAGGAGATACTATTTAGTTCAAGGTCGAAATTTGGCTTGAAGTGGCTGCTATGTAAATGGCAAACATGATCATCTGAACTTTGATCTTTGTTGATAAAAAGGTCATAACTCACGTATCCAAACTCCAATTGTGACGATTCAATATGTTTAGAAAGCTAAGAAGTAGATATACTATAAAATCTAAGTTTCAAGCTAAGAACATGCATCCAACTTGGCATTGAAATCCCTAAAATCTCTCTTTCTTGCATTTGCTTGCATATTGTACTCCAAAAGATGTCTGAATTATTTTTCCTTGTTTCTTCATGCCAATCGTCGTTCACACAATTTTCAAGCATAACATCTACAAAATGAACACAAAATGCATGAAAAGTAACTACAAAATCATAGAAATAAACAATAATTCAAGTCCAATAGTAACTGAATTGCATGTATAAAACCCACTCATCACCCACACATGTGCTTAATCAACTATTCATAAATAATTTTGTAAATGCATAATTAAATCCCTTAGAATATTCCATATAGGAGTTCATCCGGTGAAGAAATTGGTCGACTCATCGAGTTTGTCGACGGACAATTTTTCGAGGTTATTGTGATTTTGATTGAATTTCTCCTACTGTCTTCAACAAATGATCCACCACCAATGTGGATGTCGATATTTTTTCTTAAAGCATTTGCTATACAATAAATCCTTCTTCGTTTGGATGTGAGACTTATATGGCCCATATTTTAAAGTTCTTCATCAACTCAGTTGTTATTGGTACTTGAGGGTGTTATCTTTGTGACATCCCCAAAATAGGTCCATTCCATCCAACCCATTCTGAGTCGCCAAATACATGGTACAGAAAATAACTACAACTTTATTGCAACAATTGTCGTGCAAAATACAACAACACACATGCCGTGAGTTTGGATACAAATATATACCAAATGCGATATTGGACACCATCATGTATCAGCACCTCACAAAGGTACCTTACATAAAGGTACAGTCAAAAACTGTTTTAAAAACTAGAATCTTTGGGAAGTGCTCAAAGAAACCTTCGTACATGGAAGGCCATGCATCTAGGTTATGATAGATATCATATGGCCATAGAATTATCCTTGGTTGACCCAATAGACCCCAAAGAAAAACAAGAAGATTACTATCATATTCTTCCCAATGGTGAGTCTTCTCTTGACTTATCATTATCTCCACTGTCTTTAATCGTGAATTATACTTCAAATAAACACCAAGATTATATAGGTAGTGCTTGTAGATATACTCGGCAAGTGGATGAGCACAATCCTGTCTTATGATGACACGAGGTTGTATGCCATTAGACATCTTGTATGATAGTGACAAAACACCCTTCCAACGTTGGGTTCGCCTCACCCTATTGGATTCACCAAATATAACTACTAAATGAACCTTTCTATACTGCTTAGGGAGAACTCCACAGCTAGAGACCACCGTTCTATTTCCCCGTTACCCTCGCTCGACCCAGCTACACTCTTATTACCTGAAAGGAATTGTGAAGCAAAAGGGTGAGCACAACAAGCTCAGTAAAGAATATCATGACTACAGATAATTAAATTATCAATAGCCTTTATCAATAATAAATCAGAGATTTAGAACATATGGTAAATGATAAAAATTTAAACCATAGTTGCAGCGGAACGAGCAATCCATTAGAAGAGTCAAATAGACTATAGAGTCTATTATCTTCTCCATGTTAGAAATCCACCAACAATGTTTTATCCCTATAACATCAATCAATAATTCTGGTCCACAATCATATGAATAACTCATAATCATAACTGTAGTTCTAAATTCCTCTTCTCATCCAGGACGAAGATAATTTTCATCACCTATCTTTACCTGAAACATCAAAGATCATGGTTACACCAAATCACATTTCCTGTTCATAATCATACTAATAACTTCATCTTTGCACCACAGCCAAAGATATTCATTTGTATCACCAGTTGGTCATGTTCATCTCAACACCTGTTCATCTTTACACTACTGGCCAAAGATATTCCACAACATGTCAACTTTGCACTACGGGCCAAAGATATTCATCAACAATTCATCTTTGCACTACGGCCAAAGATATTCATCAACAATTCATCTTTACACTACAGGCCAAAGATATTCCTCAACAGTTCATATTTGCACTACAGGTCAAATATATTCATCAACAGTTCATATTTGCACTACAGGCCAAATATATTAATATCTCAAAGAAATATATAATCATTTCAGAATTTATATAAACAATAATTATAACAATGTTGATCAATTCACCTTTGCACTTAAGCTAAATATATTCACTTATAAATTCAATGGTCATGATCATACCAGTCACAATTCAACTTTGCACTACAGGCCAAAGAGAACCCTAGTCATGATCATACCAATAATCTACCCATCTTTACACTCTAGTGAAAGAGAATTTCAACATCAGGGTTATAAAAATGTTATATATGATGATAAAAAATAATATGATCAACATATAGTTTTAATCTCAAGAGTAATATTCGTAACTCATGAATAGTAAATCGTGAATAGTAACTCATGAATAGTAACCCCGACACAAAAGATAGAAATTCTACAATAAAATTCATACCAATATTTTGGTATAATGATATTGAAAGAATAACATTACTTAAATTTATAAACAATTTATTTTAATTGTTTACACTTTACTAATTAATGCATTTAATCATCATAAAATGCCAACTCTTACAATTTCATCATCAATAACCAAAACCCTCATCAAAAATCTGCATATACCTCATATAGAATTCTCAAGCCATAAAATCCTATTTTCCAATTTTCTTACTTCACATAACATATTTAATTCATTTACTCACAACTAGACCATTTTCATAAAAAATACCAAATCCGTTCCAAAAATATTTCTTTTCTGATATTTAGCATAATATAGTCCCATAGTGAATATATATTTTTCTCGAAATTTTTTAAAAGTCATTTACTATTTTTCATATGGCCAAAACAGCTGAATATTTAGACATTTATCAAAAATTATACTTTTGTCCAAAAATTCTGAAATTTACAGAGTATACTTCTATCATATACATGTACTCCCAATAAAAATTTCATCAATTTTGGAGTTAACCACATAGAATTATAAGCGATTACTTTTAAAATAGTCTTTTCTCATAAAATTCATAACACTCAATCTATACATCCAAAAATCACCATTTTTGGACACAATCAAGAAAACTCATCAAAATATTATTTCAATTTTTTCCAAAATTTTTGAAGATCAGAAAAATTACGAAACTGAAAATCATAACAACCCTTAAAATCCATTACTATCCCTTACAATCTCTTACCTCAAAAGAGCAGTACTTCTGACTGGAATACAAAGCCGAAGGAAAGTTGCACTGAATAGCAACTCTCAAAGTATCTAAATACTCACAAAATATGCTTTATAATATAGAGAGAGAAAGAGAGAAAGCTTATGTTTCTGGTGTGATTTTCAATTCTAACTTAGCCCTCTATTTATAGAAAAATTTTGGTAGGTTTGACCTGCAACCTGATGGCTTTACCTGCTACTATTCCCACCCACCACATTTGAAATATAATTCAGCACATTTCTTCACCAACCACAAGTGGGGCCCACCAATTCTAGAATTTTCCACCAAAATGATTAACTCCGAAAATTCAATAATTTCTGAACCAGTCATCTCGTAAAATTCATAACAAATTATACGTTCATTTTTAACGGTTCAAAATTTGTGGACATATACTCAACTTTTATATGTATAACATATCCAAAAATTACCACGATCCAACGGTCGGATTAAAAATTATAACCCCCGCAAAATATCTAAAAAAACCCTGATTTTTAATACCTCCATTCCGACAAAAATACGGATAAAAACCTCAACATTAACTCCTTCATTTTTAACCACAAAAATATATCCCTCGTTTGTATCCACATAAAATAAATATTTCCTTATCATATGAATCAATAATTAATTATTCACAAATAATATTACAGAATCACATTTATGACAACCAGGCCGTTCTCAGGAAATAGGGGGCTTTCCAATAAGAATTTTTCCTTACTGGTGCGCAATTAGATGACCAAACCTCTCCTTAGACAGAACTTTCTAGACATTGCCAATAATGCTATCTAATAATATTATTCAAATAATATGAATTATTGATCTGATAATAGAAAATACTGTGCAGCAATAATTATTGAAACAACAATAATATAAAATATCAACGCAGCAATTATTGAATCAATAAAATAAAATATTGAACAGTAATTACTGTAACAATTATTGAGTAGTGCCTTCTTATGTAAGAATCAATAATTTCAAAAATACTATGCAATACCGTGTGCTACTGTGCAATAACGCGTATTACTGTATTTTAACCACCGGATATTCCAACAGTGTTAGCGGTAACAACTACGACGTTATTTGTAAAAACTCAAATTTGTCGTTTTCTTCACCCGACAGTTATTCGTTATGGGGCCCACAAATAGCTGCGTCGTCGTACGAATATTCCCCGACAGAAAGAATATTCCACGACCAAACGAATATTCTCCGACAACAATGATTATTTTATAGTCACTTGAAAAATTTTCACATTTCACCCATAACTTTAAACTTTTATCAATTTAACCATTTACTGAATAGTAATTATAAGAAAAATTGAATACCTTTATTTAATAAAATTCGGAGTCTTACAATCTCCCCTCCTTATGAAATTTCGTCCCCGAAATTTACGTACCTGGTATTTCAAAGAGTTGAGAATACCTTACTTTCATTTCAGATTTCATCTTCTCTGTCATCATAATTTCTCCATTGCTCATCTCCTGTATTACAAATATCATTCTAGAATACAGCTTCAAAACAAGGGTTAATTGAACAAATTAACATATCACATAATATCCCGATATTATGACTGGCCAACAAATAAGCTTAGGTAGGACACACTAGCGAAGGATTTACTCGTCTCTCCCCACCTAGTTGTATTCCCCGATCTCCGCCAGAGATCATATCCCTAAGCTCTGATACCACATGTGACATCCCTAAAATAGGTCCATTCCATCCAACCCATTCTGAGTCGCCAAATACATGGTACAGAAAATAACTACAACTTTATTGCAACAATTGTCGTGCAAAATACAACAACACACATGCCGTGAGTTTGGATACAAATATATACCAAATGTGACATTGGACACCATCATGTATCAGCACCTCACAAAGGTACCTTACATAAAGGTACAGTCAAAAACTGTTTTAAAAACTAGAATCTTTGGGAAGTGCTCAAAGAAACCTCCGTACATGGAAGGCCATGCATCTAGGTTATGATAGATATCATATGGCCATAGAATTATCCTTGGTTGACCCAATAGACCCCAAAGAAAAATAAGAAGATTACTATCATATTCTTCCCAATGGTGAGTCTTCTCTTGACTTATCATTATCTCCACTGTCTTTAATCGTGAATTATACTTCAAACAAACACCAAGATTATATAGGTAGTGCTTGTAGATATACTCGGCAAGTGGATGAGCACAATCCTGTCTTATGATGACACGAGGTTGTATGTCATTAGACATCTTGTATGATAGTGACAAAACACCCTTCCAACGTTGGGTTCGTCTCACCCTATTAGATTCACCAAATATAACTACTAAATGAACCTTTCTATACTGCTTAGGGAGAACTCCACAGCTAGAGACCACCGTTCTATTTCCCCGTTACCCTCGCTCGACCCAGCTACACTCTTATTACCTGAAAGGAATTGCGAAGTAAAAGGGTGAGCACAACTAGCTCTGTAAAGAATATCATGACTATAGATAATTAAATTATCAATAGCCTTTATCAATAATAAATCAGAGATTTAGAACATATGGTAAATGATAAAAATTTCAACCATAGTTGCAGCGGAACGAGCAATCCATTAGAAGAGTCAAATAGACTATAGAGTCTATTATCTTCTCCCTGTTAGAAATCCACCAACAATGTTTTATCCCTATAACATCAATCAACAATTCTGGTCTACAATCATATGAATAACTCATAATCATAACTGTAGTTCTAAATTCCTCTTCTCATCCAGGACGAAGATAATTTTTATCACCTACCTTTACCTGAAACATCAAAGATCATGGTTACACCAAATCACATTTCCTGTTCATAATCATACTAATAACTTCATCTTTGCACCACGGCCAAAGATATTCATTTGTATCACTAGTTGGTCATGTTCATCTCAACACCTGTTCATCTTTACACTACTGGCCAAAGATATTCAACAACATGTCATCTTTGCACTACGGGCCAAAGATATTCATCAACAATTCATCTTTGCACTACGGCCAAAGATATTCATCAACAATTCATCTTTACACTACAGGCCAAAGATATTCCTCAACAGTTCATATTTGCACTACAGGTCAAATATATTCATCAACAGTTCATATTTGCACTACAGGCCAAATATATTAATATCTCAAAGAAATATATAATCATTTCAGAATTTATATAAACAATAATTATAACCATGTTGATCAATTCACCTTTGCACTTAAGCTAAAGATATTTACTTATAAATTCAATGGTCATGATCATACCAGTCACAATTTAACTTTGCACTACAGGCCAAAGAGAACCCTAGTCATGATCATACCAATAATCTACCCATCTTTACACTCCAGTGAAAGAGAATTTTAACATCAGGGTTATAAAAATGTTATATATGATGATAAAAAATAATATGATCAACATATAGTTTTAATCTCAAGAGTAATATTCGTAACTCATGAATAGTAAATCGTGAATAGTAACTCATGAATAGTAACCCCGACACAAAAGATAGAAATTCCACAATAAAATCCATACCAATTTTTTGGTATAATGATATTGAAAGAATAACATTACTTAAATTTATAAATAATTTATTTTAATTGTTTACACTTTACTAATTAATGCATTTAATCATCATAAAATGTCAACTCTTACAATTTCATCATCAATAACAAAACCCCTCATCAAAAATCTGCATATACCTCATATAGAATTCTCAAGCCATAAAATCCTATTTTCCAATTTTCTTACTTCACATAACATATTTAATTTATTTACTCACAACTAGACCATTTTCATGAAAAATACCAAATTAGTTCCAAAAATATTTCTTTTCTGAGATTTAGCATAATATAGTCCCATAGTGAACATATATTTTTCTCAGAATTTTTTAAAAGTCATTTACTATTTTTCATATGGCCAAAACAGCCGAATATTTAGACATTTATCAAAAATTATACTTTTGTCTAAAAATTCTGAAATTTACAGAGTATACTTCTATCATATACATGTACTCCCAATAAAAATTTCATCAATTTTGGAGTTAACCACAAGAAATTATAAGCGATTACTTTTAAAATAGTCTTTTCTTATAAAATTCATAACACTCAATCTATACATCCAAAAATCACCATTTTTGGACACAATCAAGAAAACTCATCAAAATATTATTTCAAATTTTTCTAGAATTTTTGAAGATCAGAAAAATTACAAAACTGAAAATCATAACAACCCTTAAAATCCATTACTATCCCTTACTATCCCTTACAATCCCTTACCTCAAAAGAGCAGTACTTCTGACTGGAATGCAAAACCAAAGGAAACTTGCACTGAATAGCAACTCTCAAAGTATCTAAATACTCACAAAATATGCTTTATAATATAGAGAGAGAAAGAGAGAAAGCTTATGTTTCTGGTGTGATTTTCAATTCTAACTTAGCCCTCTATTTATAGAAAAAATTTGGTAGGTTTGACCTGCAACCTGATGGCTTTACCTGCTACTATTCCCACCCACCACATTTAAAATATAATTCAGCACATTTCTTCACCAACCACAAGTGGGGCCCACCAATTCTAGAATTTTCTACCAAAATGATTAACTCCGAAAATTCAATAATTTCTGAATCAGTCATCTCGTAAAATTCATAACAAATTATACGTTCATTTTTAACGGTTCAAAATTTGTGGACATATACTCAACTTTTATATGTATAACATATCCAAAAATTATCACGATCCAACGGTCGGATTAAAAATTATAACCCCCGCAAAATATCTAAAAAAACCCTGATTTTTAATACCTCCATTCCGACAAAAATACGGATAAAAACCTCAACATTAACTCCTTCATTTTTAACCACAAAAATATATCCCTCGTTTGTATCCACATAAAATAAATATTTCCTTATCATATGAATCAATAATTAATTATTCACAAATAATATTACAGAATCACATTTATGACAACCAGACCGTTCCCAAGAAAGAGGGGGCTTTCCAATAAGAATTTTTCCTTACTGGCGCGCAATTAGATGACCAAACCTCTCCTTAGACAGAACTTTCTAGACATTGCCAATAATGCTATCTAATAATATTATTCAAATAATATGAATTATTGATCTGATAATAGAAAATACTGTGCAGCAACAATTATTGAAACAACAATAATATAAAATATCAACGCAGCAATTATTGAATCAATAAAATAAAATATTGAACAGTAATTACTGTAACAATTATTGAGTAGTGCCTTCTTATGTAAGAATCAATAATTTCAAAAATACTATGCAATACCGTGTGCTACTGTGCAATAACGCGTATTACTGTATTTTAACCACCGGGTATTCCAACAGTGTTAACGGTAACAACTACGCCGTTATTTGTAAAA
This sequence comes from Panax notoginseng, assembly GCA_016801055.1. Lineage (NCBI taxonomy): Eukaryota > Viridiplantae > Streptophyta > Magnoliopsida > Apiales > Araliaceae > Panax > Panax notoginseng. The sequence continues at coordinate 66,975,694 of CM029021.1, read as the reverse complement.
ACTCAAATTTGTCGTTTTCTTCACCCGACAGTTATTCGTTATGGGGCCCACAAATAGCTGCGCCGTCGTTCGAATATTCCCCGACAAAAAGAATATTCCACGACCAAACGAATATTCCCCGACAACAATGATTATTTTATAGCCACTTGAAAAATTTTCACATTTCACCCATAACTTTAAACTTTTATCAATTTAACCATTTACTGAATAGTAATTATAAGAAAAATTGAATACCTTTATTTCATAAAATTCGGGGTCTTACAATCTTTCTTCATCAAATCCCACAACTACTCCCGCTTCAATGCACAATACATAAATCAACGATGGGTGCGATAGTCTTTCCTTTATATTATTTTTTATAGATTTTAAGATTAAATCATGAATGATCATGCCCACATTGATTTTTTCCCTTTTACGATGGAATAAAGCAAAGATTCTCTTTCATGAGTAAGTGCGGTGAGTTTTGTTGTTGGTGCTAAACGAACATAAATAAAGCAAAAGAACGCTAAACCATATTGACTTAGTTCATTCGTGGAGATATAGCGTTCATCGCTCCCATACCTTTCTATCATCACCCATGGTCAGCATAAGTTCTTGAATGCCTTGCGCCGTTAAAAAGGTTCTTTATATTTCGAGAATTCATCATCACCCTCACGATCATCTCGGATGTAGAAAACTTCATTGATGGTTGTTGGGTCAAAACGAACCTCTTGCCTAAAAACTTGTCTGCCATATTGAGCGATTTAGCCCACAAAGATTTTTCTATAAAATTACTCAATTCCTCTTCTCACAATATAGAATACCAATAATCTGAATCTGCATTTGAGAACTTGCTAATAAATGTTATATTTAAAACCTGAAAATGTAAGAGTTTTGAGTTTAATTAGGATTTGCTTAGAAGGGTTGGAGTTATAAAAAGAGAAGGATTTCTCAATCAAATTCTTTAGAATTAATACGTTGGACACACCTCTGAGCCGTGGCTCCCAAACCTTTACGGTCACGGCGCCCATTGTTGTAGGCCGCGACGATCTACCTCCTGTTCTCCTAATTCATTTTCCTTAGCTTTTCTTTCTAATTTCATCTCACGAAGGTTTAAACCTAAGAATTAAACCAAAATAACTTACAATAACATTTATAAAGTCTTAAATGCAATGAAATTTTATTGAATGAAGTAATTATTTGAGTTACCTCTCAATTAACGCTTATTTTATAGTCTCATCCCGACAACTTCCCTGGTTATTAATCGGATAGAATGACGGAGACTTTCTGACAATCAATGTCTCCTCCCCAATATTGTTTGAGTCTCTGCCCATTCACTAGAAATGTTTTATTCGAATCTAGCGGTGAGACTTCCACTGCTCCACAAGGAAATACTTCTGTAATGATAAATGGTCCTGACCAACAGGATTTTAATTTGCCCAGGAACAACCTTAACCGAGAATTAAACAACAAAAACGTATTGTCCCAGTTCAAATTTTATGTCCAAAATCTTTTTATCATGCCTGTAGACACTCAAAATTTTTTGCACACCTGTTACTGACATGGCAGGAGGGCATATTTATCTTTTAGACATAACCCTGGAAGACAGCTCATATCCAGTTTGGATACTACCGGAAGCTCAGTCTTAACCCCAGAACACACACCGGGAGTATCAGTTTTAACCTCGGAGATAACCCCGAGGCCTGTAGTTCCAATACGGAAAATTCCACCAGAGAAGACCGATTTATCCCGGAGATAACCCCGAGATATTCAGTCTCAATCTCGACACCCGGAATAGTAGTGCCAACCTTGGAGATAACCCCAAGGAATGCAGTCGTAGTTTCAGAGATAACCCCGAAAATTCTTGTTTCAAAGTCATACAAGCAGCTTCAGAACACTTGGCACTCACACCGAGGCACTCGGTACAAGACCCGAAGATGACCCAGGGAAAACATGCACACCTCAGAGATGACACTGAGGATCTTCAACACTTGCAGCAGTCCAATCTCAAAGATAACCCTAAGTAACGTTTGCTTTATCAGCCCAAACCGGATATAACCCCAGTGAGGGGCAAAGTCATCATCTTGCCACCTTGACGCCACATCGCGCTGTCTCAACATCTCATACATACATTTCTACATAGCAATGTCCCACAAGAACTAAGGAAGTCCACTCCCGAGTGACTATTACGCAGGGTAACGGATAGAATTTGAAGCTTGAAGACCGGAGGGCATGGTCCCATCTTCCTGACTTTGTACAACCTCTAATCCTATGTCATTTCATAACTCTCGACAACGGCGATCCGAAATAGGTCTTACACACCTCAGTCGGATGCCCAGATTGAAGTTCTGAAAGTTCAAGCGGACATCACGTTGCATACGTGCACGTACTTCGAGACAGAAGGATCTGTGGAGCCCGGGGCACCCCGAGAAGTCGCAGGTACACCTACGGCTCCCCCCTCTATAAATAGAGGACTTGGGTTGGCCATTTTGAAAGAGAAAAAGGTGAGGAAGCCCTGTCCAATTTGTTATGTACACACCCTAAATTGAGTGCTTTCTCATTTTAAACACTTGTAAGCTCATATATAACTACATTTTACCGGTGGGAGCCGAGTGTTCATCCACTTAAAGCTATAGAAGTCTTCTTTGGAAGCCCACTATAAGCCTTCTTAAACACTTTAAAATCTTTCTCTTCATCTTTGCACACACTGTTCTTCACGTTGAGAATCGTGTTACGTGTGTATGCCCGGACTTCGGTCCGTGGTTTCATTTCTATTTGTGTGTATATATATATATACTTATATATATATTTATATATGGACTAATATTATCGAGTTGTGCCTCGCTTGAGCCTAGACTTATGTTTGGAGCGTTTATTTTCTTTCGTATATATATATATATATATATATATATATATATATATATATATATATATATATATATATATATATATATATATATACGAAATGCACCAGACGTAAGTCTAGGCTCATCGAACAGAGTTCGACATACAATTTATATATATAAGTGTGTGTGTGTGTGTATATATATATATATATATATATATATATATATGTATATATATATATATATATATATATATATATATATATTTACATTTCGTCCCGCCTGGAGTTTACTTCGTGGCGGTTGACCTTTTTACTGCTTTCGGTATATTTCGTCCTGTCTGGAATTTTCTCCGTGGCAGTTGATCGCTTTTACAACTTTATTTACATTTCTGATCCCCCATGGAGGTGCTTCGTGGTGGTTGATCATGTCAATTTATATATATTTATCGCTTTTATATATTTATATTTTTGATCCCCCATGGAGGTGCTTCGTGGTGGTTGATCATGTCTGTATATATATATTTACAGCTTTTATATATATATAACTGCTTACTTCTTTCATACAAATTACGGCATCATGTGAGCCTAGGAATCATGTGATCAAAAATTCAGTCTACTAAATCTAGATTCGGTTCCCGTGATGGACATTTTTAGCTGTAAGCAGCTTGTAAATTTATTCACGGTGTTTGGATTTCCTTAGATGGTTTTCATACCCACGAGGAGTTCGGCACTGTTTTGTACATTATTTTCTCGAAGATGCTTCGAATCTCGAAAATAAAAACAATCAAGCTGAACATTTAATAAAATGGAAGTATCAAAGGCCTCAATTACTATTTAGCACATGGTTTGAAAACCTCTTTTTACAAAACATCACTGCTATATCTTGTTTAAAACTAAATTTTTACACAAATTCAAACACTTGTATATAGGTGCAAATGATGTATAGCACTACTTCCAAATAATAGCCCATTGACCCACACACACACACACAATCATATAACAGTTTCTTAAAAAGTGGCGGTCACCGTGGCAACACGGATATCGGGGGGTGCCTAACACCTTCCCTCCGCATAAGCAAGTCCCCGGACCCTAATGAATCTCGGTTTCACTGACCGGTTTAGTAGGGTCACATCACTAGGTCAATGTGCAAACCTTTTCTCGATTGTGTTGGTACAACTAGTTAAAAAACCAACTGGCGACTCTTAACAGTCCATCGTCGACATTACACATGTCGGACCTTTTTCGCTTATTTTTTCAAACAAATCTCACCTAAAACGGGAACACAAAAGAAGAAGACCAGAAAAGGGACAAGTAAAAATCTCGACGTCGACAGGTGGCGACTCTGCTGGAAACTCCAGTAAGAGGACTTAAGTCGCTATTACAAGCTTTTCAAAATTGTTATATGCTTGTGTGTGGATGTTGCATTTACATTTGATGAATGTGTACGAATGCATTTTTACTGCACTACAATATATCTATCTGTAATATTAGTGCTTCGCACATGTCATCATTTTCATAAATGTTGAGACACGTTGTATACGAATGTTTGCTGTGTGGTTCCTCCACCAGGAGGCTATCCTGTCGGTGTTTGATTACTGGACTCGTAGGAAGACTAATTCCAACGAGACTCAGGAAAGGCACTACCAAAATTCGCTTCAGTTGAAAGACCAGATTAACTTCCCGTTGAGTAAATTGCGATGATTTGGGAACCTTCATGCCAAAAAGCCGCGAGAGAAACCTAAGATAGGTCAGCCTTTAATAAACCATACGCAGAGGAAATTCTCTTCATGCTTTCTCATTTCAAATTACTCGTAAAGTCAATTACTCGTAATTTCATTCCATATTCATCTCCATGTAATGAGAAATATGAAGAAAAATGTGCATATTTAAATTAACATGCTATCCTGTATTACAAACAGCTAACATCCATTTTGCAGGATAATAATCCTAAAACGGACACATCACATAGCATGTAAACATTTATGCAATCCCTAATACTAAACTATGCAAGTTTTGTCACAGGGAAGCATTCAGACCTATTACCTGGTCAAAATCCAAAAATGCCTCAGGCCTACAGCCAATCATGTTTTCATCTAACTAGTCTAATCAAGTTTCTCGTGAATAATTTGATGGATTAAGTAAACAAAATACAGATTTGGATGTTTTGCTTAAAGAACTACATCAGTCTACTCAAGGTACGAAGATACCTATACATGCTGAATCCTCTACACCAGGAGGAACCCAAGGTTCTGATCAAGCCATTACAGTACCTACGCTCCAATTGGATATAACCAACAAAATTCATGATACCACCCATCTCAAAGGAGATCTAGACACCGGTGACATCAAGAAAAAGGTCCCTCAAATGGAAGAAATCCTTTATTTTACCAAATAAATTGGAGCACATGGGAGTGTATAATATGCTGACCTTTGTATATTCCCTGGTGTTCATTATCCAGAGAAGTTCAAAAATCCTGATTTTGAAAAATATGATGGGTTAGGAGATCCTTATACACATTTGAAGGTGTTCGTTGGAGAACTTGGATCTTATGTAGAGGACGAGAAGCTTAGAATGCAGCTGTTCCAAAAGAGTCTGACTGGAGAAGCCCGTTCGTGGTATACCAGATTAGACAATTCAAAGATCCATAGCTGGAAGAGCTAGCTCATGCCTTCCTTACACAATACAGCTTCCAGTCTTAGATGGCTCCTGACCGGTATCAGATTACCAAGGTCAAGAAACAGTCTAATGAGTCTTTTAGAGAGTATGCTCAAAGGTGGAGGTGCCTTGTTGCTCAAGTGATTCCTGCTATGACGGAGTCAGAAATGGTTATGACCTTCATCGACATACAAGGAGCTCTTTTCTATGAGAGAGTTTTAGCTGGCATTGGTAAACCATTTTCTGAAATGGTTAAACATGGAGAGATGGCTGAGATGAGATTGAAGTCAGGAAAGATTCAAGACCTAACCAATTTTAAAGATGTTGCTGAGCATATCCAATTCGGAACTTATGGAAATAACCCCCGGAGGGTCAATAAAAAGAAAGAGGAGGATGTTTCCTTGATACTCCAAGTTCAAAAGGGCAATCAGAATATGTCTATTTAGAGGAGAAATTACACTCCCTTTCAAGCACAGTCATCAAACCCTCCATTGACTAAAGGTGGAGAGGCCAAACGCCTTCGAGTGTTCACACTCCTAAGAGACTCACTCAATAACATTCTCAATCTTCTGACCACTCAGAAGAAAATTATGCATCTTCTTCCACCAGCCAACCCTAATGGGAGGGGTTTCAATGCTGCTCGAAAATGTGCTTATCATGCCGGGGCACCTTGACATGATACTCAAGATTGTTGGGCCTTGAAACATAAGATCCAAGATTTAATAGACAATGGTGAGATTGTGGTCACCAAACCAGATCAACCTCACGTACAAGACAACCCTCTTCCTCAGCACAAAGAGGAAGAGGTCAACATGATTCATTGGAGCAATGGACAGAGTTTCAAATTTAACTGTGAATCATCCCAGATCATCAAAGACGATGTTGACAAATTGGATTATGCAAAGTTCCAGTTTATGATGGAACGGAAGATGAAAGCTCTGTGTAAACAGATTGAACAATTAGCAGAACTGGTGACCTATCAGCATCAAGTCACACGCCAATTAATTATCCAGGAGCATGCTAGTCTCCTTCCCTTGGTTATGAATACTCCCTCTTCACCTTTAAAATATAAAACATTAGAGGATAAAGTGACGAAGAGAGCAGCTTCCAAAGCCCGTCAGGATTTTGCCACTAAAAGGGAATTCACATACCTGGGCCAACCTATTAAGGAGATACTTCAGTTGCTGATCAACGAAGGAAGAATCACAAAATCCCGACGTCGACAAGTGGCGACTCTGCTGGGAACTCCAGTAAGAGGATTTAAGCCGCTATTACAAGCTTTTCAAAATTGTTATATGTTTGTGTGTGGATGTTGCATTTACATTTGATGAATGTGTACGAATGCATTTTTACTGCACTGCAATATATCTATCTGTAATATTAGTGCTTCGCACATGTCATCATTTTCATAAACGGTGAGACACGTTGTATATGAATGCATGTTGTGTGGTTCTTCCACCAAGAGGCTATCCTGTCGGTGTTTGATTACTGGACTCGTAGGAAGACTAATTCCAACGAGACTCAGGAAAGGCACTACCCAAATTCGCTTCAGTTGAAAGACCAGATTAACTTCCCGTTGAGTAAATTGCGATGATTTGGAAGCCTTCATGCCAAAAAGCCGCGAGAGAAACCTAAGATAGGTCAGCCTTTGATAAACCATACGCAGAGGAAAGTCTCTTCATGCTTTCTAATTTCAAATTACTCGTAAAGTCAATTACTCGTAATTTCATTCCATATTCATCTCCATGTAATGAGAAATATGATGAAAAATGTGCATATTTAAATTAACATGCTATCCTGTATTACAAACAGCCAACATCCATTTTGTAGGATAATAATCCTAAAAAGAACACATCACATAGCATGTAAACATTTACGTAATCCCTAATACTAAACTATGCAGGTTTTGTCGCAGGGAAGCATTCGAACCTATTACCCGGTCAAAATCCAAAAATGCCTCAGGCCTACAGCCAATCATGTCTTCATCTAACTAGTCTAATCCAGTTTCTCGTGAATAATTTAACGGATTAAGTAAACAAAATACAGATTTGGATGTTTTGCTTAAAGAACTACATCAGTCTACTCAAGGTACGAAGATACCTATACATGTTGAATCCTCTACACCAGGAGGAACCCAAGGTTCTGATCAAGCCATTACAATACCTACGCTCTAGTTGGATATAACCAACAAAATTCATGATACCACCCATCTCAAAGGAGATCTAGACACCGGTGACATCAAGAAAAAGGTCCTTCAAATGGAAGAAACCCTTCATTCTATCAAATAAATTGGAGCACATGGGAGTGTATCATATGCCGACCTTTGTATATTCCCTGATGTTTAATGATTGGGTTATATACCCATAACTCAGATTTACTTGGGTTTATTTTGTTGTAACTTCGAGTCATTTAGGAATATGTTTACTGTGTTTATGTGTTGTTTTGTAGATTTGGGAGCTGCTGGAGTGAACGGTGGAATTGAAGCTAAAAAGGGCAAAAAGGTAATTTTAGGAAGGCCAGCGCCGGGGCGCTACATTCAGTACTAATCCCAGCGCCGGGGCGCTGGGTTGGGATTTCAGTTGACCGAGTTTGCGCGTTGACGAAGGGTTTAATTGTACAATGGGAGCATATGTGAGAAGTTGTTTTGGACTAGGACTGAGAGAGGCTATATAAGGTTTATGTGGCTGAATTGAGAAAAAAGAATTTTCTACACAATAAGGGATTTTTCGACAGAAGTGGGGATTGATTAAGGAGGAAGAGGAGATCTGAAGGCTTGAAATTAGGAGTTCTTCTTCTTCTTTATTCTTTTATATTGTGTAACTCGTTAAGGATGATTTATCAAGTATTTGTGGTTTTTATTTCTGTCGTGGACTAATTCCTTTTATTAAGATTCCAATGGAACCTCTTATGGTTATGAATTGATTATCTAATTTATTCCAATTATTTATATTAAAGTGAATTGTTTATCTTGCCTTGTATTTATTGATTAATTATATGGCCAATAATTACCGTGTTACTCTAGAAGGAATTGAGAGAGGAATTTTAGAGTTAGAACTGGGCAGGGTGACATGTGACTTAGTTCTTTGCACAGTGAATAATTAGGTTTGTGAATAGAATGAGAATATCTATTTGCTGCATGTAACACATAAGGAATTTAGATTGTAGCGACTTTAATTCAATTGATTTGCATAGAGATATAACAAAATTAATCTGGGTTAAATAGAAGGCAATTGATCACTTGAGAGAGGGCTTTTGGCATTTGAAAATTTCTGTTAACAATTCAGTGGACAGAATAATTGGGATAATTGGATAATTGATTTAATAATCATATTTGGAGAAATTGGAGTCATATTTATCATTCATCTGCATTTAAATAATTCTTAATTTGTTCTTTGTTTTCTTTTATAGTAGTTTATTGCTTTATTAAAATTAGTTTTCTTAAGTTTAAAAAAAGTCATAATTTTTAGTTGTTTAAATAAAATTGAATTGATACAGTACTAGTAGTTGAAGTTTATTAATTGGAATTCTCTGAGGGATCGACACTCGAATTTATCACTGTATTACTTGTTTATCGTGTATACTTGCGCGTTTGCTTTGATTGTGAACTCAACCAATAGTGTTCATTATCTAGAGAGTTGTTCAAAACTCCTGATTTTGAAAAATATGATGGGTTAGGAGATCCTTACACACATTTGAAGGTGTTCGTTGGAGAACATGGATCTTATGAAGAGGACGAGAAGCTTAGAATGCAGCTGTTCCAAAAGAGTCTGACTGGAGAAGCCCGTTCGTGGTATACCAGATTAGACAACTCAAAGATCCATAGCTGGGAAGAGCTAGCTCATGCCTTCCTTACATAATATAGCTTCCAGTCTTAGATGGCTCCTGACCGGTATCAGATTACCAAGGTCAAGAAATAGTCTAATGAGTCTTTCAAAGAGTATGCTCAAAGGTGGAGGTGCCTTGTTGCTCAAGTGATTCCTGCTATGACAGAGTTAGAAATGGTTATGACCTTCATCGACATACAAGAAACTCCTTTCTATGAGAGAGTTTTAGCTGGCACTGGTACACCATTTTCTGAAATGGTTAAACATGGAGAGATGGCTGAGATGGGATTGAAGTCAGGAAAGATTCAAGATCTAACCGCTTTTAAAGCTGTTGCTGAGCACATCCAATTTGGAACTTATGGAAATAACCCCCGGAGGATCCATAAAAAAGAAAGAGAAGGATGTTTCTTTGATACTCGAAGGTCAAAAGGGCAATCAGAATATGCCTATTCAGAGGAGAAATTACAGTCCCTTTCAAACACAGTCATCAAACCCTCCATTGACTAAAGGTGGAGAGGCCAAACGCCTTCGAGTGTTCACACTCCTAAGAGACTCACTCAATAACATTCTCAATCTTCTGACCACTCAGAAGAAAATTATGCATCTTCTTCCACCAGCCAACCCTAATGGGAGGGGTTTCAATGCTGCTCAGAAATGTGCTTATCATGCCGGGGCACCTGGACATTATACTCAAGATTGTTGGGCCTTGAAGCATAAGATCCAAGATTTAATAGACAATGGTGAGATTATGGTCACCAAACCAGATCAACCTCACGTACAAGACAACCCTCTTCCTCAGCACAAAGAGGAAGAGGTCAACATGATTCATTGGAGCAATGGACAAAGTTTCAAATTTAACTGTGAATCATCCCAGATCATCAAAGACGGTGTTGACAAATGGGATTATGCAAAGTTCCAGTTTATGATGGAACGGAAGATGAAAGCTCTGTGTAAATAGATTGAACAATTGGCAGAACTAGTGACCTATCAGCATCAAGTCACACGCCAATTAATTAGCCAGGAGCATGCTAGTCTCCTTCCCTTGGTTATGAATACTCCCTCTTCACCTTTAAATTATAAAACATTGGAGGATAAAGTGACGAAGAGAGCAGCTGCCAAAGCCCGTCAGGATTTTGCCACTAAAAGGGAAATCAGTTGCTAATCAATGAAGGAAGAATCACAAAATACCTACGTCGACAGGTGGTGACTCTGCTGGGAACTCTAGTAAGAGGACTTAAGCCGCTATTACAAGCTTTTCAAAATTGTTATATGCTTGTGTGTGGATGTTGCATTTACATTTGATGAATGTGTACAAATGCATTTTTACTGCACTGCAATATATCTATATGTGATATTAGTGCTTTGTACATGTCATCATTTACATAAACAGTGAGACACGTTGTATGTGAATGTATGCTATGTGGTTCCTCCACCAGGTGGCTATCCTGTCGGTGTTTGATTACTGGACTCGTAGGAAGACTAATTCCAACGAGACTCAGGAAAGGCACTACCCAAATTCGCTTCAGTTGAAAGATCGGATTAACTTCCCATTGAGTAAATTGCGATGATTTGGAAGCCTTCATGCCAAAAAGCCGTGAGAGAAACCTAAGATAGGTCAGCCTCTGATAAACCATACGCAGAGGAAAGTCTCTTCATGCTTTCTCATTTCAAATTACTCGTAAAGTCAATTACTCGTAATTTCATTCCATATTCATCTCCAAGTAATGAGAAATATGATGAAAAATGTGCATATTTAAATTAACATGCTATCATGTATTACAAATAGCTAACATCCATTTTGCAGGATAATAATCCTAAAACGGACACATCACATAGCATGTAAACATTTACGCAATCCCTAATTGTTAAGTTTGAAATATTCATGAACGCAATCAAATTGCACAAAATAGCGGAAACGTATAAAAATAAGAGTTTAAAATTTTACAAACCATATACCCGGATCATCCTTTATGCACAATTATTAATTAAACGAAAAGATATGAAAAACAAGAATCATAACCTTGAAGATTCGAGCTTCCTCAGGTACAAGTTCACCTCCAATCCTTTTCGCGTTCAACTTGAATGCACCGAGTTTGGATCCTTCCTTTGATCAACATTAGCCACCCAAGTATTTGGCCTCTAGAGGTGTTCCACCAAGGAAGAAGAAAAATTCAAGAATATGGTTATTTGGCAAAACCCTAGTTTTTCTATCTCTCATAGAAAAGAGCGTACTCTCCCAACTATTGGAATTACGTCTGTTGTTAAAGTCAACAACTACTCTACATCCAAAATAAGACTCCTCTTATTTATAGATGTGGGCAACTCTCCTTAACAATTAAGAAATTTAGTTTTATTTTAACTAATTAAACTCCTTTAATTAATTAGGCTCCTAATCTTATTAGGAATAATTAATTAAACTTTTAATTAATTAGCTTCCTAATCTTATTAGGAATAAATGAGAGTACTTTTATTAATTAATTCCCAAACTCCTTTAGAAATTAAATAATAATAATAATAATAGTAATAATAATAATAAGACTCCTCTTATTAATTTATATTTAATATTTCTAAAATATTAAATAATAAATATTAAGCCATTTAATTTATTCTATCACCATAGATTAAATTAAATATACTTAACTTATTATTACAATTATGCCATTAACTTCCTAAATAATTATTCTTCCGTTTATGGTGTGACCCTTTAGGTTCTCCATATTAAACCGGTTGTGAATAAATCAATTAGAACAATTCTAATCTTATTTAAATAAATAAATTAAACTAATAATTTATTTAAATAAATAATATTTATTCTACAATAGGGATAAGCCTCCCTAGCGATCAACGACTTTCCAGATAATATAGATTTCAACATTAATCATAAAAGAACCTTTGAGTAAATAGTTACCGTACAATTCAATCCTTCCACCATACAATGTCCCAATTAAATATAAGACATGGAATTACTGTAAGACCCCAAATTATTAATAAATGAAATTTAATTTTCTCTATTTATTATTCTGAAATAGTAAGGGTTGATTTGATTAAAGTGGTTAGTTATGGGTAAAATGCGCAAATATTTCAAATAAGCAAGTGGTCCTAAAATATTCATTGTTGTCGGGGAATATTTGTTTGGTCGTGGAATATTCTTGTTGTCGGGGAATATTCGTACGATGGCGCAGCCTTGTGTGGGCCCCATAACAGAAAGCGATTGGATGAAGAAAACGACAAAAATAAGTTGTGTATAAATAACGGCGTAGTTATTACCGTTAATACTGTTAGAATACCCGGTGGTTAAAACACAGTAATACGCGTTGTTGCACAGTAGCACACGGTATTGCACCAATTATTGATTCTTACATAAGAAGGTACTACTCAATAATTATTACAGTAATTACTGTTCAATATTTTATTTTATTGATTCAATAATTGCTGCGTTGATATTTTATATTACTGTTGTTTCAATAATTGTCACTACACAGTATTTTCTATTATCGGAGTAATAATTCATATTATCTGAATGATATTATTAGATAACATTATTGGTAATGTCTAAAAAGTTCTGTCTAAGGAGAGGTTTGGTCATCTAATTGCGCGCCAGTAAGGAGAAATCCTTATTGAAAAGCCCCCTCTTTCCTGGGAACGGCCTGGTTGCCAGTACTGTGGTTCTGTAATATTATTTGTGTATAATTAATTATTGATTTATATGATGAGGAAAATATTAATTTTATGTAGATATAGATGGAAAAAATTTTTAATGTGAAAATTGTTGGAAATTAATATTTTATCTTTTTCTGATAAAATAATTCATTTAAATATATTATTTTAATAATATATTGATGGTGGTATTTTTACAATGAATGTGGGATATATGAGTATATGAGGAGGAAGAGTATTTTTGTGGCATTAAATGATTAACACATGTTTTGTGTGTTGGTGGACATAATTCTTGACCGAAAATTTATTATTGACTGTAAAATCGCCCGTTTGTGAATTTCGGTCAATTTCTGTTTGGAATTTGGAAAAACTTTCTTCTGCAAAGTTGTAGCGAATTGAATTTCCAATAAAAACTCGCGAGATTCGAATTTTCTGACAAAAGGGCTATTTATTATGAATTATTGAAGTTCCGAAGTTCCGAAATAATTGATTTTTGGAGTTTAAAATGTTTTTTTTAAGAAAAACGTTTTTTGTTGCAATTGAGTGGCTCACATGTGTTATACATGATCTGAAATCAGATTTCTTAGGTGGGCTTGAATATTTTTAAGAAATATTATTATTTTATTAAATTTTCTGCTTTGGTGTTCTAAGCATTTTCCTATAAATAGGGTGCTTAGGTTAGAATTGAAAATCACACCAGAAACACATGTTTCTCTCTATTTCTCTCTCTATATCGAGCGTATTCTTGTGAGTATTTGATATTTTGAGTGTTGCTTTACGGTGCAAGTTTCCTTCAGCACTATATCTAGTATTCCAGTCAGAAGTACCGTCTTTCCGAGGTAAGGGATGTTATTTCTTCTTAAATGATATTATTTTCTCCAATATCATTATGCCGAAGTATTGATCTGAACTTTTTATCAAATTTAAAACTTTTCATGTCGGGGTTACTATTCATGAGTTACTATTCATGAGTTACTATTTACGAGTTGCTATTCACGAGTTACTATTCACCGAAAAATGAAATTTTCTTCTTTTCGTCCAAAATATCTATTATGGATACTAGCTTTGATTGTATCCATGTTTTGATCATTCTTGAATTTTACTCCATTATGATTATTTATGAGGTATTTTTGGACATGGAATAGCTGAAATACGAATCCTTAATATTTATTATTTTGTTTCACTGGATTCGTTTTCTTTAAAATATTTTTCATCATCCTCAGTCCTAAATGATGATATAATTGAATATCTTTGGCCTGTAGTGCAAAGATTAATGATTACTGATGAATATCTTTGGCCCGTAGTGCAAAGATGAACAGGTGTTGAGATGAACATGACCAACTGATGAATATATTTGGCCTGTAGTGCAAAGATGACTATTTGATTTAAGATATTTATTGATTGATGTTACAGGGATAAAATATTGATGATGGGCTTTTAAATTCATAGATAATCGTAGATTTCATTCTCTACGTAACTTCTCTATGAATTATTATTTTCCGCTGCGAATATTGATTGAAAACTTGTTGTCTATTGTATTCTATTAAATTTTTCCCTGTTGAAGACTAACGATAATTTGTTGTATATTATCTTAGTCATAATATTCTTTACTGGGCTAGTTGAGCTCACCCTTTTTCTTGTTGTTCCATTTTCTTCTCAGGAGGCGAGAATGTAGCAAGTACTAGTCGGGGTATGGAATGAAGGTTCTAGGAAGTTGTTTTAGTAGTCCTCGCCATTTTTTTTTGTAAAATATTGTACCAATAATTGTAATGAGGACTTATTTGAGTGTGGATATTGTCTAAATGACAATATTTATATTTACACTCATAATTTTTATGTGGTATTAATAAAGTTGTAGTTGTTTCTGTACCATGTTATTGACAACTCGGAATGGGTGTGGTATACCTGTTTTGGGGGCGTCACAATTACTGTCAAGTCTTATTTTATTTAATTATATGTATTTCGACTCTTAAATGCACAACCCCAAATAATGCAAATTAGAAACTCCTTTCTAATTTCATTCTGCCTTGGCCAAGGACTACTGGGTTGTCATTTATCGAATCACATATGACATTTCTCTTCTTTTACTAGAAGTGATAGATTATTTATTGATCATACATTATCTCCATGTACAACTTATTATACCCAAGCATACCCTTTGATATACCCTAAGGGTCTTAAGGAATAAGTCAAAGTATAACTCATCATACACAAGATACAATGATGATCTCAAGTCCAAGGATCACTTGTACAATTATCACTACAGAAATTCCTATTGACAGGCAAGTAAAATTCCATTAGGTAACCTTAGCGAGCTACGTTCAGTGAACTTATTCTCTAATAAGCACCTACATACTTGCTTTAGTATCTCCGCACAAATGATCATGAGATCAATCATCCTCATCCAATGAGAAAGCAACGTATGTACCAATCTATCCGGATTCACTAATCTCCAATTTAGTAATCCAACGATTGGGAACTGTTTTAGTTTTAAGCTTTCTAAAAATTTAGATCTCATTAGAATGATCATCATCATTATTCTAAAAGTATTACTTAAAAACTATGAGTTTATCACATATTATAAAACAGCATCATGTAGATAATTAAAAGCCTTTAATAAATTAATACCTTTTATTAATAAATGAATAAGATTGTTACAAAGTATATGCTTTATCATCAAACATGATTGGCTTGTATGCATACTACTTTCAATCTCCCACTTGCACTAAAGCCAATCGTCATGGTATCTCATACTCTTCTTCTCTAAGTGACGATTATCTTGCTGTTGGATAAGCTTCAGTAAATGGATATGTAATGTTGTTATTGAGAGTCCACTATCTCTATAATAATTTTCCATCTTTCAATGATTCCTATAATCAAATGAAAGTGCCACAACACATGTTTAGATCCAAGATGAGACTTAGGAACTATTCCTAGTTCTGTAATGAACTTTTATCCAAACAATCAACTTGCAGCTTCATTTATAGCTACTTACTTTGTCTTTATCACTAAACCAACAACTCTTTGCTGTTTGAAACCTTTCCAATTCACTGCACCACTGTTCAAGGTAACCCTTTACCTTAAAGTAGATTTTCTATCGTTTTGGTCTGTCTGAAAAACTTGAGTCTGTTAAGCCCTCTAGTTTTAATTCAGACTCACCATAAATCTGATCACATCCTTAGTACCGGTTAAGTACTTTAAGATATTTTTCACTGACTCATAGTGAACTTCTCCAGAATATGACCGATCATCATCAGGTCTCATATATTTCATTGCATACATGATTGTCACTCATGCGATCTCTCTTTTATGGGTTTATGGGGACTATTAAGAGAGATACACTCCATGGCTCATCAACATGAGAATTTAAATGGAGTTTGCCATGCTAAACGACTTTAGCATCAAATGAATATACGTTTCTTGGGTTAAGTCGAGCATCCTTTTCGATCTATTTATATAGATTTGTATCCCCAATTAAGATACTCTTCCCAAATCATTCATGGAGGAATGTTTAGACAACTTTATCTTTACTGATTGTAGTATTGGTAAGTCATTCCTTATCCGTAGTATATCAACATATAATACTAGAAATTTCACAACGCTCCCACTGACCCTTTTGTACACACTAGAACTCTTACCTTATCGTATGTAACTCTGGATCATCATCTTCTATGATGCGTACCTCATCATCATCATCCATGATGAATCCATACCTTATAGGTATCTTCGGAACTATTCCAGATTTACGATTTAGTTGTGGTACAATAGGTCTATCTACAGGTTCCTCTTATTTGACTCATAGTGATTTGTGGTTCTTGAACTCTTCAAGATCTATTTTCCTCCCACTAGCCCCTTCAATGATAAACATCTTTATCTTAGAAGGCAACATGTTTCTCAATAAACACCTTCTGCTAAGTAGGATTATAGAACATATACCCTAAACTTACTTTAGGATGTCCCACAAATCTGTACTTATCAAATTTTGTCCCAAGCTTATCCTTTGAAACCTTTTCACATAAGTTGGATAACCCCTTATCTTAACATACTTAAGATTAGGAATCCTCCCTGTCCATAACTTTTTATGGAGTCTTGGGGCCGGATTTTGAGGTTACCTTTTCGTAGATATGCAGCCATTTCTAGGACATAATCATAGAAGGATACTGGAATGTCGGTAAAATCATTATGGACCGCACCATGTCCAACAAGGTACATTTTTTCTTTCAGATACATCAATCAATTATTGCGCATCATGAGGCGTCCATTATGAGAAAATCATTTGAGATGATCTAGAAACTTATTGCACAAATATTTATTCCTTGATCTAATCAAAGAATCTT
The DNA here is from genome assembly GCA_016801055.1 of Panax notoginseng. Taxonomy (NCBI): domain Eukaryota; kingdom Viridiplantae; phylum Streptophyta; class Magnoliopsida; order Apiales; family Araliaceae; genus Panax; species Panax notoginseng. The sequence continues at coordinate 66,958,393 of CM029021.1, read as the reverse complement.
AATACTTTGCCAATTTGTTTCACTTCTGAATTTTTTGAACCTTTCAAATAATTCATACTTGTATTTCAGCAAATACATACATTCAACTCTTTGAATGATCATCTCCTTTTCTTATGCTAGTTTGTTCAATTTGCAAAATATATTTTTCACGTAAGTCAAGTATACAAAATCCATTAAGTAATATTTCAGTTCTATACAAAACATTATTATTATTATAAATAGAACAACAGTTGTTCTTAAATATAATACCAAAGATTTCATTATCTAATAATAAAATAGAAATAATGTTTCCAACGAGAACTAGAATACAATAACAACTTATTAACTTAATAGACTTGCCCGTAGGCATTGCTAAACTATAAGTTTCTATGGCTAATGCATCAACATTTGCTTCATTTTCTACACATAGGTTTACTTATATTTGTTTAGCTTTCTACTTCTGTTTGGTCCCTTCATAAATCTATATTTATGATAACCAAAGTCGGTATCCAATACCCAAGTAGAACCTTGACTTAAAGAAAAATTTATTTAAATCATGAACAAATTTGTATTTGTAACCGAAACTTCACTAAGCTTCTTTGGTTAGCCTCTACAAGATGCTTCTCGCAGTTTCCTTCCAGTGTCTAGGCTTATTGAAGTGGAAGCAAACTCCTTTGCTATTTCGTATCAATTTTGTTCTTATTATCCTTTGTTTTTGCCTTTCTTTATTTACCTTCTTAGAATCGTTCTTCTTCTCAGAAGATCCTTTGGCCCCTACCAGTAAGACTTGGTCTTTCTTGGTTGGAAAGTGACTCAACATGTTAAGCAAATCAGCGAGGCTGATATCTAGCTTGTTCATATAAAAAATTTACAACAATAGTGAAAGGAGTCTGAGAGTGAGTGCAAGATCAAATCTTGGCTCAACTCTCCATCCATGACAAAACCTGTTGTCCTAATTGATCAATCAAATTGATTATGTTAAGGACTTATGTCTGTACTATAGTGTCATCAGTTATTCTAGATTGGAAGAGCTCTTTAGATATCTGATATCTATTAGTTTTACTTTCCTCACCATCAACTACTTGATGTGCAGGAATTTAGTAGGAGCATCCATAGTTTCATGCTGACGCTGAAGCTCGTTACTCATGGATGCGAGCATGATGCATTGAGTCAACTGTGCATCATCTTGCCACTTTCTAAAAGTAGCAATCTCTTCCACAGAGGTATTGTCTGCAACCATTGCAGGGATAGACGTATTAAGGATATAAGATAACTTTTCATCCATGAGAACTATTCTCAAATTCCTTAACCAATCTGTTTAATACGGTTCGGTTAAATAGCATCTAATATGCTTCGCAGTGATAGTAATTTAGACATTGTAAAATTCTGTAATGAATTTGTAATTAACAGCATTTTAATTTACATTCTTTTATTAATTACCAACATAAATTAGGTCTTGTTTTAAATTGGTATCTCCCACTATTTTCTTCAAACTATATTACCCTCAATTTATATAGTTCGGCGATATCTAATTAAAGATATGCTAGTGAGAATAAGGATCCCATTTCAAATGTATATAGACTTGTGTGTGCACAACAAACTATATATAAATAAATAGGTAGACAACTCTTGTCAATTATATCAACTATGTAACTCCTTGTATTTTGCCTCTTAAATCATAATGGTCAAGTGTGTGCACATCTGAACTAAAATGATTTAAGTTAAGTCAGACCCAGCATTTTCATATAAGTGAAGAGAAAACTATAGCCCTTGTGTGTGCACAATAAAGCAATAATGTTCAATTCCTTATAAACATCATATGTATTAAAAATAACATCTTAAATATTTAATACTTGCCTTGTGTGTGCACAACAAACTCATATTAAATATTCAATACTCTATTGTTTCTATCATGCTAGAAGGCGACGTTCAATATTCCAAATATCTTTGAACGTTACAACTTAATATAAAATATTTGAGTGGTTTGTTATTAATTTGTATCATCTTGTTTAGCGCGCATGCACACATATATATAAAATACGCGTCATATTAATTAACATGCGAAGCATGTTTGCATAATATATAATATATATAGTATAAGCATGCACATATAGAATACTATATTCTACCCGGATTGTTTATGGATTTTCATTCTAGTTTGGTTCACTAGAGCCATCAAGTGAACCAAAAGGTCAAACCCTAGGGGTGCAAGAATTAATATTTAAATATAACAATTATATTTAAACACGGGCTCCATTACAAACGGGTCTTCAAGCGCTCCTTGCTCCTTGATCTCCAATTCTTTAAAATTAATTCTAACTATTCCTATTACAAAACTATTTTAAAATAAATAGAAACCTTGATCATCAGTCAAGGTGAAATATAAATGAGGAAGATAGAATTTACATTAAGAAAAAATTATAGAATACAAGGTACGCAGACCCCATTTAATAAAACTCATACATTCATGCATCCAACTAAAATAAAATCCAATCACATTGGTCAATAGTCCATAATCAATCCTATTTATTATCATACACATCACTATATGCATCAATAAATAAATTCATCTCATGAATAATAAATATTCAATATATAAATTGATATCATTTAATGGGCAAATTTAGTTAGTATAAAATCTAATTTTTAATCAAAATAAACTCTTTTATTTTAATCCAAATTTAAATCAAAATAAACTTCTTTTATTTTAATTTATCCTATTTTGAATAAAATAAATTATTTTATTTTAATCAAAATCTTTAATCAAAATAAACTCATTTATTTTAATTAATTATGGAATCTAATTCCAAGTAAAAAAAACTCCTTTATTAAAGGAAACACGAATTCACTTTCCTATTCATAAATAAACTTCTTTATTTTGAATAATATGAAATCTTATTTCATATCTAAATAAACTCCTTTATTTAAGGAAACATGAAATCCAATTTCAACTCCAATTAGTTATCATGGAATCCAATTCCAACACTAATTAGTTAGCATGAAATTTAATTTTAAAATTAAAATAAACTCTTTATTTTAATTATAAAATTATTAAGATTATTATATATATATATATATATATATATATATATATATATATATATATATATATATATATATAAAGCAATCATGAATCATTCCTAGAAACATGTTATATTCTGGAAACATTATTAGTATACACGGACTGGATATTATATATCAAATATATAATATTAACCATATATATCAAACATATATATGATTAGTATAAAAAGGTTACTATATATTAATATATACACGGACTTGATAAACCTTTTTGAAAAAGCAGCCATAGATTCCGCAGTAAAAAAAAACAGGATTACCGAAATCAAATAACCTTTTATAAAACCGCGAAGTGATTTTGTCCTTTTTTTATATATATTATTTTTAATAAATTTTATACAACAAATTATGCCCAATTAAATTGTTCTAAACACATATCAATATACATATCAAATTAAAACAATTAATAATTTGTATAAAAATTTGGCTCTGATGCCACTGTTAGGTTTGTAGTATTCATGAACGCAATCAAATTGCACAAAATAGCGGAACGTGTAAAAATCATAGTTTAAAATTTTACAAATCATATACCCAGATCATCCTTTATGTACAATTATTAATTAAGCGAAAAGATATGAAAAACAAGAATCATAACCTTGAAGATTCGAGTTTCCTCAGGTACAAGTTTACCTCCAATCCTTTTCGCGTTCAACTTGAATCCACCGGGTTTGATTCCTTCCTTTGATCAACGTTAGCCACCCAAGTGTTTGGCCTCTAGAGGTGATCCACCAAGAAAGAAGAAGAATTCAAGAAGATGGGTATTTGGCAAAACCCTAGTTTTTCTATCTCTCATAGAAAAGAGCGTACTCTCCCAACTAGTAGAATTACGTCTGTTGTTAAAGTCAACAACTACTCTACATCCAAAATAAGACTCCTCTTATTTATAGATGTGGCCAACTCTCCTTAACAATTAAGGAATTGAGTTTTATTTTAATTAATTAAACTCCTTTAATTAATTAGGCTCCTAATCTTATTAGGAATAATTAATTAAACTTTTAATTAATTAGCCTCCTAATCTTATTAGGAATAAATGAGAGTACTTTTATTAATTAATTTCCAAACTCCTTTAGGAATTAAATAATAATAATAATAGTAATAATAATAATAAGACTCCTCTTATTAATTTATATTTAATATTTCTAAAATATTAAATAATAAATATTAAGCCATTTAATTTATTCTATCATCATAGATTAAATTAAATATACTTAACTTATTATTACAATTATGCCATTAACTTCCTAAATAATTATTCTTCCGTTTATGGTGTGACCCTTTAGGTTCTCCATATTAAACCGGTTGTGAATAAATCAATTAGAACAATTCTAATCTTATTTAAATAAATAAATTAAACTAATAATTTATTTAAATAAATAATATTTATTCTACAATAGGGATAAGCCTCCCTAGCGATCAACGACTTTCCAGATAATATAGATTTCAACATTAATCATAAAAGAACCTTTGAGTAAATAGTTACCGTACAATTCAATCCTTCCACCATACAATGTCCCAATTAAATATAAGACATGGAATTACTGTCAAGTCTTATTTTATTTAATTATATGTATTTCGACTCTTAAATGCACAACCCCAAATAATCCAAATTAGAAACTCTTTTCTAATTTCATTCTGCCTTGGCCAAGGACTACTGGGTTGTCATTTATCGAATCACATATGACATTTCTCTTCTTTTACTAGAAGTGATAGATTCTTTATTGATCATACATTATCTCCATGTGCAACTTATTATACCCAAGTATACCCTTTGATATACCCTAAGGGTCTTAAGGAATAAGTCAAAGTATAACTCATCATACACAAGATACTATGATGATCTCAAGTCCAATGATCACTTGTACTACTATCACTACAGAAATTCATATTGATAGGCAAGTAAAATTCCATTAGGTATTCCTTAGCGAGCCACGTTCAGTGAACTTATTCTCTAATAAGCACCTACATACTTGCTTTAGTGTCTCCACACAAATGATCATGAGATCAATCATCCTCATCCAATGAGAAAGCAACGTATGTACCAATCTATCCGGATTCACTAATCCCCAATTTAGTAATCCAACGATTGGGAACTATTTTAATTTTAAGCTTTCTAAGAATTTAGATCTCATTAGAATGATCATCATCATTATTCTAAAAGCATTGCTTAAAAACTATGGGTTTATCACATATTATAAAACAACATCATGTAGATAATTAAAAGCCTTTAATAAATTAATACATTTTATTAATACAAGAATAAGATTGTTACAAAGTATATGCTTTATCATCAAACATGATTGGCTTGTATGCATACTACTTTCACTAATACTAAACTATGCAAGTTTTGTCGCAGGGAAGCATTCGAACCTATTACCCGGTCAAAATCCAAAAATGCCTCAGGCCTATAGCCAATCATGTCTTCATCTAACCAGTCTAATCCAATTTCTCGTGAAGAATTTGACGGATTAAGTAAACAAAGTACAGATTTGGATGTTTTGCTTAAAGAACTACATCAGTCTACTCAAGGTACGAAGATACCTATACATGCTGAATCCTCTACACCAGGAGAAACCTAAGGTTCTGATCAAGCCATTATAGTACCTACGCTCCAGTTGGATATAACCAACAAAATTCATGATACCACCCATCTCAAAGGAGATCTAGACACCGGTGACATCAAGAAAAATGTCCTTCAAATGGAAGAAACCCTTCATTCTATCAAATAAATTGGAGCACATGGAAGTGTATCATATGCTGACCTTTGTATATTCCCTGGTGTTCATTATCTAGAGAAGTTCAAAACTCCTGAATTTGAAAAATATGATGGGTTAGGAGATCTTTACACACATTTGAAGGTGTTCGTTGGAGAACTTGGATCTTATGAGGAGGACGATAAGCTTAAAATGCAGCTATTCCAAAAGAGTCTAACTGGAGAAGCCCTTTCGTAGTATACCAGATTAGACAACTTAAAGATCCGTAGCTGAGAAGAGCTAGCTCATGCCTTCCTTACACAATACAGCTTCCAGTCTCAGATGGCTCCTGACCGGTATCAGATTACCAAGGTCAAGAAACAGTCTAATGAGTCTTTTAGAGAGTATGCTCAAAGGTAGAGGCGCCTTGTTGCTCAAGTGATTCCCTCTATGACAGAGTCATAAATGGTTATAACCTTCATCGACAGACAAGAAACTCCTTTCTATGAGAGAGTTTTAGCTGGCATTGGTAAACCATTTTCTGAAATGGTTAAATATAGAGATATGGATGAGATGGGATTGAAGTCAGGAAAGATTCAAGATCTAACCGCTTTTAAAGCTGTTGCTGAGCACATCCAATTTGGAACTTATGGAAATAACCCACAGAGGGTCCATAAAAAGAAAGAGGAAGATGTTTCCTTGATACTCCAAGGTCAAAAGGGCAATCAGAAAATGCCTATTCAGAGGAGAAATTACACTCCCTTTCAAGCACAGTCATCAAACCCTACATTGACTGAAGGTGGAGAGGCCAAATGCCCTCGAGTGTTCACACCCCTAGGAGACTCACTCGAGAACATTCTCAATCTTCTGACTACTCAGAAGAAAATTACGCATCTTCTTCCACCAGCCAACCCTAATGGGAGGGGTTTCAATGCTGCTCGAAAATGTGCTTATCATGCTAGGGCACCTGGACATGATATTCAAGATTGTTGGGTCTTGAAACATAAGATCCAAGATTTATTAGACAACGATGAGATTGTGGTCACCAAACCACATCAACCTCACGTACAAGACAACCCTCTTCCTCAGCACAAAGAGGAAGAGGTCAACATGATTCATTGGAGCAATGGACAGAGTTTCGAATTTAACTGTGAATCATCCCAGATCATCAAAGACGGTGTTGATAAATGGGATTATGCAAAGTTCCAGTTTATGATGGAACGAAAGATAAAAGCTCTGTGTAAACAGATTGAGCAATTGGTAGAATTGGTGACCTATCAGCATCAAGTCACACGCCAATTAATTAGCCAGGAGCGTGCTAGTCTCCTTCCCTTTGTTATGAATACTCCCTCTTCACCTTCAAAATATGAAACATTGGAGGATAAAGTGACGAAGAGAGCAACTGCCAAAGCCCGTCAGGATTTTTCCACTAAAAGGGAATTCATATACCTGGGCCAACCTATGGAGGAGATACTTCAGTTGCTGATCAATGAAGGAAGAATCACATCCCTTATACCTCCAGTTAATCTCCGTTTAGGATGGTTCAATCCTGATGGAGTATGTCAGTATCACTCCCATTCTCGCGGTCACAGCACGTAAGAATGCTGGGTACTCTGCCACCTTATTCAAAATCTAATTGATAGCGGTGTCCTACAACTGGCAGACAACGATACCGTGCTATTTGAGAGTGAAAATACTTGTCCTACTAAATGGAAGGGATTGGTGGCAGTTATATCTGCTGAAGCTGATGGGACTGTCAAACCATTCACAATACAAGCAATTTAACTCAAAGGAGTTAACAATCCTTTAAAAGTGGCTGCGCCAGAGCCAATCATCTTGCCATTCAGACCACAATATCATGTTATCAGCTTACAAAAAGTCCCCTGGAATTATGGAAAAGGAGAAGGATCTACCTCTCATACAACTGCTGCAGTGTCGAAGGAAAATCCATTGTGTCTTCCCCAAAGGGTGATGAAGCCTGTCATCAAATCAAAGGGGAAAATTCCCATGGAGAAGATTGAAAGATTCCTTCGTGCTATGGGTCATAATGAAGCCAATGTAGTTTTAAACTTAAGAGAAGCACCACATCAAATTTCAATACTGGACTTGGTTTTAACTTCTGAGGATCACAGGAAGATTGTAATGAAGATTTAGGAAGAAGCATACTTGCCGAAATCAGTGGATGTGAAAAAATTTTAACATCTGGTTGATCACATTTTTAACAACAATGTGATATCTTTCACTGATGATGACATATCGCCCGAAGGGACCGGTCATTGCAAGTTGTTACACATTGCGGTTTTGTCCTCCGAATACGTGTTAGCTGGAGTCTTGGTAGATGGAGGTTCATCTCTAAATATATGTCCGTATGCTACGTTGTTGAAGATGAATGTCAATCTCAAGCGGATCCGAAGTAGCCATACGATTATCAAAGCTTTTGATGGATCCCACCAAAATTCAGTCGGAGAGATTGAGCTGCCAACTGAAATTGGTCCACATACATTCCGTGTATCTTTTCATGTGCTCAAAATAGATACAGGATATAACTTGCTTTTGGGGAGAGCATGGATCCACATGGCCGGGGTAGTCCCTTCCACTCTTCATCAACAACTTAAATACATTATCAACAATAGCCTAATCACAGTCAACGCTGAACCGGAATGTCCTCAACAGGGTGACAAACCACTCATCAGTTTTAATTTCGATGTTGAGCCGATCAGTTTTCATGCTTTGGAAGTAAGCAACACTCAATACCATTCCATTGGGACACCATTTCCCGTACCCAAGATTTCTACAGAAGTGATGGCATCTACTCAAGAAATGATGTCATTGGGATACCAGCCAAGACAAGGACTAGGTAAAAATAATCAGGGTATTAAGCACCCGATTCAAGTGTCCAGTCAAACTGGGATAGCTGGACTAGGCTATTATGCCAGTTCCAGTTACAGTAATCCACATAAGCAGAAGAAGATTCCTTCAACTTCAGCCACACGGTGATTATCTCCACCTATAAATCCAAAGTCCGCACAAACTCCAGTAAAAGTGCCAGCCAATGTAATGGCTATGTTATTTTCCAAATCGATACTGGTAAAGGAGAAGGAAGTTTTTGTTCCAGATCCCAAGGTAGAAGAAGAGGAACGAAGAATTAAACAAGACATCGTCTGAATGATGTCAGTTATACGCATCATTATCCATGATGAACATACAAATAGATATACCCCAGATGATGATTGCCCATACGTAATAGTCATCATTCGGGAGAAGGAGGACGATGACAGCCCCTCCATCACTGCGGTCCACCAGAACTTTGCCCTTGCCAATTGAAGCAGCACTCCTTGCATTGGTCGACAAGGGTAAAATGGGAAGGACTTCTTTCTGCCCTGTAGATATAATAACTGCTTACTTTTCTATACAGTATTAGCAGTTGTTTTGTTCGTACATGCTAACAGTTTGTATGATTAAACAGTTTCATATATATTAAGCGAAAGCATATTTTATTTCAGGACTCTAAACTTAGGTGTGCCTGTACTTGCTGATAAGATACCTCTTCTCCACAAGGATTGTAACTTTGATGAAAAGTTGGACTCAGAATTGATGGAAATTCAAGAAGACATTGAGGTGCCTTCGGAGATCAAAGAATGGGTCAAAGACAAACCTACACCCAACCTTGATCAAACCACCTCCTTCAATCTTGGAACCTTAGAAAACCCTAGGTTAATCCAGATTGGTTCAGACCTTACCCCAAACCAAAGGAATGACATGGTTACGCTACTAACCCAATTCTAGGATGTGTTTGAATGGTCTCATGAAGACATGATGGGTTTGTCCACTGACATTGTCCTTCATCACCTTCCCATTAAAGAGGGATTCAAGCAAGTCAAGTAGAAGCTCAGGCGATTGAAACCTGAGTGGACTTTAAAGGTGAAAGAAGAAATTGTGAAACAATTTCAAGCTGGTATTATCATGGTGTCCACATATCCCAAATGGATATCCAACATCGTTCCCCTGCCTAAGCCTGGAGGAAAGGTGTGAGTTTGCGTGGATTATCGGGATCTGAATAAAGCTTGCCTTAAAGATAGCTTTCACTTGCCATTTATCCACATTTTTATTGACAATACTGCTCAGTACGCCATGTATTCCTTCGCTGATTGCTTTACGGGGTATCATCAGATCATGGTTACTGAGGAGGATCGTGAGAAAACTGCTTTCATCATGCCTTGGGGAACCTTTTGCTACAGACGGTTGTCATTCGGCCTCATCAATGTCGGAGGCACCTATCAGCGAGCCATGATGGCTCTTTTTCATGATCTAATGCACAAGGAAATAGAGATCTATGTGGATGAAATTATTGTCTAGTCCCGAAGGGAAGAAGACCACTTAGACCATCTCAAAAAGCTCTTCAACAGGTTGCGTAAGTACAACTTGAAGTTGAATCCAACCAAGTGCGCCTTTGGCGTTAAATCAGGCAAGTTGCTAGGATTTCTAGTCAGCCACAAAGGGATTGAGCTGGATCCCACCAAAATCCAGGTCATCATGGAAATACCCATTCCCCAGACAGAGAAGGAAGTACGGGGATTTTTGGTAAGAGTCGACTTTATTAGTAGGTTCATTTCTCAACTCACAACAACCTGTGAGCCTATCTTCAAGTTGTTAAGGAAGAACTCCTCTAGGAAATAGAATGATGAGTGCCAGAAGGCCTTCCTTACAATCAAAGAGCAGCTAATCAAAGCTCATGTCTTTGTACCACCCAGGGATGATGTTCCCCTGTTCATGTACTTGCCCATAAGTGATAATGCCATGGGCTGCATGCTAGGTCAGAACGATAGAGACCGAGAATGAGCTATCTATTACCCCAGCAAAAGATTCAGTAGCAGTGAACACAAGTACACTCTGATTGAGAAGACTTATTGTGCTTTAGCATGGGCTTCCATAAGATTAGAACATTACCTCCATGGGCACACAACCCATCTCATCTCCCGCGTGGATCCTCTCAAGTATGTGTTCATCAAGCCCATACTGAATTTCTGGCTATCTAGATGGCAGTTGATTCTGCAACAATTTGACATTGTTTACGTGACGCAAAAGACCATTAAAGGTCAAGCAATCGCGGAACAACTGGTCACCGCACCTTCAGGGGATTTTAAACCCTTGGAAACATATTTTCCTGATGAAGGGATAATGGCAATTCAGCAACACCATCAGTACGATACACGCCAAACATGGAACATGTATTTCGATGGAGCTATTAATATGGAAGGTTCTGGAGCAGGAGCGGTCCTGGTATCCGGTACGGGGAAGTAGTACACCGTCACCGTCAAATTACAGTTTGTCAGCACCAATAACACAGCTGAGTATGAAGGCTATATCATGGGGTTAAAACTTGCCCGTTCAATGGGCATCAGGGGGTTAACTGTCTTTGGTGATTTAGAGTTGGTAGTCAAATAATCCATGGGAATCTATCAAACGAAAGAGCTACATTTGCTTCCTTACCATTAGCAAGTTTTACAGATGGCTTTAGAGTTCGAAGAGATCTCCTTTGTACACATTCCTCGTAATAGGAATGACTTCGCAGACGTGCTAGCAACTTTGGCCTCCTTAATTCACATAACTAACAAGGAACACATGCCAATAGTCACATTTGCCCTGCAAAAGGCACCAACCTATGGGAACTATATTTGAGAAGTATCGGATGAGCTACCTCCCATCCAACAGCCTTGGTATCAGCATATCAAGGAGTACATGTAAGATGGATCTATACCCGCAGAGGCGAACCTGACTGAACAAAGGCGGATTCATCGACTCGCTATAAAATTCTACCTGAGCGGAGATACACTCTATAAAAGAGATACAAAACTAGGTCTCCTTAGATGCTTGGACAAAGACCAAGCTCAGAGACTCATGGATGAGGTCCATGGTGGAGTCTGTGGCCCACATATGAGCGACCCTTTACTTATAAAGAAGATCCTTAGAACGGGACATTACTGGCTCTCTCTCAAAGCTGACTGCAATGACCACGTTAGGAGATGTTATCAATGCCAAATTCATGGGAATGCTATCCACGCGCCTCCACGGGAACTCCATAATATGAGTTCGCCTTGGCCCTTCTCAATGTGGGGAATGGACGTGATCGGGCCCACTGAGCCCAAAGCCAGTAATAGACATCGCTTTATCTTCACCATGATCAACTACTTCACTAAGTGGGTAGAAGCAGCCTCATTCCTCAGGGTTACCAAAGAAGTCATCATTGCTTTCATAAAAAATAATGTCATTTATCGATATGGACAACCATAGGTAATTGTATCAGATAATACTAAAAACCTCAACAACAAAATGATGGAGGAGTTATGCAGCAAATTCCACATCAAACATCTTAATTCCGTCATCTACTGTCCAAAAATGAATGGTGTTGTTGAAGCGGCTAACAAAAACATCAAGAAAATCATGCCAAAGATGTCCGCCAACGACAAAGACTGGCCTGACTTATTGCCTCTTAATCTGTTAGCCTACAGAACATCAATGTGCACTTCAACTGGGGCAACCCCCTACGCATTAACCTATGGGATGGAAGCAGTACTCCCCATAGAAGTAGAAATAGAATCCCTTAGAGTGTTGATAGATGCTCAACTGGATGAAGACCAATGGGTACAAGACATGTATCACCAATTGTCTCTAATAAACGAAAGGCGAGCCGGGGCTATCTTCCTGGTCAGTTATATGAACAAAGCATCGCCCGATCCTATAACAGGAAAGTCCGGCTACGGTAGTTTAAATAACATGACTTTGTTTTGAAGAAGATCATCGACAACCAAGATCAGTCTACTACTGGGAAGGCCTGTTTATTGTCAAGGAAGTATTGACAGGAAGTGCTCATATATTGTAGGAAATAGACGGCGATGAATTTCCACAGCTTATCAACTTGGACACCGTGAAACAATACTATGTTTGAAGTTATCATCAAGCAAACATCCTGGTGTTGGATCATCAGATCACCAGTAATTCAGGTTCTTTAAGCCTTCATTACATACAACTCTTCTCCACTCTACACCCCTCAGGGAAACACACTTTTCAAGCCAGCAGCCTGGTTTTCGGATCATCGGATCCTTTCCTCTCCACTCAATTTTTTAACCCTTACTCAACTTCGGTTATCCCACTAGGGATTGAACCTTTCACACTTGCGGTTTGTCCCCAAACATGGGATCAAACTTTTCACACATGCGGTTTATCCTGAACTTAGGATTAAACTTTCTTCCCAATCGTAGTTTGTCCTCCACATAGGATCAAACTTTTCATTGGCTACAAATCGTCCTGAGGGGCGAACTACGTTGACCTGATCTCCTTGATACACGGGAGTATGTAGGGAACCATTTTATATAGCCTGGTCACAATAAAACAAAAACAACAAAAATATTTCTACACCCTTTTCCTTTTTCAGAAACAAAAAAACAACAAAAATATTCCTACACCCTTTCTGCCACATACAGCGTTGAACCTCTCACACCAGGTTCGAACTACGCAGACATGATCTCCTCTTCAACGGGAGTACGTAGGCAGCCATTTATGGTTCGGTCTAACCCCCTACCAAAACACAAATACTTATCAACAGTACTGGGATCAAATTTCAATCCACCACATTTCATTTGGCTTCAGACCAAAGGGATGGAATTACCTGACCTCCCCATCTAAACGTGAGACTCGGCGACCATCTAAGCTGTGGTTGTTACTTGAAGAGCAACACCAATCCATACGAGATGGAATTAATTAGGCTCCTCTTAAATAGGAGTACTGGCGACCATCTGTGGTGCGGTCAATCTCAAAGAGGAAAGCCATATTCCTCTCCATATTTCCATACAAAAACCAGTCCCAAGACACCAAAGATGGTAGGGATACACACAGATCAATAATCCATTCTGAACTATCCAGAGATAACTCAATGTTCATCCAACAAAAAGGAATTCAGAATACATCAAGATCACAAGCCCTGAAGAAGCAGGCAAATATCAGGCAAGTATTCAGGCATATCTAAAAGGGAAGTGATCAAAAACTGTTTGATATACAATATAAACTGTACATGACAAAATGGCTTAAGCTAGTTTGTGCAGGAAAATATAAGGCTATCTATAGATCGGTATACATGCGAGCTAGCAGATCTAACATGGCATCTCTCTTAGAAGAAGAAGGTAACGATGTGGTCTCCTGTATAAGGATATCCATACGCGCCAGCAAGTCCGAGGCCATCTGCATGGTGACGCGATGCTCATCAATGTACGCACTCATCTCGACAAGCATACTAGTGGTCAGGGATCTTACTGTGGTACTATCTATGACGGCTACATCCCGGGTAGATATGGCGCTATCCCGCTCAACTATCATTACATCTCTGGCTGATCTGGCATCATCCCGCTTAACAACAAGCATACACATGGGATCAGTCCTCTTCTGATAAGTGGCGAGAAGCTAAGCGCTGACCGAATGCCCCATTAAAAGAATTGAAATCCTGGAACTGGTCAAACTGCGACATCACAACCAGTGGGTAGTAGGTAGTCATGCCCCTTAAACCAGCCAGATGGAGATAATCAATGCCCGGAGCATGAGTAATGAAACTGTAGGGCAAACTGAGCCCTGTACACGGCAAGATAGCAAATAGATCTCCAATCCCAGCTAGGAAAATGGACCAAGATGCAGGATCTGTACACTCTGTAGGCTGGAAAGAATACGACATAGCTATCTCATGGGTGAAATAATACCCGTGTCATCTAAATGTGCCAATCGGTCTCAGGTGCGACATAAACCACACGTATAGCATGACCGAACTGCCTGTGAATACCCCTGCAGGGTAAGTCCTGCAGAATGTGGCCGACCTCAGTGTCTCTGCTATGATCATCAGAATAATGTTACGACCCTCCCTAAGAGCTCTCACTTCCATAATAACGTCGATGTCTAACTCATCCATGTATCGTGGCATGTGCACGTATGATAATACGCACAGCAGCAATACATCTACTCTGGCCAAATGCCACTGATCCTCTGGTATGGTGAAATCCCCAGAATGTCGAGCATAGCTGTCCTCATAGCCAAATCTATCAATCAGAAAACTCTGGGATATCACGTGGCTGGATGTGATCTCATCCTGCACAACTCTCCGCCTCAGCCCGGTGAGAGTCGTAAACTGTCGTCTCATGTCACCAATGGCCATATGCAAACAAGGTCTGTCAATTGGCAGCATCATCAAACGTGCATACTCCTCTAAAGTCGGAGTCAACTCATGGGTCCCAAGCCGGAAAACCTAACTCTCCGGAGGGAATATTCGTCTTTCAGACATAACCCTGGAAGACAGCTTATATCCAGTCTTGATACTACCGGAAACTCAGTCTCAACCCCAGAACACACATCGGGAGTATCAGTTTCAACCTCAGAGATAACCCCGAGGCATGTAGTTCCGATACCAAAAATTCCACCGGAGAAGACCGATTTATCCCAGAGATAACCCCGAGATATTCAGTCACAGTCCCGACACCGGGAATAGTAGTGCCAACCTTAGAGATAACCCTAAGGAATGCAGTAGTAGTTCCGGAGATAACCCCAAAAATGCTTGTTTCAAAGCCATGCAAGCAGCTTTAGAACACTCGATACTCATACCGAGGCACTCGGTACAAGACCCAGAAATGACCATGGGAAGACATGCACACCTCAGAGATGACACTGAGGACCTTCAACACCTGCAACAGTCCAATCTCAGAGATAACCCTGAGCAACGTCTGCTTTATCAGCCCAAATCGGAGATAACCTCGGTGAGGGGCAAAGTCGTCATCTTACCACCTTGACGCCACATCGATCCATCTCAACATCTCATACATACATTTCTACACAGGAATGTCCCACAAGAACCAAGGAAGTCCAATCCTGAGTGACTATTACGCAGGGTAACGGATAGAATTTGAAGCTTGAAGACCGGAGGGCATGGTCCCATCTTACTGAATTTGTACAACCTCTAATCCCATGTCATTGCATAACTCTCGACAACGGAGGTCCGAAATAGGTCTTACACACCTCAGTCGGATGCTCGGATTGAAGTTCTAAAAGTTCGAGTGGACATCATGTTGCATACGTGCACGTACTTCGAGACGGTGGGACCCGCGAAGCCTAAGGCACCCCGGGCAGCCGCAGGTACATCTGCGGCTAGCCGCACCCCCCTCTATAAATAGAGGGCTTGGGGTGGCCATTATGAAAGAGAAAAAGGCGAGGAAGCCCTGCCCAATTTGCTCTGTACACACCCTAAACTGAGTGCTTTCTCATTTTAAACACTTGTAAGCTCATATATAGCTACTTTTTACTGGCGGGAGCTGAGTCCTCATCCACTTAAAGCTATAGAAGTCTTCTTTGGCAGCCCACTGTAAGCCTTCTTACACACTTTAAAGCCTTTCTTTTCTTCTTTGCACACACCGTTCTTCACGTTGAGAGTCGTTTTGCATGTGTATGCCCGGACTTCGGTCCGTGGTTTCATTTCAGTTTGTATATATATAATTCTATATATATTTATATATGGACTAACATTATCGAGTTATGCCTCGATTGAGCCTAGCCTTATGTCTGGAGTATTTATTTGCTTTCGTATATACATATATATATATATATATATATATATATATATATATATATATATATATACTGTATGTCGAACTCTGTTCGATGAGCCTAGATTTACGTCTGGTGCGTTTAATTTCTTTTATATATATATATATATATATATATATATATATATATATATATATATATATATATAACCACCACGAAGCACCTCCACAAGGGATCAAAAATGTAAATAAAGTTGTAAAAGCGATCAACTGCCACGGAGAAAACTCTAGGCAGGACGAAATGTACCGAAAGCAGTAAAAACGGTCAACCGCCATGAAGTAAACTCCAGGCGGGACGAAATGTAAATATATATACATATAAAAGCATTTAAACGCACCGAATATAAAATCCAGGCTCATGGTGTTTTCAGCTGTAAGCAGCTGTAAGCATTCCCGTGATGGACATTTTCAGCTGTAAGCAGCTTGTAAATTTATTCATGGTGTTTGGATTTTCTCAGTTGGTTTTCATACCCACGAGGAGTTCGGCTCTGTTTTGTACATTATTTTCTCGAAGATGCTTCGCATCTCGAAAATAAAAACAATCAAGCCGAACATTTGATAAAATGGAAGTATCAAAGGTCTCAATTACTATTGAGTACATGGTTTGAAAAACCACTTTTTACAAAATATCACTGCTATATCTTGTTTAAAACTAAATTTTTACACAAATTCAAACCCTTGTATATAGGAACAAACGAGGCATAGCACTACTTCCAAATAATAGCACATTGACCCACACACACAGACATATTCATATAACAGTTTCTTGAAAAGTGGCAGTCACCGTGGCAACACGAATGTCGGGGGGGTGTACCTAACACCTTCCCTCCGCATAAGCAAGTCCCCGGACCCTAATGAATCTCAGTTTCACCGACCCGTTTAGCAGTGTCACATCACTGGGTCAATGTGCAAATCTTTTCTCAGTTGTGTTGGTACAACCAGTTAAAAAACCAACTGGCGACTCTTAACAGACCATCGTCTACACTACACATGTCGAACCTTTTTCGCTTGTTTTTTTAAACAAATCTCACCTAAAATGGAAACACAAAAGAACAAGACTAGAAAAGGGACAAGTAAAAATCCCGACGTCGACAATGCCATCTCTTAACTTTCTCCTTTTACAACCTTGCATTGTCATACGCTTGCAAGAGAAATTCATCCATTTCATTCAACTGCATATTTTCCTATTTGGATTCACGATTTTCTCCAAAATTCTTTTCACTTCCCGGTTTGAAATCTCAACTTGACCACTAGTTTAGGGGTGTAACAACCCGATATTTTCTATTTAAATTAAATTAAAAATTTTGCGTATAAATTTTTTATTTATTTTAAAGATGAGGATTTATACAAGATATTGTGTATATGTATTTACGTGATAAATAAAAATATATTTATTACATAAATAATTAAAAATAATTTTATTTCAGAATTATTGATTATTATAAATTATATTCTTATAATAATTAATTTTATAGTAGAAATATTTTTATTAAATATTTTCCATGAAAATATAATTATATATTATTTAACTAATATATGTAATTTTTGTTAGTATTATTATAATAATTATTTATTTATTATATGAATTTATGTTAGATTAATTGAGTTAATTATTCTTTTTACTTAATTAATAATGTTATATATGAAGAATAAATCAGATATAGAATCCAAACCCTAATTTTAGATTTTGATTAAGGAATGAGAATAATAATATAATATTAATTATATTTTGATTTTTAAGTGCTATAAATATATACTGTATGTACGTATTGATAATGGTTGGTCAATTATGGTGTATAATATCAAAATCCTAGCATTAATTTGTTTAACCGTATTTTTTTAATTTAAATGGGAAATTCAAGATTGTTATATAACTGTGTTATATGATTTATGTTGTGTATTAAGTGATTAATTAGGTAAATCCTAATTAAAATCTAGAAACCCTAATTAATCTTTATAAAAACCCTAATTATAATTTGGTAACCCTAATTATCAAAATTATAAACCCTAATTGCTAATTTAGCAATGTTAATTATAATTAGCGATATTAAACCCTAATGTTCCTGTATAAAGTAATTAGAAAACTAATCTAATTAAGAAAACCCTAATTACAAATTTTAGAAACTAAAATTTTATTTATTTATTTATTTTTGTACAAACCCTAATTGGAAATTCTACAAATTATATGTTAAACCTTAGGGTCAAACCCTAAGGATTTGTCAAGATTACAATTTTGCCATTAAAAAAAATAAAAGCCAAAAGACTAAATTGCCCTTTTGTGCATTATTGGATTTTAACAAGTGTTGGATTGTTGGCCAACCCTTGACTTCCCAATTGACTAAATGATCATCAACTTAGCCACTCAATCAGCCAATACATTGCATCTATCAAGTATATATAGATTGGAGAGAGAAAAAAAGTCATTTTATTGCGCATTTGATCACATTACACATCCAAGTCCCTCTCTTGCTCAAACCTACGAGTTCCTTTAGTAATTCAGTCCCCAAAACCAGCCTACTATCATCTTTAACCAAATCAGTAGCCAAAATCAAGAAATTGATCATAAAGGTATAAAACCCTAAGCTACAATCTGTCCATTGATCTTTTGTTAGATATTATTTTTTTTTGTGTTAAACATGTTAGATATAGTGTATACTGATGATCTGGGTTGCTAGATGTTAAATCTATAACATCTAGAGGCTCGGATTTGAAGATTTACAAAATCTAGAAATTTTGTTTTTGATGTCTGACAATCATATGTCAGGCCTTGTAGATCTTTTTATATGTTGGGTTTTTGTTGTTTAAAGGTTTAAATATGTAGTCTGACATGTAGTCTTTGATCTGGATCAAGAATCAGACTTAGATCTGGTCTAGACTTCAAGTTATAATCGGTCAAAGTCGGTTGACCGACCATGACCGAGTATAAATCTTGGTAACCCAGAAAGCCTTTTTCAGTGCCAAACAAGTTTTGCTACGTTTAGACCTGACAGTTGTTATGTGATATGATAATGTTATGATAACCATGTTGTAGCCTTAAAAATGGACTTTGGATTCATATCTTTAGATCCTTTAAACAAGCAATATATCGAATGGAGTGATCGGTCAAAGTAGCATCCTTGATCACGTTTTCTATTTTCTGGAATTTCCAGAAAACATGTGAGCTAAGTATCTGACATAGTTTGACCGCATGATAAGTTATGATTGTTTTGTTGTTGGACCGACTTGTTGCTTTAGTGTTGTTCCTTGACATGAGGACTATAACTTAGAACAATTAGATCACAAGAAACATGAGCAGAACGTAAAGGAAATCGAGCATGAAAGTGATCGGTTGAACTGCTGGGTTTCTGGGAAAACCTAGAAACACTCTGACAGCATGTTTGCTAGCCCAGATCTCATTTGTGTTATGTTGTTTGATATTGATTGTTGCTGATACTTGTAGTATTACATTAATACTACAAGAACAAAGTCATATTACACTCAGAAGCTATATAATCTGTCAGATACACTTCGTCAAACCTACCCACTCGATAACTGCACTTGAATTTTTAGGTTGCATGAAGAACACGAAGAACACCTATAGCAACGGTTCTGTCGCTATAGGTGGTCTTTAGCAACAGTTTCTATATAAAAATTATATTTTTATTAAATAATTATAGAAAATTAGTTTTTAATTATTAAAAATATAAAATAAATTATTAAAAATTATTTTAAAGTCTAAAAATTAGTTTTTAATTATTTTTAATATATTTCATAAATATTTAATATTTTTAAAATATTAAAGGTATTTAATTTATTTAAATATTATATTAAATAAATTATTTAAAAATGATTTTAATATTTAAAAAATCATTTAAAATAATATAATGATATAAGAAAATATTTTAAATTATTTTTAATGACTTTTAATATTTTGTGATGAAATTCATTAATAAATAAATATTAATGATAATTAAGTTATTTAATAAATGAATTAAATAAATAAATTAAAAATCATTTTATTATATTAAAAATCATTTTAAATAATAATAAGGTATTTAAAAATATTTTAAGTTATAAGATATAACTTTCAATATTTAAAGGTAAATTCTATTAATTAATTATTATTAGTGGTATTAAAGTTATTTGATAATTATATTAAATAATTTAGTTTAAAAATGATTTTAATTTAAGTTATAAAATATAACTTTTAATATTTAAAGAATAATTTCATTAATAATTTAATATTAATGATTATTAAGTTATTATTAATATTAAATTTATTTAATAATTATATTAAATAAATAGTTTAAAAATAGTTTTATTAATTTAAAATTTATTTAAAAAGGATATAAATGGATTAAAAATATTTTAAGTTATAATTAAAGACTTTTAATATTTTGATAAATTGTACATTAATATTTAAATATTAATGGTAATTGTTTAAAAATAATTTTAATCGTTTTCAAAATTATTTAAGGGTAATATTATTACTTTAAAAATATTTTGAGTTATTATAAATAACTTTAATATTTTGGCAGTGGTTTCATTAATAGTTTATTATTAATTAAATATTAATGATAATAGAATTGTTTAATATTTAAATCATTTAATAATGATTCCGATGTTTGAAAATTCACGATGAATTATAATAAATATTTAAAAATTATTATAAATCATTTAAAAATAATATGACTGATACTAAGTTACAGGATAGAGTCTTAGAGTCGATAATTACCTGATAAAATCGTCGATACATCGACATGTTTCAGAAATTGATCTGGACTTAGATAGGTTGACTTGATAAGTGTTTATTTGTGATTCAATGGTTGTTAAATATATGTGACAATGTGATTAGGTAATGTGCTGACTGCAATAAGCAGTGTTATGTGTTGCGATATATTATTTTAATCAGTAAAATGATCTTATTACTGATAGGTTGTTATACAAAAGATAAAACTAAGTCACGAATTGTAAGCAGCGTATCAGGCAAGTATCTTACCTTTGCATTTCCTTTATGTAATGGACAGAAGTAAGAAAGTTTCAGAATTATATTATTATTGTACCAGATTATTAACCCTATTGTTATCTATGTTATATCTGATCATTGATTATCAACATGTTACTATATATATAATGTTATATATATATATATATATATATATATATATATATATATATATATATATATATATATATACCTATTGATCACCAGTATGTATACAATAACTAAAAGCCGTCTAAGCTATTTGATCAGCTAGACACAGATTTAGAAATAATGTTGAATATGATAAAACCTTTTTGTATCCAATCAAATTATTTTGGTTCGGATTCCAGACTAAGTATGAACATCCCAATCATGGGAAAACTTTTATACGCCCAAGGCGGACAGAGTGAACGATAATATCGTTCTTGAATGTAGTATTGATCAATGCAGGGCATAACGGGCTGATCACCCCCCCTGTGCCCGTAAGTTATGACGGCTTACGAATGAAGTTCTGCTAAACCTATTCAAAAATTGAAAACAATGTTCATAGTATGTCACTTTAACCCTATTTATAGTCAGTACGTAGTTTTAAAAATTTGATAGAGAGTTGTTATGCTATTATTATCGGTTCAGATTACTTCACAACTATTGATTTGTTGTAGAAGGGTAGTACAAAGAAAATATTTAATCCTTTAAGCTAATATTTATAATTGTTATTACTTGTTGAGCACTCAAATGCTCATCCTTGCTTAATTTAAATATTTTCAGCTAAGTATGAATAACTAGAAGGATCATGCAGAAACAACGAAAAAGGAAAGCAAACAGAATAAGATTTGTGGTATTCTATGTAATAGTTTGATATTATTAGGACAACGATGTATATTATCTATCATGTTATGTAATGAATGTATTAAAGGTTACGTACTTGGGAGCTAGACTCTGATAATTATGTAAATTAAGTTTGACATTTATATTATTGTTATTATTATTAGTATTATTCCGCTCATAGAAATGGTATCGTGGAGCACCGAGTTCGGGTTTCAAGTACCTGAATTTAGGGGCTTTACAGGGGGTGGTTAGTTATAGCTATCTTGTGCGTTACACCATATTGAAAAAGAGAGCATCAAATAATTTATTAAAGAAATGTGTGCCCTCATCACCAATGATAGCTCTTGGTGTTCCAAATCTTGTAAAAACAATCTTGTGGAGAAAATTAATTACCAATCTTGCTTCATTTATAGGTAACGAAATGACTTCTACCTATTTTGAAACATAGTCAACTGCCACTAGTATGTACTGCTTATTGAAAGATATTGGGAATGGACCCATAAAATTTATACCCCATACGTCAAAAAATTTCCACCTTTAGAGTATTATTTAAAGGCATTTTATGTCGCTTTAATTTATTACCTGTCTGTTGACATCTATCACACCTTACTACGTAAATATGAGCATCTTTAAACAAGGTTGGCCAATAAAATCCCGATTGAAGGATTTTAACGGCTGTTCTTTATCCTCTGTAATGTCCTCCATATAACGATGAATGACATTGCTTAAGAATATTCTCAACATCTTCCAGAGGTATGGATCTCCATAACATTTGGTCCGAGAAAAATTTAAACAAAAATGGTGCATCCCAAATATAGCTCTTAACATCCTGTATGAACTTCTTTCTCCCCTGATAACTCAAGTCGGGTGGTAACACATGACTTACTAAGTAATTTACAAAATCTCCATATCATGGTATTTCTTGAGTTATTACGAATAACTATTCATCTGGGAAGTATTTGTTAACCTCTGTACCATCCCCTTTCTGGTGCTACCTGGTTCTCCGTTCCTCTCCTATCTCTAATTTCTAAATCAAACTCTTGTAGTAGAAGCACCCATCTTATTAACCTCGGTTTTACATCATTCTTTGAGATCAGATAGCTTATTAATGCATTATCTCTATATACCACGACTATAGCACCAACAATGTAAGCTCGAAATTTATCAAATGCATGCATAACTACCAGTAACTCCTTTTCTGCGGTTGTGTAATTGAGTTGAGATTCCGTTAAAGTTTTACTTGCATAGTAAATTGTCTGAAATATCTTGTCCTTGTGTTGTCTTAACACTGCACTTATTGCATAGTCACTTACATCGCACATTAACTCAAACAAAAGATTCCAATATGGGGGCAACAATTACTGGAGATGAAGTTAATTTCTTCTTCAGTAATTCAAATGCTTCCATACAATTTTATCAAAAACAAATGGAACAACCTTCTTTAACAAATTGCACAAAGGTTTTGCAATCTTGGAGAATTCTTTAATAAATCTTCTATAAAATCGTACATATCGAAGAAAGTTTCTAATTCCCTTCACAGATGTTGGAGGTGGTAGTTGTTCGATGGTTACAATCTTTGCTTTATCCACTTCAAACCCTTTAACTGAAACTTGATGTCCTAATATTATTCCTTTCCGGACCATAAAATGGCATTTCTCCCAATTTAGTACTAAATTTTTTCCACACACCTCTTTAGCACTAAGATCAGGTTTTCCAAGCAATTATCAAAAGAGTTCCCAAATACAAAAAAAAAATTCATCCATGAATACCTCAATATGGTGCTTTACCATATCTGAGAAAATAGCCATCGTGAATTGCTGAAAAGTTACAAAGGCATTACATAGTCTAAAAGACATTCTCCTTAATGCAAACGTTCTATAAGAGCATGTAAATGTTATCTTCTTTTGATCTTCTAGAGCAATTGCAATTTGGTTGTATCCTGAATATTCATCTAATAAACAGTAAAATTCATACCAAGCTAAATAGTTTAGCATCTAATCAATGAATTGTAATGCAAAATGATCCTTTCTTCTAGCCTTATTCAACTTCCTGTAATCCATACACACTCTCCATCCTGTTACTGTTCTAGTTGGAATCAATTCATTATTCTCATTTTCAACAAGTGTCATACCTCCCATTTTTAGGAACGCATTAGACTAGACTTACCCACGCACTGTCTGATATTGGGTAAATTATGTATGCATCTAACCACTCGAAAATTTTCTTCTTAACCACTTCTTTCTTTATCGAATTCAATCGACGTTGCTGCTCAATGATTGGTCTGGCTTCATTTTCAAGCAAAATTTTATGTATACAGTAATACGGGCTTATTCCTTCGATATCTGCCAAGGTCCGTCCAATTGATGTCTTATACTCATATAGCACTCGCATAAGTTTTTCTTACTGAAGTTAAGTGAAGAAGATATAATAACTGGCAACGTAGAAGCATCACCTAAATATGCATACTGCAAATGTTTAAGAAGAACTTTCAACTCCAATGTAGGCGGTTCTTCTGCAGATGGCTTTGCACTTGAAGTGGAACTGCTTGAATGATCTAGAATCTTATATCATTGAACATAACTGAAAAACTCTGGAGCCGAATATAATACTTGAACATATTCCTAAGAATCCAGAAAATTTAAAGCGGCTGGATTTATTAATATTGCCTCAAGAGAATCTGGTAGATACTTTTCTAAAAACACATTTTCCACAGATTTAGTAATTAGATCAATTTGGAAACAATCTTCCACTTCCTTTGGGAATTTCATTGATTTGAAAGCATTGAATGTAACTTCTTGGTCTTGGACCCTCATGGTCAACTCACCTTTTTGAACATTAATTAATTTCCTTCAAGTTGTTAAAAATGGTCGACCAAGAATGATTGGTATTTCACAGTATTCTTCAAAATCCAAAACAATAAAATCTACTGGAAAAATAAATTTATCCACCTTTACTAGAACATGTGACAACCCCAAAATAGGTCCATTCCACCCAACCCATTCTGAGTCGTCAAATACATGGTACAGAAAACAACTACAACTTTATTACAACAATTGTCGTGCAAAATACAACAACACATATGCTGTGAGTTTGGATACAAATATATACCAAATGTGACTCATGTTCCAACCGTGGACATCACCTCACAATAACACCTTACATAAAGGTATAGTCAAAAATTATTTTAGAAATTAGAATCTTTGGGAAATGCTCAAGAAAACCTTCGTACATGGGAGGCCATGCGTCTAGGTTATGATAGATATCATATGGCCACAGAATTATTATTGGTTGACCCAATAGACCCCAAAGAAAAACGAGAAGATTACTATCATATTCTTCCCAATGGTGAGTCTTCTCTTGACTTATCATTATCTCCACTGTCTCTAATTGAGAATTATACTTCAAACAAACACCAAGATTATATAGGTAGTGCCCATAGATACACTCAGCAAGTGGATGAGCACATCCCTGTCTTATGATGACACGAGGTTGTATGTCATTAGACATCTTGTATGATAGTGACAAAACACCCTTCCAACGTTGGGTTCGCCTCACCCTATTTTCTTCACCAAATATAACTACTAAATGATGACCACCGTTCTATTCCCTTGTTACCCCCGCTCGACCCAGCTACACTCTTATTACCTGAAAGGAATTGTGAAGCAAAAGGGTGAGCACAACTAGCTCAGTAAAGAATATCGTGACTAAAGATAATTCAATTATCAATAGCCTTCATCAACAATAAATCAGAGATTTAGAACATATGGTAAATGATAAAAATTTTAACCATAGTTGCAGCGGAACGAGCAATCCATTAGAAGAGTCAAATAGACCATAAAGTCTATTATCTCCTCCATGTTAAAAATCCACTAATAATGTTTTATCCCTGTAACATCACTCAACAGTTCCTTTCCACAATCATATGAATAACTCATAATCATAATTGTGACTCTAAATTTTTCTTCGCACCCAAGACGAAGAATATTTTCATCACCTGTCTTTACCTGAAACATCAAAGATCATGGTTATACCAAATCACAGTTTCTGCTCATAATCATACTAATAACTTCATCTTTGCACTACGGCCAAAGATATTCATTTGTATCACCAGTTGGTCATGTTCATCTCAACATCTGTTCATCTTTGCACTACTGGCCAAAGATATTCAACAACATGTCATCTTTGCACTACGGGCCAAAGATATTCATCAACAATTCATCTTTGTACTACAGGCCAAAGATATTCATCAATATTTCATCTTTGCACTACAGGCCAAAGATATTAATATCTCAAAGAAATATATAATCATTTCAGAATTTATATAAATAATAATTATAACCATGTTGATTAATACACTTTTGCACTTAAGCTAAAGATATTCACTTATAAATTCAATGGTCATGATCATACCAATCAACGATTCAACTTTGCACTACTGGCCAAAGATAACCCATAGTCATGATCATACCAAAAATCTACCCATCTTTACACTCAAGTCAAAGAGAAATATCATCATTAGGGTTATAAAAATGTTATATATAATAATAAAAATAATATGATCAACATCTAGTTTTAATCTCAAGAGTAATATTCGTAAATCAACTATAATTTGGTTAGAAAAAAAAACTAATTTTTATCGTGAATAGTAACTCGTGAATAGTAACTTATGAATAGTAATCCCGACACAAAAAGGTAGAAATTCTACAATAAAATCCATACCAGTATTTCAGTATAATGATATTGAAAGAATAATATTTCTTAAGCTTATAAACAATTTATTTAAATTGTTTACACTTTACTTAATAATGCATTTAATCATTCTAAAATACCAAACTCATAAGATTTTATCACCAATAATCAAAACCCTCATAAAAAATCTGCATATACCTCATATAAGATTCTCAAGTCATAAAATCCTATTTTCCAATTTTCTTACTTCACAAAACATATTTAATTCATTTACTCATAACTAGACCATTTTCATGAAAAATACCAAATCAGTTCCAAAAATATTTCTTTTCTAAGATTTAGCATAATATAGTCCCATAGTGAACATATATTTTTCTCAGAATTTTTAAAAGTTATTTACTATTTTTCATATGGCCAAAACAGCCGAATATTTAAATATTTATCAAAAATTGTACTTTTGTCTAAAAATTCTGAAATTTATAGAGTATACTTCTATCATATACGTGTACTCCCAATAAAAATTTCATCAATTTTGGAGTTAACCACAAGGAATTATAAGCTGTTACTTTTAAAATAGTCTTTTCTCATAAAATTCATAACTCTCAATCTATACATCCAAAAATCACCATTTTTGGACACAATCAAGAAAACTCATCAAAATATCATTTTAAATTTTTCCAGAATTTTTGAAGGTCAGAAAAATTACAAAACTGAAAAACATAACAACCCTTAAAATCCCTTACTATCCCTTACCTCAAAAGTGCAGTATTTCTAACTGGAATGCAAAGCCGAAGGAAACTTGCACTGAATAGCAACTCTTAAAGTATCTAAATACTCACAAAATATGCTTCATATTATAGAGAGAGAAAGAGAGAAAGCTTATGTTTCTGGTGTGATTTTCAATTCTAACTTAGCCCTCCATTTATAGGAAAATTTTGGTAGGTTTGACCTGCAACCTGATAGCTTTACCTGCTACTATTCCCACCCACCACATTTGAAATATAATTCAGCACATTTCTTCACCAACCACAAGTGGGGCCCACCAATTCTAGAATTTTCCACCAAAATGATTAACTCCGAAAATTCAATAATTTCTGAACCAGTCATCTCGTAAAATTCATAATAAATCATACGTTCATTTTTAACGGTTCAAAATTTGTGGACATATACTCAACTTATATATGTATAACATATCCAAAAATTACCACGATCCAACGGTCGGATTAAAAATTATAACACCCGCAATATTTCTCAAAAACCCTGATTTGATTTTTAATACCTCCATTCCGATAAAAATACTGATAAAACACCTCAACATTAACTCCTTCATTTTTAACCACAAAAATATATCCCTCATTTATATCCACATAAAATAAATATTTCCTTATCATATGAATCAATAATTAATTATTCACAAATAATATTACAGAATCACATTTATGACAACCAGGCCGTTCCCAGGAAAGAGGGGGCTTTCCAATAAGGATTTCTCCTTACTAGCGCGCAATTAGATGACCAAACCTCTCCTTAGACAGAACTTTCTAGACATTACCAATAATACTATCTAATAATATTATTCAAATAATATGAATTATTGATCTGATAATAGAAAATATTGTGCAGCAACAATTATTGAAACAACAATAATATAAAATATCAACGCAGCAATTATTGAATCAATAAAATAAAATATTGAACAGTAATTACTGTAACAATTATTGAGTAGTGCCTTCTTACGTAAGAATCAATAATTTCAAAAATACTATGCAATACCGTATGCTACTGTGTAATAACGCGTATTACTGTATTTTAACCACCGGGTATTCTAACAGTGTTAACGGTAACAACTACGCCGTTATTTGTAAAAACTCAAATTTGTCATTTTTTTCACCCGACAGTTATTCGTTATGGGGCCCACAAATAGCTGCGCCGTCGTACGAATATTCCCCGACAGAAAGAATATTCCACGACCAAACGAATATTCCCCGACAACAATGATTATTTTATAACCACTTGTGTATTTTGAAAAAAAATTCATATATCACCCTTAACTTTAACATTTATCAATTTAACCATTTACTGAATAGTAATTATAAGAAAAATTGAATACCTTTATTTCATAAAATTCGGGATCTTACAGAACATCCTCAACAATACCTTTTGGATACGTAATTGTTCTGTCAGCTAACTATAAAGTCACATTTGTTTGTTTTGCTTCCTCTAGACCCAATTCTTGATAGATAGATAGAGGCATCAAATTGATACTAGCTCCAAGATCGTAAAAAGCTTTCTAAAGATACTGATTACCAATTGTGCACAGAATTTTGAAACTCCCCGAGTCTTTAAGCTTCGATGGGAGTTTCTTCTGTAGTATTGCACTACACTCCTACATTAATGTTACTATTTCAAAATAAACTAATTTCCTTTTTATAAATAATATTTCCTTCATAAATTTAACATAAGAGGGCATTTGTTAAAAGTACATCAGCAAATGGAATACTAATTTGAAGCTTTTTGAATACCTCTAAAAATTTCAAAAATTTCTTGTCCATTTTCTTCTTTTGCAATCTCTGGGGAAATGGAACTGGAACCACCTTTTATAACTTTTATCTTGTTCTATTTTAACTTTTAAATCTTGTTGCTTCTTTTGTGCCTCACTTCTTCATTACTCACTTGTACACTTGGCTCTTCATATATGCTTGAGACATCAATTATAGTTTTGTTATTCTCCTTTTGCAATTCCTTTCCACTCTGTAAAACTACTTCTTGGAGGATATTCAATCAAGCATTAGAAGACCACGTAGGAAATAGCATGAACTACTCCTGCTTGATTTCTATGTGAGCATACTCCTGCTTGATTTTTGTTCCTATGTGAGCATACTCCTGCAAAACTTTCTATTCCTCCCAAATCATATGTTCTAAATCTTGCAAATTCGAGCGAAATCAAGGGTACCTATCAAAAAGAAATTTTGTGTTTAAATTAAAATCAAATTAATTATAACTGATATTGGAAATAAAATTTACTAGAATTATTCCCTGGCAACGACACCAAAAACTTGTTTTCCTAGTTCTATATAACAATTTCATGCAAGTATACGCGATCGATTATGGAATATAGGGCAAGAAGAGTATCGTTCCCACGAATAATAAACTAATAAATAAAATAACCAATTACCAATCGTTAAACAATCGAATTTTATGTAAACAATGAAAATAATCAATGACTAAAACTAAATACTTTACTGAAATGAAATATAAATTTATAAATTATCAAGATCACAATTTCCCCCGATGACTTACTCAATGTCAATTATTTCTCATATCAATTAATCAATTATTTTAAATTGCTAACCAAGAATTCATAAGTATTCGTCTATCCTATTCCAAACTAGACAAGTGTCTTTATCCTCAATTAATTCACTATATTCCTATGTGAACAATCAATTACCAATTCTTATTAGGCTCATGAGACAGTTAGGTATAATCCTATCCCTTTTGCAAATTATATATTCACTCCTAAGAAGAATAATCTAACATATGTACCATATTCCACACTCAATCTAGAATCAATATTCCAACATCATCTAGATTAATAGATTAGCTGTTGGCCATTAAACTTTTACATGCAAAACAAAATATGATAAACAATCTAATAATAATTAATCAAAATCAAATAAGAAATAATTTAATTAAAGAAGTTCATCAGGTTCCATTGTAATCTTGAATAGAAAATTAGTTTGTGATAATAAAAAACAAATTAGAGCAACATCAATTCCATCATCATAATCAAAGTACAAGATAGAAGAAATAAGGTTAAAAAGGAATCTTGAATCCAACTCTAGATCTCAAATCTTCAATCTCATACTTTCCTCTAGTTAAAGCTCTATTCCCCATATCTGATGTTCTCCCTAAGTCTATATCTCCCTGCTCTTCTTTTTTATGTCTCTTTTTTAATTTAGGACTAAATAGTTGGAAAAAAAATCATGCCGAAACCATGAGCTGATTGTTGGGTTTTTGTCACAACAAAGTAACGCACAGCGGAATAAAATTGAATAAAACAAAATAATTTCTGAAACCCAAAACAGGATCCATGCGAAATAGACATTAATTCAGTGTTTTAAGAGATTATACATATTATGAAAAAGCCTCTGAAACGCTTCGAATCTCCAATGCAATCCCTCACGTAATTGCGTCTCTATGGTATCCACACGAACGCACGTGGCATCTAGTAATGCATCACTGCTACCTAAGTAATAATAAGATCGATGATTCGATGCAACCTTTTCGTGACCAATGTTTCAATGTAATTTAATCCTTTTAACCTTTATATCCTAGATTAAACTCGAGTCATAGAATGTGTCATACTCTTTATAATTTAATCTGATTTTTTTTATCAATGAGTAGACTATATGAAACAAATCACTATTTGAGCATGACCATGCATTTCATAGTCCTACTCAATCAAGAGGCCTATGGATATCACCCCTAATACATTGGAGGGTTAAATTCTATCTAGATCACTTATATTCCTCACACGATTCATGATGTACCCAATAATCATCTTTATTGTCCACCCTATTAAAGCTGACTTTAGATGATATCAAAGTACATAAATTCTCGTGTAATAATATAGTGATTTCAGGTCGGAGGACCATTACATCATTGTCACTATGAGAATCGTAAATAACATTTCGCATAATGCTCCACATAGAATTTTTATGGTGGGTCTGTCCAGTACATCGTTCTCTAACACATACCTATGCATTGACTTAATATCTCATATATTTATGACCAATGAGATTTGGTCATCAGTCAATCCACATACTAGTCTCAATGCATCATTGTTGTCCCATCAACAATGATACTCGACGAGGGGCATTTAAGAGCTATGATACTAATTGTAATTATATAATCTCATGTTCAAGTCACATACTTGAAACTATATAATTTGTATCACTATTCTAAGAAATTTTATTATGTTAACATTTATATAACGTAGAAAATAAAACCATAATAAAATTATTCATTTATTCAATCAAATATAATATCGAAATGTTAAGCAATTATATCAAATAATTGGCCACTAGGGCACTAACTCTAACACTCACGTGCCTACAAAGTGTTGCGAACCGTGACTCTGCTTTGTTCACGCTGTGACTGTTGCCGAGCCCCGCAACTCTCATAGTTGTCTGTCGCGGCTCCTAAGTCCATATTCTTCCAATGTGTTTTGCTTCATTTGCTCGCCTTTTTCAGCACTCTTTCCTTTTTTCTCCTTATTCTTAGGTGAAAAGCACTTGCTTAACCTTATTACTTCGTAACAAAGCTAATTAGAACTTTAATCGATTTTTTTCTCTTCAAGACGTATTTTCTATTCCTGCAATAAAACATTAAGGACACATTAAATTAGTTAACAATTACTTAATAACTCACAAAATATTTAAGTAAAAAGCATATAATTCATAGATATAAAATCTACTCATCAAGTATCACTTGTTTTGTCGGGGATCTGGCTCCCCCTTATACAGAAGATTCAGGCTAAATTCTGGATTTTAGGTGTTGGGCTATTTTGCACTGCTCTCTCAGCAGACTGGTACATCAAACAACAGAAATAGTCAAAGTAATACGGGAAAAAGTAGTAGCAATTCAGGATAGGCAGAAGAAATACGCCGATCCACACCGTAAGAATGTTGAGTTCGAATCGGACAGCCTGATATTTTTAAAAGTCTCTCCCTAGAAAGGAAAGATCAGATTCGGTAAAAAGGAAAAATTGAGCCCGAGGTTCATTGGACCCTTTGAAGTTTTGAGGAGAATTGGTGAAGTTGCCTATGAGGTAGTCTTACCTCCGGCCTTAGAACATATCCATAATGTCTTCCATATTTCTATTTTATGACCCTACAAACCCGATTACAAACACGTGATTGAATATGAACCCCTGCAATTTGAGAAAGATTTGACCTATGAAGATGTTCCTATTCAGATTGTTGACAGGAAAGAGCAGATACTCAAAAATAAAGTAATACCTTCTGTTAAGGTAATTTGGAGGAACCTTAATGCTGAAGAACCTACGTGGGAACTCAAAGAACATATGATGAAGAATTACCCATATTTATTTGCTTAAATTATGTGTAAGCGATTCTGGGGACAAAATCTTTGTAAGGGGGGATAATGTAACATGAAGAATTGATTGAATCATGATTCTAGGGACATAATCCCTTTAAGGGGGGGAGGGGAGATGTGACAAACGAGAGTTTTGTAATTTAATTTGAATATTTATTGAATCAAATAAATATTTTTTGATGATTTAATTATTGGGTTAAATAATTAATTGATGAATTTGTGGTGGATTAATTTAATTATATGTGTTACATTGATTAAATTAATGTGGAGAATTTATTATTCAAAATTATGCATTTAATTGAGCTTATTTGATTAAATGAATTATTTAATAAGCATAATGTTATTCTAATTAATTAGAGAGTTAATGACTTGACATAATTAATAAATGAGGATTTAATTATGTGACTATGTGATCTAATGTGGAACTATTTTATTTTTTATTTAATTGAATTAAATAATATATATTTGATTTAAATGGGTGTGATATTATTAAACTATATAACAAAAGTTTAATTAAAATAAATTGGAAAATGGAATTAAAGTTGTAGCCAAACATGGCCTTAAAGGAAGTTGGCCAGTTAACCCACTACGGGATTAACCGACCATAACTGCGCCAGTATGCGCACTTATATCAGTTATTATTTTTATTTACGCATTTTCCTTAGGCCTATGTCCGAGATACAGAGAGAGTTCAGAGAGAAAATGGGAGAGAGTTTGAGAGAATTGAATTTGGGGAAGGAGATTTGAAGAATTATATGATGAATTCTTATCATCCTAACGTAGAAATTAAGGGTAATTCTCTAACCCAACTTTTAATTTACGTACTTAGAAACTTTTCATGAAAATTGACTTTTAGTTTTCTGTAATTGAATTTTCATAGCTAATTGTTAAATCTATGATGCTGTATATGTTTATTAACCTGTATAATTCAATTATATATGATCTATATGTGTTTTAGAGTAATTATTTCATGAAATCATGTTCAAATTCGAGTTTTATAGTTTATAGAGAAAAATATATGAATATGGCTTGTAAGTACAAAAATTTATGTTTAAATTGCATATTAATCGGTAAATTGATGAATGATCACATTTATACATATAAAAACGAAAAGAACGAAACTTAAATGAACTGATTTGGTGTTACAACGAATATGTGATTTCATGACATTTGATGAAACTTTGAAAAATAGAAAGAACATAAAAATTATGGCATTAAATCTTGTTGTTTAGGTCACTTAAAGTGTTAAAAACATGATAGAAGTGTCATTAAGTGTTTATGTTAAGTTTAGAATAGTCGGATGAAATTGTATTATTTGTTTGTGTGAAGTTTTGGCCTAAATTGGCCATGTTATGTGTTCTTCACAAACTGCAACTTTAGAACATATGGTTGAACTTGTCTGAGATTTTGGCCTAAATTGGCCTTGTTATATGTTCTTCGCGAACTGCAGAAACTGAGTCTGGATAACCCCGCCCCGACGGGCGTTACCAAGCTAAATTACCTCGCCCCGTTGGGTAAAAAATAAATAAATAAATAAATATATAATTAATTAATTAAAATATTTATCAAATAAAATGAATATTTTAGTTGAAATATTTATGTAATAAAATAAATATTCGATAGAAATTATTATTAAAATATTTATCAAATAAAATAAATATTTTAGTTAAAATATTTATGGAATAAAATAAATATTCGATGGAAATTATTAAAATATTTATCAAATAAAATAAATATTTTAGTTGAAATATTTTTCGAATAAAATAAATTTTTGATGGAAATTATTATGAAATAATTTATTCGAGTGTAATAATAATAAAGAAATGAAAATATTCTAATTTAATTAAGTAATTAAATTAGAAGGGTAATGACTTGTTAAATAAAGTGGAGTTTATATTAAATAATTAAGTGAAAATGTGACTAATGGACAATATAATAAGAGAATTAGAAAAATAAATTTCAAAAGGTTTGGTGACCTTATAACTGCTATGTTTTGTAATTGGTTAAACCACGTTAAAAAAAATGATCTCCATGAGATGATATGATGATGTTTAAACTTAAGATTTGAGATTTCAGTCCTGTATATATGAATGATGGTAATCAGCAGAATTTAAACCAAGTTAACAACTTGTATTAAAAGAGGGAACTAAACCTATAAGGTTAGTATTAATGTAACTAATGAATTTCGTGAATACATATGGTATGTGTGTAGGACTTGTGTGAAACCCCCAAATCTGGGTAATTCATTCTCACAAGATTTGGTGTTCACTGTCTAAACATTCATTGCTAACTACTCAAATATAGTAAAATTTAAACATAAACTTTTCCATTAAAGGGTTACATCAATAAGTCCAATAAAATCTCCCAGGTTTTCGAACCTTTAAAATAAACATCAAGTGTGGAAAATTAAATAATTACATCTCAACAATTAAAACAAAGTATGACAATATAAAAATTAATAGATTTACAAGTCTTCAACACTT
The DNA here is from genome assembly GCA_016801055.1 of Panax notoginseng. NCBI lineage: Eukaryota > Viridiplantae > Streptophyta > Magnoliopsida > Apiales > Araliaceae > Panax > Panax notoginseng. Next base: position 66,922,932 of record CM029021.1, on the reverse strand, counting down.
ACTCATCTTTCCTTTCCCTTTACTGGTGGTAGGTTCATCAACCTTCTCAACTTTAGCTGTAATGGTTATATAAGCAAGAGTGAGCAAAACAAATGCTCACTTGAAATGACAATGAATAATAATATCATAATAACAACCAAATGAATAGGCTCAATAGAACTGAATAATATTCTCTGTCAATGACAATCAAGAATTAAAAACAGAATTTGAAATATATCTGAGGGTCAAAAGAGCACGAACTATGTCTAAGGTTATAAGTATTCTTTCAACTTAAACCTAAACAGTCATAAGACTGTAGGAACTTCTCGTACTTAGAGGGATCAGCCCTTCGTACCATGTATTATGCACAAACATCTAAACGCTTTGCGTAATAATCCCCTATAATAGGGTAGTTCATCTCAGTATTTAGAATACAAGTCTGCACCAAAGTAAGTTTGGTTTGAATAAGTTTCAAGGTAATTTAGAGTTCTATGAACATCAACTAAAGATTAATTGAATCAAAAGTGTAATAACTATTCAAGAATTGGATAAACAACGAAGTATGAAATAATCATGGGTTATAAGTGATTAAACATCATGCATCAAAGTCATGCTTTAGGAATAAACTGGAAAGCATTGAAAAATAAAGTAAACCTTGCTTGAACAATGATAATAAGCTAAGGTTACATTTGTTGACAATAAGGAAATAATTTAGGAACTTTATTCAATGGTTTGCATCATATAACATAAATAGGATTCAAGAGCTTAATAAAAGATTAACTTGTGAAATCTTAAAAGTATAGCATGATTAGGGATGCACAAAAGGCCCGAGGCCTGCGGCCTGACCTTGGTCTAGCCTGGGGCCGGCCTGGTCTGGACGGCTTGAAAATACCGCTTTTTTAGACAAAAATCTAGTCTGACCTGGCCTGCAAAAAGGTTTGGCTTGGCCTGGCCTGAGCACTTACATGATTTTTTTATCAAATTATTTGTAATTTTTGAACTTTAAATTTATAATTATTCATAAATAAAGTATAAATTTTTACTTATTCATTATCTTAATTTATAAATTATAATACATTAGTTGTAATTAATAAATCAATAAAATTTAAAATTTTAATTATTCATTCTTGATTTCTTGTTGATACATTTAATTAATATACATCTTCAATGAATATAACTAGTTAGTATATTTAATATTAATAATAAGTTAGTTACTTAGTTGATTAAATATTAATACTAAGTTAATTTATTGTAAATACTAAATTACTACTCCCTCCGTTCTTAAAAGATTGTCGTTTTAGGAGAAAAAATTTATTTCAAAATATTTGTCGTTTACAACTTTCGAGAAGAATAAATTATTTACTTTTCTATATTACCCCTACCTTCTCTCATTGTCCCAAGAAATTATCTCCCTTGTATTAATAGTTTTTAATTTCCCATCAAGGGGTAGTGATGGAATTTCAAATAAATTAATTCAATTTCTCATAGTATTAAATGATTTTCTTAATCTATATGCAAAAACCTTAAACGACAATCTTTTAGGAACATATGTAGTAATATTTAACAATAAAATTTATTAATATTCTTTGTTACTTTAATATTAAATATTAACATTAATTAATACATCAACAAACTAATTTTTAATATTAAATATTAATAATAAGGCAGTTTCTTGTAAATACTCAAGTTCTTCATTAATTTGGATATGCTAAATTCTTGGGAGATTTATGATTTTGGTAATTTTTAGGTATTCTATTGTACCAATATAAATAAAAATTCCATAAAGTAATTAAAAAAATAACTGGAATTAATACTTGAGATATAACTATGTAAGAGTTTAATTATCATAAATGAAAAGATATATGTGTGTTTAAACTTTACAAAATATATGTCCAATCGAAACTAACTTTATATTCAAAAAATAAAAGTGTAATCTACAGTATTTAAGTAATCTACAATATTTTCTACGAAGTGCATAGTAGACAATTAGACATATATTTAAGAAATCAATTTGTTTTATACTCCAGTTACATCTAAATTATATATTTTTTTGTAATTTAAGATGAATATATTTATTTTTGTTCTAATCATTCAACTTATATTGGTGTGTAGTAGAATGTTAAAATAAAATAAATCTCAAAAATCTTGCATCATTTTTACAAAATTTATTAATATATATTTTATTATTTATATTTTTAATATTTAATATGTAACATTAAAAAAAAGGGACCAGACCGGCCAAGGCCTTAGACTTGGCCTGGCCTTGGTCCTGGACCTGGCCTGGCCTTGGGTCTGGGCCACGCCTAGCCTTGGGCCTGACCTGGCCTGGCCTGCAGGCTTAACCAGGCCACAGCCCAGCGACCAAGGCCTGGCCTGGAAGCCAAAAGTCAACGGTCTGGCATGACCTGGTCAAAGCCTAAGCATGATAGCGAAAAGTAAACTTTGCTGAATAATAAAATAGCAAAGGTTTAGTAACTTGCGTGAATGAAATCAAATTAGGATACATAAGGGTAAGATTAAGACTTGCTCAATTGTAAGTAAGATAGGACAACTCAAATAAAGATTGGAGTTTGAAAACTTACCTTGAGTGTAAGCAAAACCGTAATAACTCGATTCTCAATATCATATACACATGTCATCATGATATAATTAGTTACTACATGTACTCAGTACACAATTAAGTATATATTTCATGCATGACTTAGTTTAATCATATAGTCAATCCACACTTTTAATGCAATAACATAACTCTTTAGTTATTACATAATTACTTAATAAAATTTCATATTTGATAATACAACAATACCATAATATAATAATTCACATTTTTAATAGTCATAACACTACACTTTATCAACAATTACGAAATTGTATAATCAAAATAAATTTTATGGCCAAAACTGCTAACTGGCGTTGCAGCGCCCCAGTTTGCACTAAGAATGGCGCTACGGCGCTGAGCTGGCGTTGAGGCGTGAGACAAAGGCCTATAGCTGGCGTTGCAGCGCTGACCTAGCGTTGCAGCGCTGGAATTATACTACAAGGCAGCGCTATAGCGTCGAAGTACAGTTCTAGGCAGATAGTGTTCGCGAACAACACAAAATAAAGCCAAATTGGCCTACAAGCTACTTTTAAACAACCAATTTAACACATATGAATCACATAAACCTCTCAAAAACATTACTTAAGGTTTTCAACATATTTTTAACACTATAAACAACATAACATTAATATTATAACCTTTAATTTTATTGTTTCTACTATTTCTTCACCCTTTTGACATTCATAGTGAAATTCATTTTTAAACAAAAACAGTTAATTTAAATTACTTTGTTTTCGTTTCTTCTTGTATTTTCACAATCAATAGTCAATTTATACTTTAACACATGAATTAAACATAAATTTTGATTCCAACTAAGCCATATTCATATATATATATATACATATATATATATATATATAAGGAAAGGTTACAATTTTATTCACATTGGATTAATTCAAGTGGCAGTTAAACCATTAAACATTAAATGAATTAATTCAAGTATTTATCTCTGCCTTAGAGATGCACGATTCTTGAATTATTATCCTAGCATGATCGGCGCAATGGAATCTACACCGGAATGAAAACGAACGATTTGTTTTGGAGAATCTGGAGTTAACTTTTGCTTGAGAATACCTCCGAATCCAATATCAGAGGCGTCAGTTTCAACAATTTTAAATGCAGAATCATTGGAAATACCAAGGCAGGGTAATGCCTTGACGTAATTTTTGACTTGTTGGACGACAGAAGTATGAATGTCAGTTCATGGAGGAGGATTGTCTTGCAAACGCTGAAAGAGAGGTTTGCAAATTTTTCTGAGGATTTTATAGAACTTTTACTTAAGTAAATTACTTTTACTTTCAGTTAATATAATAGTGATTCCTGCGTGAATCAAATAGTAATTTACTTTCCAGTTTTCTATTTAAAGAACTCGAAGTGTTAGAGTTCTTCAGGCTTTTCTTTTGTAAGAAAACCTCACCTGAGGTCCGCTCTCCCTTCTCTCTAGAGTTAGCTGGAGACGAAGCTTTCAACTTCGATCTTCTTAGTTAGAAGATGAAGAAGAAGTTCTTCCAACTTCCTTCTTCCTCAAACAGTTAGTATAGGAATTAATGTAATCCCTTCCTCAACTGTTTATAAATAAAAGAAAGAGATTACTTTGCCGATTCACCGGTCATCTTCTTAATCTTTTCTTTTCTGTTTAAGTTTTTCTTTTTAAAAACTTATCCGCTGTTAAACGGTATCAGAGCCACACGGTTGGTTCTTGATGCTGTCGGTGGTTTCGATTAAAAACAGTTAGATCTTGTTTTTAAATGTTTCTGCAAACTTTTAATTTCTTTTGCTCCTGCTTAAACTCGCTTCACTTGCCGTAAACCACCTAAGATCGTCATAGGTCCCGACTATGCTGTTGTAAGTATCTAGTAAGAGAGCAGTTTAGGCTAAAGGGAATCACTAGATCTACAGGTATGAGTTTACTCATGCAAGTACGGTTCGAATTAAATAGGAATGACAAAAGAAAGAATTTTTTTTAAACAGTTAACAACCAAGTCTTCTATTTAGATCGATTGTGCTGATAGATCAGGACCAATCGAGTGATCCTTTGTTTCAGATTTCATCTGATTTGTTTTTAAACAAAAAATCTTTACAAAAATTTAAGAAATTTTGGACTGCGTTGTCTTCTCCGGTGACTCCTCCGGTTGACTCCGGCGACTGTTCCGTCGTCTTCTCCGGCGGCTACTAAAGTAAAAGGCTTTTACTTTACGGAAAACAAAAGCTGATCTGATGGCGTGGGCCATCAGTGTTGACTGAAGGCGACTGCGTCGTCTTCTCCGGTGATTCCTCCGGTTAACTTAAATTTTTGTAAAGAATTTTTGTTTAAACAGTTAACAACCAAGTCTTCTATTTAGATCGATTTGGCCGATAGATCAGGACCAATCGAGTGATACTTTGTTTCAGATTTCATCTGATTTATTTTTAAACAAAAAATCTTTACAAAAATTTAAGAAATTTTGAAGATTTTCACTAATTTTTCGGTGAAAAAATGCTGGAGAAGACGACGGAATAGTTGCCGGAGTCAACTAGAGGAGTCACCGGAGAAGACGACGCAGTCGCCTTCAGTCAACACTGATGGCCCACGCCATCAGATCAGCTTTTGCTTTCCGTAAAGCAAAAGCCTTTTACTTTAGTAAATGTAAAAGTAAAAGTAAAAGAATATAACTTTTGCTTTTACTTAAGTTAAATGTTTTTAACATTTACCAATGTAAAAGTAAATGTAAAATGTTTCTTACATTTTACTTTTACTTAAGTAAATTACTTTTACTTTCAGTTAATGTAATTGTGATTCCTACGTGAATCAAATAGTAATTTACTTTCTAGTTTTCTATTTAAAGAACTCGAAGTGTTAGAGTTCTTCAAGCTTTTCTTTTGTAAGAAAACCTCACCTGAGGTCCGCTCTCCCTTCTCTCTAGAGTTAGCCGGAGACGAAGCTTTCAGCTTCGATCTTCTTAGTTAGAAGATGAAGAAGAAGTTCTTCCAACTTCCTTCTTCCTCAAACAGTTAGTCTAGGAATTAATGTAATCCCTTCCTCAACTATTTATAAATAAAAGAAAGAGATTACTTTTCCAATTCACCGGTTATCTTCTTAATCTTTTCTTTTCTGTTTAAGTTTTTCTTTTTAAAAACTTATTCGCTGTCCATATTTGGCGGAAGCAGATAATATGAATTAGAGTGAATCAAAGGTGCAAATGAACACAGTTCAATTACCAAAATATACTTTTATAGATTAAAATTAAAACTGTTTACAAATATACAAATTGAATAACTGAATACAAATTACAAATTGACTAAACTTACTTAAAACATTAAGAAATATAGAAAAGTAGAAGGATGGGCTAAGATGGGCTTAACAGTGATAGAGGCTAAAGATTCATCTTAGAAGGAGCTCAGAGTCTTTCGAAGTCTGCCTCAATAACTAAGTTCGGTTTCCTTTTATAGAATAAAAAAAGAACTATTACAAATTTACTATTACAAAATGAATGATTACAGACAAAAAATACTATTCATGAACAGTGCTGACTTTTTACTATTCATTGACGCGTCTGGCAACTTTTGACAAAGTGGCCAAAACTTTTGACTTTGGAGATGCTTTCGGTGGAAAGGAGACCCTTTTGGTAGAAAAGACGAAGCTGCTTTCGGCTGAGGGCATCTTTTAACTGGCTGCAGGGAGCAGGTGCATGCGACTAAGGGGATAAGTCAGGCAAATGGGTCCTGAGCATCCTGTAGGTTGATGGTGCCATAAGGATCATCATCTTCCTCATAGTAAGTATGTGAATCAGATGAAGAACCTGCAGAGGCACCTTCATGTAATTCATCAATTCTTTTATTTAATGTCTGTGCAATTAATTTTAACTCTTTTCTGGAACAATCTTTGAAATATGAAATGCTACGGGAATAAGATGAACCAGTGGGACTGACTCTAGACTCTTTTGATTTTTTACTTGACTCTTTTGTTTTTTGACTAGAAGGTTCTGCAGTTGAAGCTGGGAGAACCTTGAGAGAAGAAGCATGAAATTCTAACTAGACTTGACCTACAATTCTATTGACATCAAATTTGTCCCACCATTTGACAAACCATTTACGAGTGACTAGGGGAAAAGGATCTGCCGAAGGAGATGTTGGAGAAGCATTGTGACTGATTTCACAGGTTGGGGGTTGAATGTGATATTTCCATCAAAGAATCCAGGGAATCTTATATTTACTCACAAACTGGAGAAGGATTGAGACACCTTCATATGCTGGATCAATTTTTTTGTGATTACAAAAATGATTGAGTTGGACTTTCAGGGGATCAGGAAGAAGGTCATAGGTAGAACCAAATCTCGACCACCAATGCGAAAACTAGTATGGGAAATGACTTTTAAATTTATGATCGAATAGAATAAACCAAGAATGAATGTGTGACACATTTTGATGGAGGAAAACTTTATACCAAGCTTCCATGTAATCATAATAACAAAAAGATTTATCTTGATTAGAAAGCTGCATAAGATCAGAGGGATGTTTTCCCCAATCGGACATCTGAATAAACTGTTTAATATATAACGAATGGTAAATAACTTTGGAAGTGATTACATTAATTCCTAGACTAACTGTTTGAGGAAGAAGGAAGTTGGAAGAACTTCTTCTTCATCTTCTAACTAAGAAGATGGAAGTTGAAAGCTTTGTCTCCGGCTAAGTCTAGAGAGAAGGGAGAGTGGACCTCAGGTGAGGTTTTCTTACAAAAGAAAAGCCTGAAGAACTCTAACACTTCGAGTTCTTTAAATAGAAAATTGGAAAGTAAATTACTATTTGATTCACGCAGGAATCACTATTACATTAACTGAAAGTAAAAGTAATTTACTTAAGTAAAAGTAATTTACTTAATTAAAAGTAAAACGTAAGAAACATTTTACATTTACTTTTACATTGGTAAATGTTAAAAAAATTTAACTAAGTTAAAAACATTTAACTTAAGTAAAAGCAAAAGTTATATTCTTTTACTTTTACTTTTACATTTACTAAAGTAAAAGGTTTTTGCTTTACGGAAAGCAAAAGCTGATTTGATGGCGTGGGCCATCAGTTTTGACTGAAGGCGACTGCGTCGTCTTCTCCGGTGACTCCTCTGGTTGACTCTGGCGACTCTTCCGTCGTCTTCTCCGGTGGCTTCTCCGGTTTACTGGTCGTCGTTTTCATTGTTAACATTGTAATTCAATTTCTTAATAATTATCATGTTTTCATGGATTAGTTAACACTAAATCACATAAAAACAATTTATATACATAATCTAATATATACAAACTATATATTCCATAATTATTCATAAAGCATTAATCACAAAGAACTTTTCACATAAAAGAAAACTAGAACCTTAGAATAGAACTATATCTTTGAAAAGTAGGGTTATACATTTGCTAGAAGATGATTACAACTACTCCTTTTTCTAAATTCTCAACCCACAGAGAATTCTATCTTCTTCCTTCTCTCTTTTCTCTCTTCTTTCTTCTATCTTTTCTCTCTTATGTCTTTTCTCTGTTCTTTCTCTTCTATCTTTACGTAACTTAGAAAACTATAACTGATATATAAAATATAAACGTATAATATAATACGTATTAATATATAATCATAACTGATGTCAGTTTTTTATAAAATTCAAAAGCCATAAGGCCTTGTTTGGCGAACCCAGTTAAAAATAATGACTTAAAATCCTTATGCCCTATTTGGTAAAACCCATTTAAATTAAAGACTCAACATTCATTAAGCCTTATTTGACAAAATAATATTAAAATAAGAATTTCAAAAGCTCTAAGGCTTTGTTTGGTAAAACCAAATTTAAACTCTTTTAATTTATTTTAATAACTCATTTATAATATAATTTATTGTCCCATTTTATTTAATTAAATTCCCATATTCAAATTTAATTAAATTAAAGCTAATAACAATTTATTAAATCAATTTGCCACATAATTCAATACAACAAAATTATAAATTCCATTATAATTTTATTCAATAAATTAATACATCGCTTTTGTTATTAAATTAAATTAAAATAATATTATAATTATTCATCTAATCCTTAACAACTCCCTAATTTAATTGAATTAGAATATTATCTCATAATAATTAATTTATCACTCTTTATATTTTAATTCACTTTAAAATACCAAATTATCAACTTAATTAAAATCTTTCCTTAATTAAGTTAATTCCCATAACTCATAAATTATTTATTTAACAAATAAATAATCAAATTAAATCAAATTAAATAAATATTTATTCAACAATAATACATCAATTAAAATATTTATTTACTTAAATAAATATTTGAATTTATAATTAAAATTCTTGATTGTTACATCATTCCCCCTTTACGAGGATTCTATTCCCATAATCACGACTCAAACAATTTATTCGTCACATTCTTCCCTCCTTACAAGGATTCTGTCCCCAGAATTAAAGACACAATTAAACATATAACTCAGGATAGTTCTTCATCATTTTGTCTTCGAGTTCCCACATAACTTCTTCGGCATTGTGGTTCCTTCATATCACCTTCACGGAAGGTATCACTTTATTCATGGGCACTTGTTCTTTCCTGTCAACTATCCAGATAGGAATCTTCTCATAAGACAAGTCCTTATCGAACTGTAATGGTTTATACTCGATCACATGCTTGTAATTAGGTTTATACGGTCGTAGCACCGAAACATGAAAAACATTGTGAACATATTCCAACTCTGGAGGTAGAGCTACCTCGTAAGCCACTTCACCTACTCTTCGCAGCACCTCGAAGGGTCCAATAAATCTCGGGCTTAACTTTCCCTTTTTACCAAAATAGATTTTTCCCTTCCAAGGAGAAACTTTTAGGAAGACGAGATTTGCTACGTCGAACTCGCGATCTTGTCTATGTTGATCAGCATACTTCTTCTATTTGTATTGAGAAGCTACCAACCTTGTCCTGATTAGTTTGACAACCTCAGTAGTCTGCTGCACCAGTTCCGATCCTAACAGTTGACATTCACTAACTTCATCCCAGCACAGTGGAGTTCTGCACTTCCTGTCGTACAATACTTCATAAGGCGTCATACCAATGCTTGCGTGGTAAATGTTGTTGTAACCAAATTCTACCGACGGTAAATGATCATCCCAATTCCCTTTGAAATCCATGATGTATGCTCTGAGCATATCTTCCCATGTCTGGATTGTTCGTTCACTTTGGCCATCTATTTGAGGATGGTATGCCGTACTCATTCTCAATCGTGTTCCTATACATTCTTGTAGTCTCTTCCAGAAGTTTGACGTGAATCGCGGATCTCTGTCTAACACAATTGACACTGGAACTCCATGTCTCGAAATGACCTCCTTGACGTATAACTTTGCCAATTGATCAAGATTGAATCTAAGCTTTATTGGAAAAAGTGTGCTGATTTTGTCAGTTTATCCACTACCACCCAAATAGCATCGTAACCTTTCTGAGTAGTCGGAAGGCCTACCACAAAATCCATTGTGATGTGCTCCCACTTTCATTCCGGTATTTCTAATGGTTGAAGTAATCCGCTTGGTCTCTGATGCTCGGCCTTTGACTCTTTGGCATGCCAAGCATTTCGCGACATATTCTGCAACATCCCTTTTTATATTCGGCCACCAATAATGTCGTCGTAAATCTTGATACATCTTCGTACTTCCTAGATGAATTGAATATATTGAGTTATGAGCTTCGGTTAAGATTTCGTCTTTAATACCCGGTACTACTGGAATTCAAGTTCTTCCTTCAAACCTTAGTAGTCCTTCGGTATCGATCTTGTACTTCATTTCACTACCTTCGACCACTCTTTCTTTGATTTTCCCACATTCTTCATCTTGTAGTTGAGCGTTCTTCACCTTGTCCACTAAAGTTGGACTAGCTTCCACCTGAAATAATATTTCATCTGATTCTTTCGAAATTTTTATTTCCAACTCTAGCCCTACCATTGCTGAGATAAGTTCCTCCTGAGCCGTTAGCAACATCAATTTCTCACGACCTTTTCTACTCAGGGCATTAGCAAACACATTTGCTTTATCCGAATGATAAAAGATCTCACAATTATAATCTTTTATCAATTCTAGCCATTGCCTCTGATGCATGTTAAGATCTTTCTGTGTGAAAATATACTTTAGACTTTTATGGTCTGTATATATCTCACATTTCTCCCCGTAAAGATAATGTCTCCATATCTTCAGAGCAAATACCATCGCAGCCAACTCTAAATCATGAGTCGGGTATCCTTTCTCATTGTCCTTCAGTTTCCTTGATGCATACGCAATGACTTTATCATTTTTCATAAGCACACAACCAAGTCCTTTATGTGATGCATCACTATACACCACAAAGTTTCCTGTATTATCTGGTAATGACAACACAGGTGCCACACTTAACTTCTTTTTCAAGTCTTGAAAGCTCTCTTCACACTTCTCCGTCCAAACAAAATTTATAGCTTTTCTTGTTAAATTTGTCAACGGAGTGGCAATCTTGGAAAAATCTTGAATAAATCGTCTGTAGTAACCTATCAATCCCAAGAAATTCCTCACCTCTGATGGTGTCCTTGGTTATTCCCAATTTATTATAGCGTTCACCTTTGATGGATCCACTGAAATCCCATCTTTTTCAATCACATTCCCAAGAAATTGCACACGTTCTAGCCAAAATTCACACTTAGAGAATTTCACGTACAACTTTTCCTTTCTTAGCGTCTCCAACGTCAAACGTAAATGTTCCACGTGTTCCTATTGAGATTTGGAGTACAACAGAATATCATCGATGAATACCACCATAAACTTATCTAAAAATGGTTTAAACACCCTATTCATCAAATTCATGAATGATACAGGGGCATTCGTTAAACTAAAAGACATTACCAGAAACTCGTAGTGTCCATACTGAGTTCTGAATGTCGTTTTAGGTACATCCTCCTTCCTTACTTTTAATTGATCATACCCACTTCTCAAATCTATCTTCGAGAAGTACTTGACTCCTTTCAATTGATCAAACAATTCATCTATTCTTGGCAACATATATTTATTCTTAATATATACTTTGTTTAATTCCCTATAATCAATGCAAAGGTGCATTGACCCATCCTTCTTCTTCATAAATAACACCGGCGCTCCCCATGGTGATACACTCGGCTAAATGTATTTCTTGTCTAGCAGTTCTTGTAATTGTATCATCAGTTCCTTCATCTCCATCGGAGCCATCCTGTACGGGGCCTTTGATATCAGAGCAGTCCCTAGTGCTAAATCGATAACGAACTCGATTTCTCTGTTAGACAGAAGTCCTGGCAAATCCTCTTGAAATACGTTCGTAAAATCCCTAACAATAGGTATCTCTTCCAGTTTCACACCCTTCTTCTAAGTATTGACTATATAAGCTAAATATCCTACACAGCCTTGACTCAATAACTTCTTGGCTTGCATAATCATCAGACATCTTGCTTGTCTAAGCAATTTGCTACCATAGAAGACTACATTTGACGGAGTCATAAGGTTTACACTTTTCTTTTGGCAATCAATTATCTTTTGGCAATCAATTATCGTTCCATAATTGAATAGCCAATCTATTCCCAATATAACATCAAACTCTCCAAGTTTTATTGGGATTAAATCTATTGTCATAATATGCCCCTTAATATTTACCCTACAATTCTTGTATACAAATCTAACATGAATCACTTTCCTATTCGCAATTTCTATGTTTAAAGGGAAATTCAACTCTTCACAAGGCAATCTTAACCTCTTAGCAAATTCATCAGATATAAATGAGCAAGTATCACCCGAATCAAATAATATATATGTATTTATATCATTGATTGGGATAATACCTGACACAACATCTTTTGATTGCACAACATCCTGCACAGTCATGTTAAAGGTTCTAGTTGTGGGTCGGTTTGATGACGTTGGTCCAGCAATAGCCAGCGTACCTCCACTACCGCCTCCCTTGCTTCCCGTTGCCTTTCCAGCTTTCTTTTTAAAGCACTCGCGAGCGAAATGATCCTTCGACCCATATGTATAGCAAACATTCTTCTTTGATTGATGGAAATTTGGAGCAATGTGACCCTCCTGGCCACAGTTGAAGCATATTCGCTTAACCCTTAAGCACACGCCTGTGTGATTCTTCCTGCATGTAGCACATGCTTCAAACTTTCTTTTTGGTTGGCTACTCTGTTGGCATCCAGCACCAACACTCGCATTCCACTTCCTCTTCAGGTTATTATTATTCCCACCACTGCTACCACCATTCTTACCTTCACTATCACTCTTCTTCTTTCTTTGTTCCTGATTATACTTCGTCGCAGCATCGCCGCCACATTCAGCGATAATTGTCTTCTCCAGCACTGCTGCAAACGTTTTTAATTGAAACATGGAGACTCTATTGTACAACCAAGGTTTCAGTCCCTGTTCAAATCTTCTAGCCATGCGCTCATCTGTGTTGACTTGATATGGTGCAAACCTTGCTAACTCATTGAACCTTACCGCATACTCCGACACTGTCATTGTGAACTGTACTTCCATCTGGTTCTTTGAACTCTCTAGGAAATAGGTCTCGAAAAATATTTCTTTGAACCTTTCCCAAGTCATCACTCTCTGACCTCCTCTAGTTTTATTAGCTTGCCACCAATAACTGGCATTTACTTTCAACATGAATGTTACAAAAGCAGTCTTCTAGTTCTCACCGACCCGAGCAACATCGAATACTTTATCTATTTCCATGATCCAGGTCTGTGCCTCAACCGGATTCATGGTTCCACGGAATTCTGGTGGTCCAACAGCCTTGAAATCCTTAAAAGTTGCGGCTTGATTTTGCGATTGATTCTGCAGCACGCCCGTCAGTAATGTCACCAACTGTTTAATAGGAATAGCTTCAGCGTTGTTGTTGTTGTTGCTAGACCCCTCAGGGGTTTGTTGTCGTGGTTTATATTTTCTTGGAGGCATTTTCTGATTAAAGAAAAATACACTTATTAATTTATTATCCAATCTTTTAAGTATTTTCTACTTAACTTGTGCATCATAAAAAATCATCACATAACACATAACATCTTGAATAAATATTAACATTTTATTCATTCATAATCTCTTGAAAAACATAAAAATGATAGCATCCCTGCTATCTACATCACTTTCCTGAACTACAAAAGTTGCAAGATAACATTCTCATCATATCCCATTGGTTACATAACACTCGGGATTTACATCTTATTTATCACATCACTAATCACACAACAAGTACATTCTCTACGATGACCTACTAAAATGCTGCATAGCCTTACGACGCTCCTCTTCCATGATATGGAACATTGTTCTGCGATCTAACATGTACGATGGCAGCGTCTCAAACTGAATCAGATAATACATAACTTAGTCTTGACCTCGATTTATCACGGTGTTGAAAACGCTATTAATCTCCTCCATCTTCATCTTCTTTGCCTGTACCTCCCCCTCTTCTACTCCTGCACGCTGAGAAGCTTCCTCGTACGCGTCTTCAACCCTTGCTCTCTTGGCGGATTCTTCTTTCAATTTGTCCTTCAGTTTCACAATCTCTTCTGTCAGCTGCTCATTCTCCCCTTCTGTGTGAATCAGCTTCCATTTAACATTACTCAGACGCTCGTCCAGATCTCCAATTTTATCGTCCATCTGCACCATCGAAGTCTGATGTTCAGCTACTATCTCCTCCAACTCCTCGACTCTATCTTGAAGCTCAACATTGCGGTCGTATATCTCGTCGTACATGTGAGTTGCGATAGAGTTTGGTGGAAACTCTTCCTCCTCCTCATCCACATCCGTCTGTGGCAACTCAACGGGGTCTTCGTTATCCGTCTCTACCACATCCTCCTCATCAGGTATGTCCTCCTGTTCAACCACTGTGACCAACAAAGATGACTCCCTTTGCAGCAGTTATTCCCAAACCATTTGAATATCTCAAGGCTCCTCCTCTCTAGGCATCTGAGGTCCTCCTCCCTAACCTGACTAGATTCTCCCACATTAGCAATCCTGACAACAATTTTTTTTAAGTTTTAATTACTAATCATCACTACTCGACACTCACGAGCACATAGGTTGCAACCACATAAGTACATAAAGTGTTTTATTATTTCTTTCTTAAAACTCAATAAGAGTTTATCACCACTATCTTTTCAAAGGTTACTGTTTAAGGTTTTTCCCCCACCTAAGGTTCATAACCTAAAGCTTTGATACCAACCTGTGACACGTCCAAATTTGGGTACTTCATTCCCACAAGATTTGTTGTTCACTGTCTAAACATTCATTTCTAACTACCCAAATATACTAAAATTTAAACAATAAACTTTCCCATTAAAGGGTTACATCAATAAGTCCAATAAAATCTCCCAGGTTATCTAACCTTTAAAACAAACATCAAGTGTGGAAAATTAAATAATTACATCTCAACAATTAAAACAAAGTATGACAAAATAAAAATCAACAGATTTACAAGTCTTTAACATTTGCTCATCTTTCCTTTCCTTTTACTGGTGGTAGGTTCATCGACCTTCTCAAATTTAGCTGTAATGGTTATATAAGCAAGAGTGAGCAAAACAAATGCTCACTTGAAATGACAATGAATAATAATATCATAATAACAGCCAAATGAATAGGCTCGATAGAACTGAATAATATTCTCTATCAATGACAATCAAAAATTTAAAACAGAATTTGAAATATATCTGAGGGTCACGAGACCACGAACTATGTCCAAGGTTATAAGTATTTTTTAACTTAAACCGAAACAGTCATAAGACTGCAGGGACTTCTCGTACTTAGGGGGATTAACCCTTCGTACCATGTATTGTGCACAAACATCTAAACGCTTTGCATAATAATCCCCTATAATAGGGTTGTTTATCTTAGTATTTAGAATACAAGTCCTCACCAAAGTAAGTTTGGTTTGATAAGTTTTAAGGTAATTTAGAGTTCTACGAACATCAACTAAGGATTAGTTGAATCAAAAGTGTAATAACTATTCAAGAATTGGATAAACAACGAAGTATGAAATAATTAAGGGTTATAAGTGATTAAACATCATGCATCAAAGTCATGCTTTATGAATAAACTGAAAAGTGTTGAAAAAAAAGTAAACCTTGCTTGAACAATGATAATAAGCTAAGGTTACATTCGTTGATAATAAGGAAACAATTTAGGAACTTCATTCAATGGTTTGAATCATATAACATAAATAGGATTCAAGAGCTTAATAAAAGATTAAGTAACTTCTGAAATCTTGAAAATATAGCATGATAGCGAAAAGTAAACTTTGCTGAATAATAAAATAGCGAAGGCTTAGTAACTTGCGTGAATGAAATCAAATTAGGATACATAACGGTAAGATTAAGACTTGCATAATTGTAAGTAAGATAGGACAACTCAAATAAAGATTGGAGTTTGAAAACTTACCTTGCGTGTAAGCTAAACCGTAATAACTTGATTCTCAATATCCTATACACATGTCATCATGATATAATTAGCTACTACTTGTGCTCAGTACACAATTAAGTATCTATTTCATGTATGCCTTGGTTTAATAATATAGTCAAGACACACTTTTAATGCAATAACATAACTCTTTCATTATTACATAATTACTTAATAAAATTTCATAATTGATAATACAAAAATACCATACTATAATAATTCACATTTTTAATAGTCATAACTCTACACTTTATCAATAATTACGAAATTATATAATCAAAATAAATTTTCTGGCCAAAACTGCTAACTGGCGCTGCAGTGCTCCAGTTTGCATTAAGAATGGCGTTGTGGCGCTGAGCTGGTGCTGAGGCGCGAGACAAAGGCCTATAGCTGGCGCTGTAGTTCTGGAATTGTACTATGGGGCGGCGCTGCAGCGCCGAAGTAC